>JANAVB010034619.1:14551911-14646911 GCA_029216955.1 Iris pallida
TAGAGAACTAATCAGTGACTAGTGATTCAGAGTACAAGATAAACATGTGAACAGCTGGAGGGTGATTCATGACTATACTAAAGAGGTGATTCATGACTATACTATTTTGGAATTATTCACATGTTCATTTCTACTCCCCCATCCCCAATTAATACACAAGGATCCATTCAAGTTACGTTAAGATTCATGATTATACTACTGGCCCATAAAGGGTGATTCATAAATAGATTCGTGAAGGCTATGTGATTCATGAGAGTATAGGAATCATAAGCTGATACATGAAGATTCATGATAATAGAAGCATGAGATACATGATGTAAGTAAAACACACGAGACATGAGTATCTGATGCTCCCGAGGGGGATAACATCTCATGAAGGGATCCATATAGTACTAATCCGTGTTACCAACGTGTCAGCATCAAGTAAAGTAATCTAAAGCAGGAAATATAATCCTAAACAAGATATGAAATGATCAGAGAATGTACTCGCCTGATAACTTGAACAGTTGATACGTATAGAGGTCCAAACTGAAGCCACAGAGTCCTATTTAGAGCAACACAGGTTACAAGGTGTTCAAGTTGTAATAAACGAATTTTTTTTACAAGCAATCTATATTATTCTAGGCTCTTCTAAGTCAAGTCAACTCTGGTCAACAATCTAGTCAACTAGGTCAAACTAGGTCAAGCAAAGTCAATTCTAGTCTAATTATTAAAGATATAAAGTTGTACTTCGTTATTCGTACATCGAAACTTACGACACGCAAATCAAGATAAGATGATCAACGACAAGGTTAATAATCTTTTTATAGTGATCCACGTGTTCATCTTTTCAATTTTAGCGATGTGAGATCACTGGAATCGACTGATCTCAGTTTCGTTGTACTAATCCCGAAATACGAACATTATAAGAATTAATTATAATAAAAGGTGACATAGAGAAAGTATCTAGAAACATTGTCGGATGATGAATTAAACATCGCCAACGTGTCCAGAATGGTCAAATTAGCTAGGATAGCCTACCCATCGGTCCAGTTTGGACACAAGGGCAAAAAGGTAATTTTGGGTCAAAATGATATTCGTGTCGGAGCCGTTTTGTACCGAAAAATATGCAAGAAAACAAGTCTACAAAATATAACAAATTATATGTCCACGAAACCAGAATAACGATACGAACCCAACGGTATATCCAGAATTGGATTCCGTTGACCCGATCTCAATTTGGTCCGTTGGCCAGAACATTGAAATTCTGGTTTGCATATAAATGCGTGCCTGAGCCAATGTTCTCAAAACTCAGCAAATTATATGTCAACAAGTCTAGAATGACGATACGAACCCAATGGTACATCCAGAATTGGATTCCGTTGAACCGATCTCAAAATGACCCGTTGACCAGGACTGTGGGGCCCGCTTTGCACCGAAATACGTGCCAGGGCCCACGTTCTCCAAACCTAACAAATTATATATGAATCCGTGCCATAATGACTCCACGAGTCTACTGGTGGTGTCAGAAATGAAATTTGGAGTCCCGAGTTCAAAAATAGAATTTTACAAGTTGGAAATTACGAATTCGGACGACCAACTTTGGCGTCAAATTCAACCAATCAAACAAGCTCACAATGAAACGAAACTGGAGAGGTAGGAAGAGGGTTATACCAGCTACGCGTCGGAACTGGTAGCATGCTAAACGGAGCTACGGTGGAGGTGGTACAAGCCGATGAAGTTGGCTCCACAAAACTGTCCAAAAATTATACAATTTAAACGGTCAACTTGGCGGCCGATTTTGATGTATCAAACGATAAAATCAACGGACGAAACTTGAGGGTAGTAAAGATGGACATACCGAGATTGTGACGGAGCAAAGAAGTCATCGATCCAATGGTCGGATTTTTCGAAAAACGTGTACGAAGTTGCTGCTTCGAGACGCGATTCTGAGTTCGTTTCCGAGCTCGTGCCGACGGGATTTAGTACGAAATGCACGAATAGCCTAGACGGCGCGTCCCGAAGGACGGTAGCCACCAAGGGGAGGTGCGCCCGGCCCACGTGCAGCCCGGGGGGCTCGCCGGCAATGACGACGGCCGCGGCGGCGTCGTGGCTGCTGTTGCAGAAGGCGGCTACTGCTGCATATGCAGCAACTGCTGCCTTGCTGTGCTGGTGGTAGCACGACGGTACAGCCATGGACACGACGGCGGTCGGCCTGGGAGGAGAAGAAGGGAGAGGAGAGGTGGTGGTGGTTGTTGTGGTTCGGTGGAGGTGGTGGTTGTTGTGGTTCGGTGGAGGTGGTGGTTGTTGTTGAATGAGGAGGAGGAAGGAGAGGGCTGGTGGAGGAGGAGCTCGGAGAAGGAGCTGCAGTGATGGAGTGGCTGAGTGATGATAGAGGAGAAGATAATGGTGAAGTGAAGAGGCGGAGGGTTCAGGTGGCTGCTGGTGTTGTAGTATTAGGAAGAAAGAGAGAGTGAAATAATTGTTGTGAGTGAAATATTAAGAAAGAGAGAGAGAGAGTGAGAAAAATGAGAGGGAAAGAGAGAGAAAAGTAATTCCCTAAAAGCTAGGGCCAGCCAAGGTGGTGTGCGAGTGAGTGTAGTGAGGATGTGGGGTCAGGATTGTATATGGGTAGAATGAAGGATTGGGATTAAATGTAGGAATAGATCATTTCTTAGGGATTTAAATCAAGGAGGTTATTCTTGAATTATTTGAATGGGTAGACTAGGTATTTAATATTTTTTGAAGGCAATGAGTGTGAAGGTGTCATGAAGGAGGGTAACATGAAGCTTGGAATAGGTTTGGTTGAGCCAGGTCGGGTTAAAACAGCCTGGGTACAATAAATAAATTATTTTTAGGTGTTTATGATCATGGGTAAATAAGTTGCATGTGGAGGCTCAAATAAATGGGACACTAGTATCATGTGGGTAGTAGGCTTCATGTGGGCCATGTCCATATTTGGGGTTGACAGGTTTGGGTCGACAGGGTATCCACGATTTAAGTCGGAAATAAATGTGACACCGTGGGATGAATTAAAATCGGGTCACGTGTCAGGAGAGTTGTGTGAAGCAAATGGAGCACAAGATGGTGTATCTGAGTGGGACACGAAGGTCATCGGTGAAGAGTGTCTCGAGTAGATCATACATAAGGAGTTGGTTTTGAGAAAACGATCGGTCTTGTGCTCCCAAATTAAAAGTCACGGCAACATGCTTATGATGATCAAGGAAAAGAGTGGGAAATTAATTAACGATCAAATGGTCTAAATTGAACCGAAGTTGTGCAAAACAAAAAGGGTACAAGAGAACAAATTTGAGTGGGACATTATATACCAACATGAAGGTAATCTTGTCCACTACAAAACTCATGAAGAAGGTTTCCAGAGATGAATATCCCTGACACTCCAAATATCAAAGGCACGGAAAAGTACATTCAAGGATAAAAATAATCAAAATAAAATATTTATTAAAAATAATTCAATCAAAAAATTAAAAAAATTAACCCAAAATTCAGGGTGCTCACAATTGTGCCCAACAAGCCTGCATCTAGGAATAGGAATAGAATTTCATCCACAACTTATTACCTCCTTTGACTTCAAACTTCTTCGAACTCTCTTTGATTGCTTGAATTGCCTCTTGCTTGAATCTGTTCTAAAGTATCCTTACATTCGTGCCAGCAATATGAACCTTCGAAGCGGACGCATTTGTACCCTGGCTATCACAGCTGGTGATGCAGCCGCACAAGAGAAGTAGGTCCCACCAATGACCCCGGTGACCTTGTACCAGCTAGGACAACAACAGACTACCACGACCCCGTTGACGGTATAGTTGGAGACCCAAGTACCTCCAATCAGCCAGGCTGGGCAAACTATTGTAGCGCCACCATGCGGGAATGTAACATTACCACCACCACCACCATTCCCTCAACAGTTTTCACCTCAGTCCGGACCCTAGATGCCTTCGCCACCGGCTGATTGAAACCCCACTACGCAGTTGATGTTCGCCATGATACAGGCTCAGTGGCAGCAGACTAAGCTAATGAGGCAGAGCATGATGGCAGCACTGACTAGACCCCTACCTTTACCTTCGACACCGGTACCAGCACCAACTTCATATCCTTATGAGGGCTCTATCAAGAACTTCATGGAGATGAACCCCAAGCCCTTCAGAGGTACCAAAAAATGGTTAGAGGTCTCCGCGTGGCTTATCAGCACAGAGAAGCTACTGAAGATGTCCCAGTTGCAAAGAAACTATTGAATGACAGTAGTAGACTTACTTCTAGAGGACAATGCTCACCATTGGTAGAAGTCTAAAGAAAGACGACTAGGCACCGGATAGATATACAATGAGTTCTATGACATCTTTTATGAGATATTCTTCCCTATATACGTTCGAGATGCTCTCTATGACCAGTTCCTCCACCTGAAGCAGTAGAACATATCGGTAGACGAGTCCGACGCAGACTTCGTCTGCATGAGCAAATTCGGTATGACATTGATCCCAACAGAGTGGGAGAGAGCAAAGAGATGCAACCAGAGGCTCACACCAGAGCTTATGACTTATACTACCACACAGTCTCGAGTCTCTCATGCAGCTGTTCTGGAGGAAGCACGTAGCTAGGAGCTTCTTCGTAAGGAGATGTAGTAGACACAGAGATGCCCCATACCAGATGTTGCACCAGCTAGGGTGACTCAGGATGGACCTATCAGGAGGCCCACATGACAGCACCAGCAGAGGCCCTCACCCTATCAGAATCCTATATTCAATTACTGCAGGAAGCAGGGACACATCCTGAAGGATTGTCAAACTCGGCTTGGAGCATGCTTGAGATGTGGGTTAGGACAACACAATGTGAAGGATTGTCCAGAGCAGCATGCTCTAGTTTATGTCGAATAGACCATGAGGTCGATAGCTCTAGCACTTCCAGCACCTTATCCAGTTCAGCAGGCACCGAGACAGATGGCACCAGTAGTAGGAGCACCTCGCCCACCATTACCTCTCCAGTCGGTATAGTTCGATAGGGCCAGAGCTCAGGGCCCCAGACAAAAGTATGGGCAGGCCTTCTCACTAACAGTTGAGGATGTAGAAACAAAGGCGAAAGTCATAGCAGGTATGTTTTTTGTTGCTATATTTCCTGCTATTACCTTATTTGACACTGGAGCCACACACTCATTTATAGCCACTAGCTTTGCCACTAGACAAAGTATTCCCACCAAACCCTTATCTAAAAATTAGAATTCTCACTGGATGAGGATTAGTACCTGTGAGTAGCTTTTGTAGACTTTGTCCTATAGTGCTATGTGGTAGAGAGATAAAGGCACGATTTCTTATTTTTTCTATGCCAACTTTCGATGTAGTTCTTAGGATGGGCTGATTGAGCCAGCACTATGCATCCTTCGACTGTCGTAGGGGTAGTATTGTCTTTAGACCACCAAATGAGACGAAGTTCAAGTTCACTTGAGGAGCGAAAGAGAAAAGCGATCCACCTGTATTAGGGACTCACATGATGATGGATGACGTCCCTCAGCACCCTATCATCATCGAGTTCTAAGATGTATTCTTGAGGAGTTGCAAGGACTGCCATCCGACCGAGTCATCGAGTTTTCTATATAGCTTATTCCGGGAGCCAAGCATATCTTATGTCGAGTGTATTAGCACCCAAGGAGTTGGTAGAGATGAAGACACATATAGACGATTTGCTGGAGAAAGGCTTTATCCGATCCAGTGCGTCGCATGGGGAGCACCCGTCTTGTTTATGCCAAAGAAAGACAGAATGGTACACACGTGCATAGATTACCGACCCTTGAATGTAGTGACGGTGAAGAACAAGTACCCCTTGCCACGCATAAACGACCTCTTCGATCAGTTGAGTGGAGCCAAGGTATTCTCTATGGTCGCTTATGATCGGGTTATCATAGTTGAAGGTTCGGAAGGAAGATATTCCGAAGACTGTATTCCGATCAAAATATGGCACTACGAGTTTTTGGTCTTGCCATTCGGTTTGACCAATGCTCCAACGATCTTCATGAATCTCATGAACAAGATCTTCCATCAGTACTTGGATAAATTTGTGGTCATCTTTATAGACAATATCTTGATATACTCAAAGATCCACGAGGAGCACGAGCATCATTTATGGATAGTTTTGGGACCATGAGGAATGTACAGTTTTTTGCAAAACTCAGCAAGTGTGACTTCTTTCACAATGAGGTTTTGTTTCTTGGGTATATTGTCACGGAAGACGGCATATTGGTAGATTCGGAGAAAATCTCAGTAGTCAAGGCATGGCCCGCTCCCATATTAGCCTCCGAGGTAATAAGTTTCCTTGGACTTGGGGGTTATTATCGAAGGTTCGTAGAAGATTTCTCACGAATAGCGGAGCCTATGACTCGATTAACTTGTAAGGACCAAGAGTTCACATGGACAGTAGAGTGTCAAGCAGCTTTTGACGAGTTCAAGAAGCGCTTAACCACTACACCCATCTTGGTACTTCCATCAGGCCCTAAAGGATTCGTGATATATAGTGATGCATCTGGAAAGGGATTAGGATGCATCTTGATGCAGCATGGCCGTGTAGTATCATACGCATCGAGGCAGTTGAGAGTGCACGAGAAGAACTATCCAACCCACGATCTAGAGCTCGCAGCAGTTATCTTCGCTCTAAAACTTTGGAGATATTAATTGTACGGCGAGAAGGTAGACATTTATACTGATCATAAGAGCTTCAAGTATGTTTTCACACAAAAAAAGTTGAACATGCGACAACGTCGTTGGTTGGAGCTAATAAAGGATTATGAAATCGAGCTACATTACCATCCGGACAAGGCTATTGTTGTGGCAGATGCATTAAGCCGTAAGCCCATGGCTCATTTCTTGACTATACAACGAAAGTTGTTAGAAGACTTGTAGAAGCTTGGTATTTAAGTCATATTTCCCGAGGCTGATGGTGTACTAGCCAATCTTCAACTACAATCATCGTTAGTAGAGAGGATCAAGGAAGCATTACCCACAGATGCTAGATTCTGATGACTTAGATAGAGGACTGAAGTAGGAGAGCAGACAGGATTGAGGATTCATCCTGATGGGACATTATGATGTAGCGATCGTCTGTATGTTCCAAACGGAGAGCTACGACAAGAATTGATGGCTGAAGCACATAGTTCAATCTACTCCATACACCCCGGAGGAACCAAGATGTATCGGGACTTATGGCAGAACTAGTGTGGCACGGGATGAAGCGAAAGATAGCTCATTTCGTGGCTAAGTGTTTGATATGACAACAAGTGAAGCCAGAGCACCAAAGCTCAGCTGAATTGTTGTAGCCACTTCCCATTCCTGAGTGGAAGTAGGAGCACATAACCATAGATTTTGTCATGGGATTTCCTCGGGATCCTAGTGGACGAGATGTCGTACGGGTAATCATGGATAGGCTTACCAAATCAGCCCACTTTTTGCTTTTTAGAGTGGGCCAATCCATAGAAGTCATAGCGGACATGTACATGAAGTAAATAGTGAAGCTACACAGTTTGTCAGTTGGCATCGTGTCGGACCGAGACTCGAGATTCACCTTTCATTTTTGGAGAAGCATGCAAGAAAGAATGGGCACCCACCTAAAGTTTAGCACGACTTATCACCCGCAGACGGACGGACAGTCAAGAACATACTATTCAAATGACATGTTGAGAGCGTGTATGCTTGAATTTTGCATATCATGGGAATACCACCTCCACCTTATGGAGTTTTCTTACAACAATAACAATCAAGCGAGCATCTAGATAGTTCCATTATGGCAGGAAGTGTCAGTCTCTTGTTTGTTAGAGCAATGTAGAAGAGCGACAGATATTATCCCAAATTGGTTGTGAGCACAATAGAGAAGGTGAAGAAGATACATGGCCACCTGCGAGCAACGCATGATAGACAGAAGCAGTGGGCAGATCACCATCGTCAACCCTTGGAGTTCAAGGAAGGCGACCATATTTTTTTGAAGATATCATCCACTAGAGGTACAATTCGATTCAGAGGACGTGGCAAGTTGAGTCCAAGATACATCGACCCTTTTGATTCTTGGAACGTGTTGGAGGAGTTGCCTATATATTGGCATTTCCACCATCGCTAGAGGGAGTACATGACATATTCCATGTGTCACAGCTGAGGAGATATGTGGCAAACAGCAGTCATGTGCTTGATCACTTTGAAATTGTCACGCCCTGGTCCTATAGGACCGATCGTCCTCGCTAAGGCGTGATACCGCGTGAGCCTAGATCGCGCTCACGCAAGAAAGGTTCTATAACGGCCGATTACAGGCTAAGCGACGGGGTCGTCGCACAGAAGTCCCAAGCAGAAACATTGAATAAGCTAGCAAAAATTTGAAACAAAACACAAGTCATTCAAATAGCTCATTATTGATATAAAACAAAGATTATAATGTGGCAACTTGGCCATGAGTACAATCACTCAAGCTCACTTTTCACTCAAGTTACAAGTCACTCTACTCTCTCTCATCTATATATACAATTTGATAGCCAGCGGATGCTTCAAATAGGCGATGTCCATACATTATGTCCCGTATAAGTCCAGACTCCAAGCGGTCGCGTGCCTCAAAATGCCAAAGAACTCCGTGCCTCGACGCATCCAAGTGAGATCCGCGCCAACGAGCTTCTACCTGAGCCTGTACATGAAACACTGTGTGGGTGTCAGTACTCAACTGTACTAGTGGAGTGAGCTCCTCGCCTACCCATACCAAACTAACACGTTCATTTACTTTTGTGCAACATAGTCCCCTTATGATTGTCTATCTACTCTTGTCTTAGGATCAGTTTTAGGACATAGACTCTCGACCTATTTTTGTGTCTTTAGACCATCCCCGTGCCTTGCACCATCAACTTACTTATACTTTGCCTCTACACCCTTCTTGTGTCAACAACGTCAACTTATCAAATCGTGCTTGCCTTTCGGCCCATACTCAGAGACGCAACTACACCATAGTACCCAATTTTCATGTGACCGTGCTATAAGTCTATTGTGCCGTCAACGTGGTCGTATCATGAGACCTATTCATGTGTCCATATTGAGGCCGTACCTCGCAACTCAGTATGACTTAACCATATTGCCGCCTCACGACCCTTGCTGCTTTAATCACCAACTGACCAAATCAAGACTTGTGAACTTAGTGTCACCTAACCAACTTTGCCTTGCGGCGATTCCTGACTCAAACTTACAATGACTCAAATCCAACTTGTGCAACTCTATGCTAACAACTTAAGACTCGACACCACATCCCGTGCCGAAGCATGATGTCTTCGTTGCAACCAAATCTTAGGCCCAAACATTATCTTCCAAAACGTACACACATTTAACTCAACCCATTTCAAAGGCATACACGCGGATAGCTACTATTTTGCCGACATCTATATGAACTTAGTCACTAGCACCACAAGCTATCCCGGACGTATAGTTTTGTTAATCGGGGTCCTTTCAACACAAGTAGCTAGCCCATTGCAAGTCCCCACTTAACCTGTGCTATTATCCTTGCACGACTATACCCTGTTTCCTCCTAGGTCGAGTCGGTTCCGTGGCTCCGGATTGCCACTCGAGGAACCATTGCCCTTGTCGACAAGTTGTCCATGACCATGCAAGACTCGACTCAAACTGACGTCTCACACAATCATTCTTCTTCCAATGTTACCATCCTTTCAGGACCAAGTTCAAGACTTCTACCATTTGAGACCGCCTCGATGACCCATGGTCGCGAGCATTCTTCCTTGTTGCCCTATTATTTTACTCAACTCAGTAACGCCTATTTGATAGACCTTTTCCAAACTCATCTTGAACCTACCGTGGTTCATGCCTTAAACATAAGTTCGTGACATCATGCCTTAAGCCAACTTGTGTTCTGTGCGACACTACCATCCAAGTCATACTTTATATGACGGGCCTTACGATAGTAAAACTAAGTAATTTTGACTACCGCAAAAAACATGGGACAGTACTTAAAATGACTTCGATAGCCTAGCATAACTTAGCCTAACTTAATCGCACAACAACTTGACGAGCGAAGGCTGCATCGAGCCTCACATCGCAGGAACGTATCGTGCACGCGTTTGACTTTGAACAACCGAGCTATTTGGGTGCCTAGACTTATGCCACAAGCCGTGCAGTGCAACTTAACCCGTGGGGCGAGCAAAGCTATGCCAAGCCTTAGACGATGGCCGTGCATGCTTTATCAAACGTTATGCGGGCGACGCCTATGACTTAGGCTAACTCTTAGCTTTGTGGCGAAGGCCAACTTTTTCCTTCTCCCAAGCCACGGGACGAAGGATCGAGTGTCAATTTTGAAAGACATCGTGCAACACTTCTAAGCCGACCGTGGGACCTTTTTTTATGTTCTAACTCAATCGACCCAACTTGGGATTATTCCCTTAACTATGTTGATTCATCTCTTTTATTATCAAACCTACTTGTGCATTTGAAACCTTTCGTTTTACTAGTGCGAAGGCCAAGCTGAGGCAAGTTCACCGAAGCCACCCACCTGAGCGAGGAGTCGCCTCGACCAAGCGGGTCTTCGAGTAAGCCATTGCATGGCTAAGTCCAAACACCATCGGTGTTTCGATTCCTCTAATTGACTGAGCGGGACGGGACACTACATCATACACCACTCAGAAAATGTTTCGTCCTCGAAACTAACTGAGTACTTACTTTTGATTCATAAGATTCAACATCCAACGATTCTTGCACACATTCTTCCTATACGTTTCCTCAATCCGAGCAACGATCGCACTACCCTTAATATTTTCCTTGAAACCCTCGATACCCTTCCATTTCTTTAGTCTCACTTTGAACTCAACGTATCACTTAGTTGGATCGTGCACATATTTCAGGCGTCCCCAAAATACATATATTTCAACCAAGCCTTGTGATAGAGAATTCTGCTATTTCCACTCGAGTCGGATCGTGCACATATTCGGGCGTCCCTGTTATATATGCATTTCAGCCGAGGCTTATGAGTGTATTCTCATACTTTTGAATCATTCCATTCATCAACACCAACATCCAAACTAATCAATCCTCAAGATCACTCGTACCGATGCTAACTCTCGCAACATGAACGTCTCGCCTAACCGCTAGGCCATCTCTCCAAGCTAAAGTCAATTGTCAGTATTGGAATCACAGCTCCCAATCAATAATATCAACACTGACCCCATCCTAAGGTCAAACCAAAGTTGATAGTATGGGGTTTTCTACCCAAGCTCGTATCTCTCCGATTTCTAAACTTCGAACAAAGATTTCACCTATTCGCAATCGCAACTTTCAATTCCAAGGGGTCCGAGTCATTCAGTAAAGCTACCCTACTTCAAGTTCTGCTCAACCAAGTCTCTGGCATATCGTTATCGCACATCCAATTTTACGATTCGCATTGTCTATCTCTTCAAACATGTTCTATACAATCTACCTATTCATTCTTTCTAAGTCAAACACACTATGACAAGATTTGTCGCTAGACTAAGTCTTATTCCATATTTCCTAAGTCATTTATCACAATTCAAGTAATTGATCATAAGGTCGTCTAGCTTAACAATATGTCACGCCCTAATCTCACGCGAGTCCGATTATCTACGGTTGGCATGAAATCACCATGCAACGCTCTCGCGGAATAATCATCCTCATCGGGACGTAACTTTTGTTTTGAGTCTAGATTAATTCATTCTCGATACGCAGATTGGATCTACTCAATCCTCAAGTTTACTTAATCATCTATCACAAGTACAACCAATCCTCGAATACATATTCATATCAAACCACAAGTCGAAGCAATCTAAATTGATGCGTCTAGATTTTTGACGTGACACATGTGCGAGACTGGAGTTGCGCTCGCACAAGACAAGATCGTCGATGTTGTGGTTATCAATGCAACCATCAAGATACTTTTCTTTCATCTAACATTCCTTTCAATCAAAATCCCTAAGCATAGCATCCATCGAAACAATAACATTTTACACGATCGTTATTTCCTGACTCAGAGTACCCCCGGTTATCGCATATCGATCTTTGATACGCCTCAATACCATCGATTAACCTGACGAACTTTATTGCAATGAATTCCGAGTCGTACGACTATTGCTATTGTCCGAACTGGATGATCTCCTCAATATTCAAGATCAAATTTTATCATTATCCCTGAACTATTCCCATGATCAATTCATTCAAAACCCGAAATCACGTATGCACAGTCGTCTATCTCAAGTCATTGATCAATATCTATCCCAATTCCTTATAGTCATTCTCAATATTCGAATCATTCCCATGCACGCTATCATCCAATCGTGCTAACTTTTTGTATACGATTCATATCGATTTTCTCTATCAAGTCATCCGTACGCTACACCTTAACTTTTCTTCGATTCAGTTTTACCTACTCAATCGTTTTGTATTTCATACTTACACAATCACAATCCCGTGTGTGTCATCCCTAGTTTGTTCGAATCATCTTGTCAAACTTCAAGACTACCCTTTTACTCAATGATGCTCAATCTAAGGCTTTGCGAACTCGTCGCTTGCTGATAGAATCATTGGTACCCCCGTAATCCTTAATCGATCAACATCCCTGAGGCTATCCCATACACCACTCAGGGGTGAAGTCATTCGACAAATCTTCAAAAATATTATTCAATTCGCAATCGACTACTTCGAATCTCTGTTAAAACCATTTTTCAATTTTCAAGCACGCTCTCCTATATCACATCGACGATAACATCGTCGTTTGATAGCACCGCTATCGAAACCACCCAATACTCTTTGAATCAAGTCTAACTCATTCTTGTCCGACGTAATTTTGGTATATATGCCTAGCCCGACTTAGCCAATTGTGCTTACTTGAACTCTGTTCAACCAATTTTTTTCCTTCATATTACTTTTCAAAATATATAGACTTATTGTATGGACATCTCGTAGAACATTTGAGAGAGAGCGCACCAACGATATCAATTTGCGGAAGCAACACGGAGTTAAAGAATTCAATCAAAAGTCCAAGGACGTAAAGCCGTGCTCTGATACCATTATGTCACGTCCCGGTCCCGTAAGACCGATCGTCCTCACTAAGGCGTGATACCGCGTGAGCCTAGATTGCGCTCACGCAAGGCAGGTTCCATAATGAACGATTACAGGCTAAGCGACGGGGTCGTCGCACAGAAGTCCCAAGCAGAAACATTGAATAAGCCAGCAAAAATTTGAAGCAAAACACAAGTCACTCAAATAGCTCTTTATTGATATGAAACAAAGATTACAATGTGGCAACTTGGCCATGAATACAATCACTCAAGCTCACTTTTCACTCAAGTTACAAGTCACTCTGCTCTCTCTCATATATATATATAATTTGATAGCCAGCGGATGCTTCAAATAGGCGATGTCCATACATTATGTCCCGTATAAGTCCATACTCCAAGCGATCATACGCCTCGAAATGCCAAGGAACTTCGTGCCTCGATGCATCCAAGCAAGATCAGAGCCAACGAGCTTCTACCTAAGCTTGCACATGAAATACTGTGTGGGTGTCAGTACTCAACTGTACTGGTGGAGTGAGCTCCTCGCCCACCCATACCAAACTAACACGTTCATTTACTTTTATGCAACATAGTCCCCTTATGATTGTCTATCTACTCTTGCCTTAGGATCAATTTTAGGACATATACTCTCGGCCTATTTTTGTGTCTCTAGACCATCCCCGTGCCTTGCACCATCAACTTACTTATACTTTGCCTCTAGACCCTTCTCGTGTCAACAATGTCAACTTATAAAGTCGTGCTTGCCTTTCGGCCCATACTCAGAGACGCAACTACACGATAGTACCCAAATTTTATGTGACCGTGCTATAAGTCCATTGTGCCGTCAATGTGGTCATATCATGAGACCTACTTGTGTGTCCATATTGAGGCCATGCCTCGCAACTCAGTATGACTTAACCATATTGCCGCTTGCGGCCCTTGCTGCTTTAATCACCAACTGACCAAATTAAGACTTGTGAACTTTGTGTCACCTAACCAACTTTGCCTTACGACGATTCCTGACTCAAACTCGCAACGACTCAAATCCAACTTGTGCAACTCTATGCCAACAACTTAAGACTCGACACCACATCCCGTGCCGAAGTACGGTGTCTTCGTTGCAGCCAAATCTTAGGCCCAAACATTGTCTTCCAAAATGTACACACATTCAACTCGACACATTCCAAAGGCATACACGCGGATAGTTGCTATTTTGTCGACATCTATATGAACTTAGTCACTAGCACCACAAGCTATCCCAGACGTATTGTTTTGTTAATCGGGGTCCTTTCAACGCAAGTAGCTAGCCCCGTTGCAAGTTCTCGCTTAACCTGTGCTATTATTCTTGTACGACTATACCCTATTTTCCTAGGCCGAGTCGGTCCCGTGGCCCTGGGTTGCCGCTCGAGGAACCATCGCCCTTGTCGACAAGTTGTCCATGACCATGCAAGACTCGACTCGAATTGACGTCTCACACAGTCATTCTTCTTCCAATGTTACCATCCTTTCAGGACCAAGTACAAGACTTCTAACGTTTGAGACCGCCTCGATGACCCATGGTCGTGAGCATTCTTCCTTGTAGCCCTATCATTTTACTCAACTCAGTAATGCCTATTTGATAGCCCTTTTCCAAACTCATCTTGAACCTACCGTGGTTCGTGCCTTAAACACTAAGTCCGTGACATCGTGCCTTAAGCCAACTTGTGTTCTGTATGACACTACCACCCAAGTCATACTTTATATGACGGGTCTTACGACCGTAAAACTAAGTAATTTTGACAACCGCAGAAAATATGGAACAGTGCTTAGAATGACTTTGATAGCCTAGCATAACTTAGCCTAACTTAATCGCGCAACAACTTGACGAGCGAAGGCTACATCGAGCCTCACATCGTAGGAACGTGCCGTGCATGAGTTTGACTTTGAACAACCGAGCTATTTGGGTGCCTAGACTTATGCCACAAGCCGTGCAATGCAACTTAACCAGTGGGACGAGCAAAGCTATGCCAAGCCTTAGACGATGGGACCGTGCATGCTTTATCAAACGTTATGCGTGCGATGCCTGTGACTTAGGCTAACTCTAAGCTTTATGACGAAGGCCAACTTTTTCCTTCTCCCAAGCCATGGGACGAAGGACTGAGTGTCAATTTTTGAAAGCACGACGTGTAACATTTCTAAGCCGACCGTAGGACCTTTCCATATTCTAACTCAATTCAACCCGACTTAGGATTATTCCCTTAGCTATGTGGATTCATCTCTTTTATTATCAAACCTACTTGTGCATTTGAAAACTTTCATTTTATTAGTGCAAAGGCCAAGCTGAGGCAAGTTCACCGAAGCCACCCACCTGAGCGAGGAGTCGCCTCGACTGAGCGGGTCTTCGAGCAAGCCGTTGCACGGCTAAGTCCGAACGCCATCGACGTTTCGATTCCTCCAATTGACTGAGTGGGACGGGACACTACAAAAATTACCGTTGGTCCGAGCTTGTCATACCAAGAGCAACCGGTAGGTATCCTTGATCGTCGAGTGAAGGTGTTGTGGAATCAATCCATCTCATTGGCTCACATAGAATGGAAGCATCACTAGCCAGAAGAGTATACTTGGGAGCGCGAGGACGACATCCACAATTGCTACCCTCATTTGTTCGAAAACTAAGGTACAATTTTCATATGTTAGTTTTCTTTTTCATTTGTATTGCATTGCATAACCCTCATCGTTAGTTTTAAATTTGAGGATGAAATTTTTATAAGTTGGGTATGATCTCTTCTCCCTAAATTTTTTATGAATTTTTAATTAATTAATTATAGATTTTACAGTATTTTTTCTAAATTATTAAATAACAAATGATTTTTTAGTATTTTATTTTATTATACTGTTTAAAGGAGTAATGTCAATACAAAGGATTTTTACTATATACATTAATATATATAAAATATTTTTTTTTAATATATATATATATATATATATATATATATATATATATATATAAAGAAAATTTTTATTGAATAAAAGAAGTCAGAATTATATTAGACTGTGTCCAAGAGGACACCCCAAAAGCCAACAATGGGCTACAAAACCTACTACCCTAAGAAGATTCCACGTTTCTATACCCTAGAACAAAAACATGCTATCCTCGACTCCCCAGTTCGAAGCCTTCGATTTCGAATCAGACCTAAGAATCATGGCCCGATGAGATAGTTGTCGACTGGGGTTCTTCACTCTCCGGTAACTCTTCCAGCTCAAACGGACCGCCGGGCACACTAGGGAGAGAGATCTCCCCCTCCTCCAAAGTACGAACCGATAAACCCTTGGGAGGCCCACATGTCGGCGACAGGGGAGGTGGGGACTTCCCCCTGCAATCTAAGCCGTATCCCTCAACGGGAGCACAACAAACCAACAACTCCCCTGCATTCGAAACAAAACCCATGCCACCACCCGAAAAAGTGCCACCCAACTGAGGGACACTCCGCTGCTGATATCGCAGGAATTACTAGTTCTACCAAAGGAGAGTCGAAGCGAGAGGCCCGAGATGCCATGTCGCCAAGTCGCGAGTCGGACGGCGACGAAACCAACATAAAAGTGGACAAGGGAGCCCCAGACGATAGAGTCGCAGTAATAGGTAGCGGGGACACGAGGGGCAACCCAACGGGAGCACAACCAGCAGTGCCCATGGAAAGTCGGGGTTCCCTAGAACCTGGCACAGTCACCTAGAGGAATGCTTGGGGGGATCCACCACCAAAGGGGACCCTACGGTCGAATCAGACGCCCGCTGGGCCACATGGAAAGCAGAGGACTCGCGTCCTAAGTGCTGACAGCCGCCACAAACTATTGGCCGATCTTTATAAACAATGTCTTGGCAGATGATCCTGTCGTTCGGCAGCTTGAAGAGTATCTGAGGCGGGGCCGTTTTGCTGATATCGACATCCACGAGCACGCGTGTGCAACTCGGCCGTGACACGACCGATTTTGCTCGATCAACCAGAATAGGGGAACCAAGGCATTGCACCAAAATAAAGAGGTCTTCCCTTATAAAGAAGATGAGCGGAAGGCCCGGAAGGGAAACCCAGACAGGCGCCACCGTTGAAGCCTTCTTAGGATCCAAATCCGTCGCCCATTTGGACACCCGCATAGGAGCTTAAGCGAGTGTCCAAAACTCCTTAGAGCGCAATCTCAGAAAATCAACCTTCGGGAAGGGCCGGATCAGAAGATGATGTTCGTCAATGATGCCGACAGAAATTGGGCCAGCGAAGCTCATCTTCCCAATATCCCTACGCACCACATCGGCCGGCGGCCCCTTGAGAATGAACTTACCAATGAGAGCCAGTCGATAAGGAGTGGACAGAGAAGCCACATCTTCGGCCAAGAAAGAGAAGACCGGGGTACCATCCGACATGGAGAATGGGCTAGGAGGAAGAGGAGCCAGCCGGAGAGAGGGCGAGCCGGCCACCACCTCCAGGAAGGAGCGTGGCAGCCCAGGCCTAAGAGGCTCAGAACCCTGCAGGGATGGGGGACGGGGCGCATCAGCGGAGGGGACGCCACCCACAGTCATCGGGGCCACCGAAAGCCCGCTGGCCACAGGGGACGGTGTAACCACCACATTTTTAATTTAGGGGTATTTTAGTCATTATATATTTATTTGAATTTTCTTATTAATTAATTAATGTGATGCTTGTAGCTTGATTGGTGTTTTGAGTAGCAACAGGTGGTTTGACCTTAGTCACCCTTCATTAAGAGCCTAATATGATACTTAGAATTATTTGTTTACCTATAGAATTAATTTCAGAATTTATTTTATTTTTGGCAATGAATTAATGATTTAAAGTCATTTTTACATAGGCCTTTTTAACTCTTTTTGACATGGGCCTTTTAGCAACTCATGGAGTGCTTGGCCCATGTGCAAACCCTAACCCTAACACGCCCCTACCTTGGTCGGCCACTAGCAGCCCTTCTCTCTCATTTGTAAAATATTAGCCTCCAAGATCTAGAGCAAACCCTAATTTTCCTTTCTCCAAAAAACCTAGATTTCTCATCCGGAGTCCGTTTCACCTCAAACGAATTCTGTTCCGCTTGTTGGGAAGAGGAAGACTTGTTGGAGTCCCGCTAGCAAGGAGGAGGAGGCATTTGCTCGGGAGAAATCAGCCGACAAAGCGCTCGGGAATTCATTTTATTGAGATTCCGACTCTCAATAGGTAAGTCCTGATCTACCTTTGTTTCTCCTGAATTTTCTTCATTATTGCATCCATATAGGTACCCTTGATCTGTGTATAAAGTTTGGTAGGATTTTGGTTTCATTTGATAGCGGTATCGGACACGTATCGGTCTCACGTTGCACGTGTACGGCAAAATGCCACTTAGAACTGAAAAGTGTTAATTTTCGATTATGTTTTCATGGATTCCTTCCTTATATGATTTGTAACAACTTTCGTGAAGACGGATCGAAAATCGACACGATTTTGGCATCCGAACGGACACGGACACGCATGCACGAGATCCCGTGCACGCCCTGCTGTCTGTGCGTCGTAACTCGATGCACAGAGCTCTGTCTCACGTGAAATTTTATGAGCATGTACGGGCAACATCTGCCCATATGCCCGTAAAATTTTATGATGTTTTGTCTTACGAGCGCAGAGAAATCTGTCGTGCACTAGTAGGCTGAACTGTGCACTCAGGCTAAAATTTGCCGCTAACATGGCCTTCGTACGCGGATACGACGCGTCGAGGACCCGTTCCAGGAACACGAACATGTAGCCCTATAACTATACTACCCAGGGACCCGATCCCGAGTCGCGACGTGGCTCGGATCGCGAGTCGCGGCGCGGCTCGGATCGCGAGCCACGAGGCTCGAAACGCGCCCACCACTACCAAAATACAGTAAATTTTCGACGAAGTTTTAGCGATGTTATAAATCCGTCGTCCGTAGCGACGGATTACCGACAACCTGGCGACGACTTCCCGGCTAATCGTACACCAATTTTTTTTAAGGGTACAACATCCGTCGCCTATCCGTCGGCACGCTGTCGGTACAATAGCGACGGAATAAAAACTCGTTGGCAAGTAGTCACTCGGTAGTCACTAATTGGCAGGGAAATTGACGACTACTTAGCGACGGATAATCCGTTGACCAGATGATGGGATATTAGTGTAGCTGCCCTTCCCAAAAAATTTAGAATATTTTATTATTATTATTTATTTTATTGGAATGGTGATTTTAGATTTTATAAATAATTACTTAGTTAATTAGTACGATAGATGACTTTAGCCATGGCAGAGTTTTGGAGTGCATGGTGACTAGAAATCGTGGCACGGATAGTGCAATGGCGTGCTTTGACTAGAGTACTAGCCCTGGTAGGGACGGCCGAGCCATATCGATGTTCTAACTAGGAAAACCAAGCCAAGATACGACTTAACCCTTACCGAAGACTTATTTATTTATTATTTATATTATTGAGTTTGGGAAAACTGATTATACCATTTTAGCCCAAAATGGACCCGAACTGAGCCCGAGCCCATGTAGTCATGCGGCACGTCCAATGACCTTCGTGTTGATGGAATTTGATATGAGTGTGTTATATTCCGTTTTAATGATTTAATGACTATTTCTAAATATTCGTAATTTAAATATTATAAATATTATTATTAGTGGGTAATCGATGACTATTGAATGAAATAGGCCCTTACACTTTTTGGGATTTTTAGACTGAACATAATGGTATACACACCATTAATGTTTTATTGAATTTTGTTATAGTTATTATTATTTTATTGAGGTTATTATATTTATGATATTATTATTGGTTATATTTATTTGGTTATCAAATAAATGTTATTAATATATATATTTATAATTATAAGAATAGGCCTTACTCTAGGAATATGTAATATTGGATTTATTTAGAATTTTATGGAGAATATATATATGCATATATATTGGTATATGGATGCCTATTAAATAATTGTAAATATATATACTCTTAGTATTAATTATAAAATAAAGTGTGTGTATATAGTGTTATGTAAGTATATGCATATAAATGTGTATACACAAATATATTATATATGTGTGTATATATAGATAAATATAAGGGTAAATATGTGTGTGTATATATATATCTAGATATATATGTATAAAAATATGTATACACATATATACATATAGTAATAAGAAAAGAAAAAAAAGGAAGAAAAGCCAGCCCGGCCCAAGCCGAGCTCGGGCCAAGCCATCTGCTCAACCACCCCAACACAGCTGTAGCAAAACTCACAATTTGCTAAACACCCGTGCGAACCCGAGAGCAGGGGGGTTCCGTAGGCATATTATTGTATATATATAGTAACAAACGAAAGAGAAGAGGGAGTCACGCAAAACCCTAACCCCTGGCTGACACAGCGCCGACCCCAGATGACCCGACCACGCGCGCCACCGCCGTGCGCCGCCGCGAGCGCCTCCGGCCAGGCGCGGGAATCCGACCGCGCGCGCGCGCATAGGCGCAAGCTTGACAGTAATATGCGGGCACATGTATGCCTTTTCCATCACAATTTCTTCGTATATACTAGATCAAATCCGATTCCGTAAATTCTTGTACGATGCCTAGTTGACCCCCTTGAGACCCCAGTAGGTAGAATCAGTAATGGCAAACGCGATCGCTCAGAAATTTGAGATGAAGATCGACAAAAATCTGTTAAAAATAGGACAAAATACTAGTCTCAAACCCTGTTTTGGAAGGAGGATTTTGGATAGATCATTAGGTTATTTCGAGAACTAATTCAAGACAGTCCTAGAAAACCTATAGGGCTTCAATTCCCTTTTTATGGAATCGGATTTCGTCGACTGTGCGTCGAGAAATTGGATTCCGAATTTGACGAAAAATATGTTTTAGAATATTAAAAATATTAAAAAATTCCTCCGGTACGACGTGCGTCCCGCCAATCAGGGCGACGTGGTCACGAACTGAAAGCATCGAAAGGTGCATAACGGCTTCGTGGACGTGTGGGCTTTGACGGAATTCAAATTGGTCGAGTATGCGCGACAAAGTTGATGCGTATCCGTCAAAATTCACCGTATCGGCCCCTTTGCAAATTTCTCAATTAGTTTGTGCACGCTCGTCGGATCGAGACGAAACTTGCACCAATAGGACCGAATCATTTTTTTAGTCCAGTATGCCAAGTTTGGTCCGATTTCGAGACAGTTGATTGGATCGCCGTTTTACGGGCCCCACGGTCCGGCTCGACGGGTGATTTTGTGCACGGCCTGCCGGAATCCAACTCTGGACATACGTTTGGGTTCGTATCGAAAAACTGGATCCGTAGACATGAAGTTTGACGACTTTAGAGACCGTTGACTCTGGCACGCTTTTCGGTACAAAGCGGGTCCAACGGCGGGCACCGTTTTGGCCCAAAATTACCGTTTTGCCCCTGTGTCCAGAATTGGACTTATGGACAGGCAATTCTAGCTATTTTGACTATTCTGAGAACATTGGTAATGTTTATTTCAGCTTTCGGGGACTGTTGTACGATTTTTGACTATTGTGGTATTCTGAGTGGTTTGGACTATCGGTTTCACCAGCAAAGGACCACAGGCGAGTACAGTTTATTGTCTGCATTTCGATATTGATCTTTACTATACCTCATTGATTGGTCATTGGTTATGTGATTTTATTTTATCATAAAACATTGAGTCAGGAACAGGAAATACCAAAGATATATGATCCGACCGTAGACAGTGTTTATTTTCATGCAGTAGACCTCGTAGACAGTGCTTACATTTCTGCAAGTAGACATCGTAGACAGTGCTTACTTTTCTGCAAGTAGACATCGTAGACAGTGCTTATTTTTCTGCAAGAAGACATCGTAGATAGTGCTTATTTTTCTGCAAGTAGACATCGTAGACAGTGCTCATTTTTCATGCAAGTAGACCTCGTAGACCGTACGGTGTAGTATCCCAGACTGATCATATATCAAAGGTACTGCTAAAAGTTAGGCAAAGTAGTTTGTGCCTATTTATTTGCTATTAGTTTTCCGTATTTCATGTTTATTTTTAAAAACATGTAATTGATGTCTAACCTCTGTGATATAGTCATTTTCTTTATTTGAAATTACATTCAGTGAATTGTGCTCGTTCCATTCCTGACTGGAAACCAACATTTTCAGGTTAGCCGTGGATTCACTTAGCTTGGGGAGTGATGGAAATACTTGCAGACAAAAGCCTAGAGACTAGTTAGATAGTTGAGTTGTAGTCATTCATTTATTTGTACAAGTTTATATTTTTCTACAAATGTAAAACTTGTGATCATTGTAAGTTAAATTAATTATGTGAATGAGCATTGTTTGTGATTTTGATCTTCATGGCCGTGACAGCGTTCTACCGCCGACACTACGGCATAGGCTGGCTTGGACACGTCTCGTATCCGTTTTTTTTAAAAAAAGGGGTGCGGGTCATGACAAGTTTTTGTGGTGGCCCATGCAGGTCTGTTTTCGCAAATCATGCGAACTCGTGATAGTACTTAAGTTATTTGTACTATTGCGAGCCTGCGACTAGGAAATGCTCATTCACGAATTAGGGATTAATTTAATTTAAGAGAATGATTAGGACTAGGAGTCCCTTGTTCAAATTGACCGTCGGGTAGTTAAGGTTGTTAGATAGGCCATGCAATTTAGAATTATTAAATTCAGATAGCTTGCTAGATCCTATAGACACACTATTGCTTTTGATGTGATGATATGATCCAACGTGGGTATACTACTCACTTGATTAGTTAGGCTTTCTCGGAATTAAGGCTATAATCTTGATAACCTACTCAGTTTTCTTTTGCTCTATGTAGATATAAATCTTATATCATAAGTTAGTATTGCCTGTTTTAAATTCTATTTTTACTGTATGGAATTGGTTTATAATTCATGATTCTGTTATTCCTATATGAATCCCTAGTTAGATTTGATTCAAAGTTTTTCTCTTGCCTTGCCATTTGAAATATATATGAGATAAAGATTAGGATGTTCTTACTTCACTTGTCTTCAAATATTTCCTATCGATCAGTCTTTTACTTTAAGGATTGAGACTTATTGGCAGATGTTACACTTTCTATTATAGTCAACTAGTTTGAATCTCTAGCAGCTCCTTGAAGTTCTTAGGAGTATAGTTAGGGTAATTTAACGACTGTGATGGCTAGACAGTAGTGCACTGTCGCCAATTACCTGAGAGTGGAAAATGTGGGTTTACTGCAGCCGGCAGCGCACTGGCAAGGCCCCAGAATTGAAATCATTTCTAAGAATCATAGTCTATGGAACATTGCTAAAACTATGTTCTCGTTGACCTCTTTAGATCTTAGATACCCTTGTGTCAATATAAGGTAGAGTATCTGATAGCATATCACATCTGAATCACGGAACCAAGGGTTACCACGGCCGGAGTATATGGGCGAGACATAATTCTCGGTAACATGATTTCAGACGTGATTACAAGTTTAGAATACCATAGAGGATAGGACAATGCCATGTGTGCCCCATAAGATCCAAAGCCAATATTAGTGGAAGTGTTATAAGTTGGATAATATGTCTCCCGACCTAGCATTCAGTAGTCCTTGTGACTTGTTGACGAGGTAATTGACTGCACTAATAATTTTATCTAGAATATAGAATTTAGAGGTTCACAACCCTTTAGTCGACCAGGGCAGTATGAATGAGAAGATAGTAGGAAGACCGTATAAGCAAGAACACCGGGTAAGGCTTTTGATTCTCACAAAACTCGAACTCTCAAAAATTTCGTATACTTGTATTTTGACTATCTTGACCAATGCTGCTATTACAGCCTAGTTTTGCAAGCTCACTCAGTTCTCGAGCTTGATTCAAGACATATGTTTAGTAGGGACGCCTGCTAACATATTGTCTAATCAGAATCGATGTATTACGGTCTGATCAACCGTAGTGCACTCGGTTCGCTCTCCCTCTGATTAACCTACGAGGATTGAGATGTAGATGTCTCTAGGATCTCATCCGCTACTGTATTGACAATTTCTCTTGAATTATACATTCGTCTTTGAATCACGTAATTGTGTTCAGTGACATCTCCCTTGAAATCTTTATTGTTTTTGTCTTTCACTGATTTGGAAAGACGAAAGCTCGTAATTGGTAGAGAGATACAAAGTATTTCCATGGCTACGATAGTTGTATACACAAGTGTAACTACCATCGGCCAGTCATGTGATTGAGTTATTCGTTCTTCCCTCGACCCTCAAACTACTATTGAGACCTCTAGCCATCTGAATTTGAGAATGATTAGGGTTTTACCCTTAGTCAAAATGCCAACCTAGGAGACTATCTATTCTCAAGAAACCAAATGGCGTGAGCCTCTAACTATTTGCTTGAAGCTTTCTTTAACTAGACCCTTGTGACAATAGTCTGGCAGGTTTGACCCGAATAGAAATTCACGACTCAGTTGTTAGAATCTTTTCGTAAGATGTGCCTTAGAGTTGGTTACCCTGTCGATAACTCTTGTATACTATGAACGAGTAGGTCATTCTATTTTATCGACCATGTGTCATTGAACATACTCGATCTCCATCTATCAAGGAACGATCCTTGACTTGACTTATATCAACCGTATTCCGTTACGCCGTGCCTTATTCTTTATTAACAAGAGTCGAAGTACAATACCTGGATTTTGGAGTTCATCTGACCTCATTATTCCAAAAACCATGTCCTAGCTTCTAAGGTGGGTAGACTGTAAGCCTTCGAAAATTTTGGGATATACAAGGATTATCGATTGATTAGAATGATTCCTCTAGGATGACAATTAGTGTCTCATGGACTCCCACTTTCCATTTAGATCATTTTGTGTCCCCGATCGTGTCATTAATATTCGGAGCACGAGACCAACTGTTACCTTCCAACAAATTTCATATGCAAGATCTAGACGAGTCCACCTTCATCTAGGTATATCATGTCCCACTCAAACACGTCCCTTTGTACTCTATTTTTAGGGTACGACTTTCAGGTAAAAAGGACTAGCTATAACCCTTAACATAATACCGGTAAACTTCCCGACCACAATTAGAAACTCAACCTTGACTCGAACCTTTCGACCCAATATACGGTTGTGACCTACTCGAAGCCCACTACGCACATGTCACTAGTGTGCCATTCAATTGTGTCCTCTCGTGCTACTTAAATAAAAAGTCACGGAAGACGCACCTCCAGGGCTTACAGAACCTAATTAACCAATTCGACTGCCCAACTAGCTCAACCACTTAGGTGGGACTTATTCCAGGTTACCCTAACCTAGTAGAAATAATTTTATCATTGGGATCTTGTCCAGTCATTATAGATTAAAGTTCAAGGTTCATCCAACCGACGACTAATGTCCAATTGGGGAACCCATTAAGACCCAGTAATACCCATTCCTGCATACCACTATATTTGGACTATAAGGCCGAACCATTTGAGATAGGCCCCCATATCTATTATGTAGTCTTCCCCTTTGTGAATGAGAAGTCATTCGTAACCCTTATTCTATCTACCCAGAAGTCGCGATACAATTTTGTAATGCATTTCTATCCCTTTTTTGCGTGTTTAAATAACCACGGAAAAGATCACAATCTTGATTTCTCAAATTTCGTTCTATTATGGAACTTTGTTCAGAATTTTGGGAACGGAACCCATGTATTGCACGGATGGCAAGCTCCTATATGAGGCGAAGGGTGCTTCGATTTAGTGAGTGACTAGACTAGAGCAGCCACTTTAGCAAATAAGTCAATGGTTCATGGACCTTCTTTCTAGCTGCATCATTAGATACCCTCTACCGCTCTTGAAACTTCCTAATTACCCTCGGTTATTCTTCCTTATCTTCCCGTCCTTCTTATTTCAGAGCGACGAGGGATCATGCTTATTAGAGTTTACTAATATTTTTTAGCCACTTGTGTAAGTTGTTGTTCGTTAAATTTTGGGGTTGCTTGATAGATAGGAGAGGATTACAGATGCCCTAACCGTAGATATCTATTTTGGAAAGTAGTTGGATGATTATAAAGTTTTAGTGACATGAGATTTGAGGGAGTAGTGTGACCAAAGGTGGGTAGAAGTTCTCGGGATTTCGTAGTTACAAAATGGCTAGAGGAGGATATAAACTAATTTTTGAGGAATAAAAATTAAGGAGATTAAGGTAGCAGCAGATCTTTTTTTGAATTTAAGGAATAGTTGTGAATTAGAATTTTGAGGACAAAATTATTTTTAAGGTGGGTAGATTTGTAGCTGCCCTTCCCAAAAATTTAGAATATTTTATTATTATTATTTATTTTATTGGAATGGTGATTTTAGATTTTATAAATAATTACTTAGTTAATTAGTACGATAGATGACTTTAGCCATGGCAGAGTTTTGGAGTGCATGTTGACTAGAAATCGTGGCACGGATAGTGCAATGGCGTGCTTTGACTAGAGTACTAGCCCTGGTAGGGAAGGCCGAGCCATATCGATGTTCTAACTAGGAAAAGCAGGTCAAGATGCGACGTAACCCTTACCGAAGACTTATTTATTTATTATTTATATTATTGAGTTTGGGAAAACTGATTATACCATTTTAGCCCAGACTAGACCCGAACTGAGCCCGAGCCCGAGCCCATGTAGTCATGCGGCACGTCCAATGACCTTCATGTTGATGGAATTTGATATGAGTGTGTTATATTCCGTTTTAATGATTTAATGACTATTTCTAAATATTCATAATTTAAATATTAAAAATATTATTATTAGTGGATAATCGATGACTATTGTATAAAATAGGCCCTTGTACTTTTTGGGATTTTTAGACTGAACATAATGGTATACACACCATTAATGTTTTATTGAATTTTGTTATAGTTATTATTATTTTATTGAGGTTATTATATATATGATATTATTATTGGTTATATTCATTTGGTTATCAAATAAATGTTATTAATATATATATTCATAATTATAAGAATAGGCCTTGCTCTAGGAATATGTAATATTGGATTTATTTAGAATTTTATGGAGAATATATATATACATATATATAGGTATATGGATGCCTATTAAATATTGTAAATATATATACTCTTAGTATTAATTATAAAATAAAGTATGTGTGTATATAGTGTTATGTAAGTATATGCATATAAATGCGTATACACAAATATATTATATATGTGTGTATATATAGATAAATATAAGGGTAAATATGTGTGTATATATATATCTAGATATATATGTATAAAAATATGTATACACATATATACATATAGTAATAAGAAAAGAAAAAAAAGGAAGAAAAGCTAGCCCGGCCCAAGCCGAGCTCGGGCCAGGCCATCTGCTCAACCACCCCAACACAGCTGTAGCAAAACTCACAATTTGCTAAACACCCACGCGAACCCGAGAGCAGGGGGGTTCCATAGGCATACTATTCTATATATATATATATATAGTAACAAACGAAAGAGAAGAGGGAGTCACGCAAAACCCTAACCCCTGGCTGACACAACGACGACCCTAGACGACCCGACCTCGTGCGCCACCGCCGTGCGCCGCTGCGAGCTCCGTCGGCCAGGCGCGGGAATCCGACCCTGCGCGCGCGCACCGGCACAAGCTTGACAGTAATATGCGGGCACAGGTATGCCTTTCCCATCACAATTTCTTCGTGTATACTAGATCAAATCCGATTCCGTAAATTCTTGTACGATGCCTAGTTGACCCTCTTGAGACCCTAGTAGGTAGAATCAGTAATGGCAAACCCGATCGCTCAGAAATTTGAGATGAAGATCGACAAAAATCTGTTAAAAATAGGACAAAATACTAGTCTCAAACCCTGTTTTGGAAGAAGAATTTTGGATAGACCATTAGGTTATTTCGAGAACTAATTTAAGACAGTCCTAGACAACCTATAGGGCTTCAATTCCCTTTTTGTGAAATCGGATTTCGTCGACTGTGCGTCGAGAAATCGGATTCCAAATTTGACGAAAAATCTGTTTTAGAAAATAAAAAATATTGAAAAATTCCTCCGGTACGACGTGCGTCCCGCTAATCCGGGTGACGTGGTCACGAACCGAAAGCATCGAAAGGTGCGTAACGGCTTCGTGGACGTGTGGGCTTTGACGGAATTCAAATTGGTCGCGTGTGCGCGACGAATTTGATGCGTATCCGACGAAATTCACCGTATCGGCCCCTTTGCAAATTTCTCAATTAGTTTGTGCATGCTCGTCGGATCGAGACGAAACTTGTGCCAACAGGACCGTATCGTTTTTTTGGTCCTGTATGCCATGTTTGGTCCGATTCCGAGACAGTTGATTGGATCGCCGTTTTGCGGGCCCCATGGTCCGACTCGACGGGTGATTTTGTGCACGGCCCGCCGGAATCCAACTCTGGACATACGGTTGGGTTCGTATCGAAAAACTGGATCCGTAGACATATAGTTTGACGACTTTAGAGACCGTTGACTCTGGCACGCTTTTCGGTGCAAAGCGGGTCCACCGGCGGATACCGTTTTGGCCCAAAATTACCGTTTTACCCCTGTGTCCAGAATTGGACTTAAGGACAGGCAATTCTAGCTATTTTGACTATTCTGAGAATATAGGTAATGTTTATTTTGGCTTTCGGGGACTGTTGTACGAGTTTTGACTATTGTGGTATTCTGAGTGGTTTGGACTATCGGTTTCACCAACAAAGGACCACAGGCGAGTACAGTTTATTGTCTGCATTTCGATATTGATCTTTACTATACCTCATTGATTGGTCATTGGCTATGTGATTTTATTTTATCATAAAACATTGAGTCGGGAACAGAAAATACCAAAGATATGTGATCCGACCGTAGACAGTGTTTATTTTCATGCAGTAGACCTCGTAGACAGTGCTTACTTTTCTGCAAGTAGACATCGTAGACAGTGCTTACTTTTCTGCAAGTAGACATCGTAGACAGTGCTTATTTTTCTGCAAGAAGACATCGTAGACAGTGCTTATTTTTCTGCAAGTAGACATCATAGACAGTGCTTATTTTTATGCAAGTAGACCTCGTAGACCGTACGGTGTAGTATCCCAGACTGATCACATATCAAATGTACTTCTAACAGTTGGGGAAAGTAGTTTGTGTCTATTTATTTGCTATTGGTTTTTCGTATTTCCTGTTTATTTTCAAAAATATGTAATTGATGTCTAACCTCTGTGATATATTCATTTTCTTTATTTAAAATTGTATTCAGTGAATTATGCTCGTTCCATTCCTGACTGGAAACCAACATTTTTAGGTTAGCCGTGGATTCACTTAGCTTGGAGAGTGATGGGAATACTTACAGACAAAAGCCTAGAGACTAGCTAGATAGTTGAGTTGTCGTCATTCATTTATTTGTACAAGTTTATATTTTTCTACAAATGTAAAACTTGTGATCATTGTAAGTTAAATTAATTATGTGAATGAGCATTATTTATAATTTTGATCTTCCTGGCCGTGACAGCGTTCTACCGTCGACACTGCGGCGTAGGCTGGCTTGGACAAGTCTCGTATCCGTTTTAAAAAAAAACGGGTACGGGTCGTGACAATTAGCGACGGACATACAGTCGGTGGGGGGTGGAGGGGAGCCGGCGGTGGTGGGAGGGGGCGGGCAGCGAGGGGGTGCTGGCCGCTGGGGTGCTAGTCGCCGGGGTGGGGGTGGGTGTGGAGGTCACCGCGGGTGAAGCTGGCGGTGGTGGGGGTCGTCGCGTGGGGTGCTCGCGGTGGTGGGGTGGGGGCGGTGGGAGGGGGCGGGCAGCGGGGGGGCTGGCCACAGGGAGGCTGGTCCCGGGGGGGACGGGTTGGGGGTGGGCTGCAGGGGGGGCTGCGGAGGGGGGCTAGCCTGGGGGGGTTGGGGGGGCTGGCCGCGGGGAGGCTGGCCCGGGGGGTTTGGGGAGGTTGGGGGTGGGATGCGGGGGGAGCGGGGGTGGCTGGCCGTGGGGGTGGAGGTGGAAGGGGGTGGTGGGGGGGTTGGGGGTGGGCTGCGGGGGGAGGGTATATATAAACTTTGGACCAAAATCGAATAAGTAAATTTAGTATATTGAAAATCGAAACCGAACCGAATTTAGTATATTCAAAACCGAAACCGAACCGAATTTAGTATATTCAAAACCGAAACCGAACCAAATTTAATATATTCAAAACCGAAACCGAATAAGTAAATTTATTATATTGAAAACTGAAACCGAACTGAATTTAGTATATTCAAAACCGAAACCGAACCGGATTTAGTATATTCAAAACCGAAACCGAATAAGTAAATTTAGTATATTAAAAACCGAAACCGAACCGAACTTAGTATATTCAAAACCGAAACCGAACCGAATTTTTTAAATTTAGTATGTTCGAAACCGAAACCGAAACCAAAACCAAAACCAAAACCAAATCAGTGGATTATGGCTCGTCCCACCACCAATCTGTATCGATATCGGTATCGGTATCGGACTATTTCGTTGAGTATCAAAATCGGTATCGGTATCAAACTAATTATGTTTAGTTTGTCTTACGATACAGATTTTTACATCCAAATTGAAATGGATCATTACTTCGTTGATCGTACATGGATGTACCAGCAGATGAACCTCCTAGACCGTAGGTACTTATAAGTATTGACCGTATCAGATTAGTATCGGTCTATCGGTTGGGTATAGGCCGTATCGGTTGGTATTTGTCTTAGCCAATTGGTATCGTCCTATCCGATATGTATCGGTCGTATAGCTAGGATTCGTATTGGCCTTATCGATTCGGTATCGGCTATATCTGATAGGTATCGGCATATCGAATTAGTATCGGCAGTATCAGATTAGTCTGGTGGAAGGTTTAGTAACAACTGTACTTGGATTTCTCTCTTCTAGAGCTAGATTACCATTGCAAGAGAGTCACGAGAGCGTAGCTGGCCAGTTACAGAACATACATGCTTCCTTTTCATTCTCGCTTTTTCCGATAGACCGATACTAATCTGATACGGTCGATACTAAGTACATCCGGCCTATACCAGCGGATCCACCAATTACTGCACGATAGGCCCAAGGACTCCAGTTACATCCGGTTATTGGTGAGTACATGATTACATAGTAATTCTGTTAGTCTTATGATACAGATTTTTACCTCTAATCTGCGATGGATCGTTACTTCTTTGATCGTACATGGATGTACAAACGACAACACGAGAGCAGAATAGGTGTGAGTGACAATTTTTAGGCAGGCGTGGAAGTGTTTCTTAAGTATGTCATGAGCAAAGCTCAGTACATGAACGGTACCAAAATCAAGTGTCCATGTCGTAATTGTCGCAATAGACGTTACGAAGAAGTGGTGACTATGAGAGATCATTTGACCCGTAAGGGTTTCGTACGTGATTATGACATGTGGTCATCGCAAGGTAAACTATATGCAGAAAGATAGGTTGCGAATGCTGCTACTTATGCTTTTAATGATAATGCTGCAACAGATTTTGTCATCGAAGACGAAGGATGCTCTGTTGATTATGGAGACCTGTAGAATCTTGCACGAGATATGGTGTACGATGCGACATGGCCTAATTTTGATCTGGAGGATCCTAATCCCGAGGCGAAGGAGTTGTATGATATGTTTCAGGATGTAGATACTCCTCTACATCCTGGTTGTGATACTCATTCCGTATTGTCAATGACGATGCATTTATTGAGCATAAAGTCTGATTTTAACTTGCCACAAGCTTGCTATGATCGGATTACACAACTAGCGAGAGAGATCTTACCGAAGGAATCAAAAGAGCTCCCAAAAAACTTCTACAAGTCAAAGATGATGGTCCAAAAACTGGGACTAGGGTACGATAAGATAGATTGTTGTCGCAACGGTTGCATGTTGTACTACAAGGAGAAGGAGGACATAGAAAGTTGCAGCTTCTGTATTGCGGATCGTTACAAGCCAGTAAAGGGAAAAGAAAAGTCAACTAGAAAATGATGTCCTTACATGTATATGCATTACTTGTCGATCACGAAGTGCTTGGAGAGGATGTATATGTCTCTGAATACAGTTGAACACATGACGTGGCACAACGAAGAACGCACAAAGGACGATGGAGAATTGTCACATCCTTCAGACGGAGAGGCGTGGAAACATTTTGACTTGTGTCATCCAGATTTTGCTGCAGAGCCTAGAAATGTACGGCTGGCGCTATGTTCTGATGGCTTCGCCCCTTTCGGGCAGTCGGGATCTCAATACTCCTGCTAGCCGATCATTCTTATCCTTATAATCTGCCACCATGGATGTGTATGAAGACTACTTATATGTTCTTGACAGCTGTCATACCGGGTCCCAAAAATTCGACGAAGAACATCGATATATATATTTACAGCCGTTGGTGGATGAGCTTAAACAGCTGTGGGAGATCGGCGTCGCGACCTATGATATTTCTAGAAAACCTAATTTTCAGATGAGAGCTTCACTGATGTGGACAATAAATGATTTTCCAACATAAGGTATGCTGTCGGGATGGAGTACTCACGGCAGGATGTCTTGTCCGATATGCATGGAAAATAGTAAGGCATTTTGCTTTAAGCATGGAGGAAAAACTTCTTTCTTTGACTGTCACCGTCAATTTCTGCCCGCGAGTCATCCTTGGAGAAAGAACAAGGACGCGTTCAGAGCTGGAAAATAATTTTCTCATCCGCCTGCCAGATTGTCGGGATACGATATTTGGGATGATGTAAAGGACTTGCCCTCCGTAATTGAAGATCCATCGAACAATTGTGTCGAGGGGTTCGGACAAAGCCATAACTGGACCAAACGGAGTATCTTCTGGGACTTGCCTTATTGGAAAGATAATCTTATAAGGCATAATCTTGATGTCATGTATATCGAAAAGAATGTGTTCGATAATGTCTTCAATACCGTCATGGATATTAAAGGAAAGACGAAGGACAATCCAAAAGCAAGACAAGACATTGTCGAGATATGCAAGCGTCCTCATCTGAACTTGATACAAAGGGGAGCTGGTGGACCATTAACTAAGCCGGTAGCACAATACACATTGAGCAAGGAAGATAGATTAATATCTGCAAGTGGATATCTACTTTAAGATTTCCCGACGACAATGTGTCAAATTTGTCTAGATGCATTGATCTCAATGAATGCAAGCTAACGAGAATGAATAGTCACGACTGCCACGTGTTTACGGAAAGATTACTGTCCATTGCGTTGAGAGAGTTGTTGCCTTCTTTTGTATAGGTTCCGTTGGCCGAGCTATCTACATTCTTCAGGGATATTTGTTCAACTAAGTTGACGGTGCAACACATGGTTGAACTTGAGGAGAAGATTGTCTTAACAATTTGCAAGTTAGAGAAAATATTTCCTCCGGGCTTCTTCGACAGCATGGAGCATCTACCGATTCATCTAGCATACGAAGCCCATGTCGGTGCATCTGTTCATTATCGATGGATGTACCCATATGATTTGCATATTGTGATATTCAAATTTGAGTGGTTCGATACGACACCAAATATCGGTTGGAGAATCGATAAACAATTTGGATTCATCGATATAAATCATCGCAGGAGGTATAGAGGGTCCGACACGTTTGCGATAGCAAGTCAGGCTGTTCAAGTCTACTATACAAGCTACCCAAGGCTTCGTAGAGATCGATTTGACTGGTGGGCAGTATGCAAGATTAAATCTAGAAATACATTCAACGTTGGAGACCCAGCATACCAAGAGGACCAGATCGAAAAGTCCCAATACTTGGTACAACATTCGGATACCATGGATGTTGAAAATATTGTTGAGGAAAATAGAGGGGAGGAAGAGGTTGATATACAAGACTTAGCTGTCAACCAAGGAATAAAGAGACGTCTTGTCCCAACTATTGAGGATGAGGATGAAGAAGAAGAAGAAGAAGAAGAAGAAGAAGAAGAAGAACTTAATGAGGATGAGGATGAGGATACAGATGAAGTCGATGATGAGGATGAGGACGAGGCTGAGGACGAGGACGAAGACGATGATGATGATTAGATTAAATATCAGTATATATTAAAAATATTTTCAATTACGTGATTTTAGTTTGGCCTCATAAAAGCAGTTATAACTAACTTATATGAATTCAGTTTAAACTTCTGTATATTCTTGTTGCAGATGGCACTTATAGTTGTTCTTGTATTCGCGGCGTCATTCGTCGCCCTGCTGATGGCTAGCACTCGTCGTGGTGGTGTTACGGGCCGTGGTGGTGCTGGTGGTACTGGCCGTGGTGCTCGAGGTGGTGGTCGTGCTCGTGGTGGTGGTCGTGGTCGCATTCAGCCTTCCTGGGCAGTGTCCCCATCTAGCGAGCCCGACCCGGAGAGTACCCCGGGCACAGACTCATCCCGTCGTCGATCTACCCAGGGGCTATTGACACATTCGTCGATAGGGTCTCCATCCGCTAGTGGATCCGTTCCGCCAGCGAATCCACCAGCAGCTGAGCGACAGTGGGCCCCGGAGTACCCCCACATTCAGTTACATCCGATGACTGGCGAGTACATGCGTGGAGTCGCGGATCCTCCGACGCCAACAGAGAGGCCGATGGGCGAGTTCCGATGAGAGCTATGGCCCGCAGGTGAAGCGTAAGTAAATTTAAGTTAATTTAATAAATTTGTTTTATTTATTCAAGTTAATAATCTAGTCGTTGCTTCTTTGTAGGTTTTTTCCGTGGGATGCTACCAGGCTTCTAGGCAGATTATCTGGGCTAACTACCATGGCCCCTACCTTAATTTTTCTTATGTGCCCCTAGACTTGCAGTATTGCTGGCTCGACGTGTCACGACCCGCACCCAGTGTAGGGCACGAGAAGTGGGTACGTCCAGCCTACGCCATAGTGTCGGCGGTAGAATGCTGTTCTAGGTCACAATTTAAAACTAAATACAATATGATATACTCTCCGTACGGAGGACAATCACAACAGGATACAAATCAATCACCAAAACTAGAAGTGGCACGATAAGATAACTATGAATCCACAAGTGAAGTACAACAGAGAGAAATAAATCTCGTTGTTATCAACACCAACCCAAACAAGCATAAAATAAATACAACTCTAGACAACTGAAAATAAAAAAAACTCTAGCCATCTACTCCAACCTCTACTGTCTCCTCTAGGCTAGCAGGTAACCTCCAAGCTATCTGTAAAATTTATCAACAGGTCCAGTCAAGACGGAAGTGAGCATAATACATCTCAACAAATCATAACAGGTTAGGAAATATAAACATGCTAGAGAGTAAGATACATGAAACTGAAAGAACAACATGATGTAAAAGAGAAACTGTAAGTAAATAGCTACAATATATAAGAGAACTAATCAGTGCTAGTGATTCAGACTACAAGATGGTTATGTAAATAGCACGATGTTGTACACGAGTAATCTACAGTAGTTATACACGAGTAAGCTACAAGATTGAATACATAACCATTTCTACTCCCCCGTCCCCAATCAATACACAAGGATCCAGTCAAGTTATGTTATTGCACATGAAGTATAGTTGTACACGATGATCATGTGAGCACATGAGTATACACGATTTCATACGATTTGTACACGAATAACACGAACACAAGGAGTACACGATACTCATGATAAAGTACACGAACATAAAATACCCGATGTATCCGCTAAGGGAATAACATCGCACGACAAGATCCATATAGTACTAATCCGTGTTACCAACGTGTCAGCATCAAGTAAAGTAATCTAAAGCAGGAAATATAATCCTAAATAAGATATAAAATGATCAGAGAATGTACTCGCCTCGATTTGGTTGGAGTCGACGTACGCGACACGAACGTGTCGACACGAGCTCGGTACAATGCTATGCTTCACAGATGGTCCCAAAAGACGACACGGGCAGTCCTAATGAGTTCAGAATAGTCCAAATAGCCTAGTATGGTATATAAAAGTCTAAAATCAGTGTTTGGTACGATATTCTAATTGAGAAATAGAAAACGACTATGAAGGTCGTGATTTACGATTTAAGAAAAAGACAACTTAATACATATAACTTTTAGAAAGTCATTTATAACATTTAGAAATTATATTTTTATCAATCATAATATTTTTAGGTACCAAGAAATATTCACATTAAGTAGGTAAAAATACTATAATAATATTTTAGGTCAAAACTTACTAATAATATTTTAGAAATTTTATTATATATTTTTATATAATTTACCAAGTAAGTAATTACGTGAATATAATAATACTAATATAGATAATAATGAGACCAAATTATATACATTACACATAAGTATCTCAATATTTATATTGATAGCAAAACTAATTAACTTTCTAATTAAATAAACCCTAAACCAAATAACTAAATAACTGTAACTATTTAACTAAAATTTCTCTAACTATAAATTAATAAATTACAATTTATACATAATATATACTGTAACAAGGGTTCTGATCCCCAAATTTCTCAACACAGAAAAATGGAGAGGGGTTCAATTCGAAGGGGAGGGGGCTCACATGGGTCTCGTCGGCCAAGGGGATCCGGCGCAGAGCAGCGCCGGCAGGAGGTAGCCGGCGGGCGAGCTGCAGTTGGGTGCGCGGCTCCGGGAAGACGATGATGTGAGGTCCCAGCTTGCGCATCTGAATGAGGCGGTGTTGGAGATTCGGACGCAGTTGTCCATGTACCTGCGTCCTTCTACTGGTGCTGCCAGTCCTTCTTTCGTCGAGCATCTTTTTTTGACCCTGCTGCCCCTATCGTACCGCCTCCTACTTTGACGGCCCTCCGTGACATGATGATGCCAGAGCAGCTGCACAAACTTCCAGACCATGTCTTGGAGGGATTGTCGCCGTACTTGGTGAAGGAGTATATGAGAAGGGCGCAACAGGGAGTACCACCACCAGCAGACGATCGCACCCCTCGTCGTTGATGTTTGTATTTTTGGAATTATTTTGTTTGTAAATATTGAATATTTGTGTGAACAATTTGAATGCTTGGAATTATTTGTGTGTTGGAATTATTTGTGTGTTTTATATATTGCAATTGTGTATATTGGAATTGCTTAGGATTATTTGTGTGTTTTGTATATTGGAATTGTGTATATTGGGAATGCCCAGTTTTATGCTATTTTTTTCAAAAATTTCTCAGCTACCGATGGACTAGCGACCAATTTCCGACGGACTATCTGTCGCTAACTGGGGGATTCCCAGTTAGCGACGGATGCACGACTAAAAGCCGACGGATTATCCGTCGCTAAGGTTCTGGAATTATGAAAGATTCACAGGACAGGGCCGACGGATATTCCATCGGTATGCCGTCGCTAGTAGTCGGTAAAACATTGGCGACGGATAATCCGTCGCTATACGGTCGACCAATTGGCGACGGTCTAGCGACGACTCACAATGGAGTAACGACGGATTATCCGTTGCCAATGTTCTGGAAATATGAATAATTCACAAAATCGGGTTGACGGATATTTCGTAGGTATTCCGTCGCGAATCCGTCAAAACTTAGCGTGCGACTGATTGGCGACGGAATTTGCGTATCAGAAATTCTCTGATACGCATTTACCGACCAAATAGCGACGGATATGTCCGTCGGTAAGTGATACATCATTACTTTTTTTGATACGTGATTTGATGTTAATCCGTCGACGAGCCGTCTTAAACTGCACAAGTATGGTTGACGGCAGTCCGTCGCTAATTCGTCGCTGGGCGACTACTTGCCGACGGATTGTAGTTAGCGACGAGGCTTTTCCCGATGACCTTTTTTAACCAATATCCGTCGACCATCCGTCGGTAATTACATTTACCAACGGAATTTTGACGGATGTAGACGTCGCTAAATCGATGAATTTTTGTAGTGCATGGGCACGCACGCACGCACGCGCGCGTAGGCCGTGCGGCTGTCGCGGGTCGCCGTGTCACGTAGGCGTGACGTGGTATCGTGTCAGCGTGTCCTAGCCCTACCCTGGGACCCTACCTAGTCGTGTGCACGAGCACGAGGCTTCTCGTTGCGTGTGCGACGCTCAATCGAGCGATATATGCGTTCTTGACACGTGAAATCGGTTTTCCCGATACGCTTTCTCTGGACACGACACGGACACGATTTCGACTCCGTGAGTTCCCGAGCACATCACGTATGTCGAGACTAACATGTTTGTCGAGTTTCGTGATTTATTGTTGAGTATTTTTTGATTTGGGTCGTTTTATCGAAAATGGGTTTTTCGGGTTCAATATTTTGAATATAAATGTGATATTTTGATTCTTCGACTTTTAATTGACATTTTTTGACTTGTTAACTTATATGTGATAGTTTGGACTTTCGGGAAGTGATCCGCGGGATTATTACTTATTTGTTTGCCTTTTTCAAGTATATTTGAGTTTTTCCTATATGTATACATATATATGCTTAAGTTGTATATATGTATTTCAATGTATATAGTTTATATATATATGTAATGTGCTGTTTTGAGAGTGAGTTCTGATTTTTCCAGGTTTAAGTCTTTCTCGGATTTGTGTAATCGATTCATTGCTTACACAAGTGCATATATATATATATATATATATATATATATATATATATATATATATATATATATATATATATACATATATACACAAGTGCATATATATTTTATATATATATATATGCACTTGTGTATATATATATATATATATATATATATATATATATATATATATATATATATATATATATATATATATATATATATTTTTTTTATATATATATTTATATATATATATATATATATATATATATATATATATATATATATATATATATATATATATATATATATATATATATATATGTATGTGGAAGTCTATAAATATATATATATATATATATGACTTCCCATACATATATATATATATATATATATATATATAATATATATATATGTATGTGGAAGTCATATATATATATATGACTTCCACATACATATATATATATATATATATATATATATATATATATATATATATATATATATATATATATATATATATATATATATATATATATATATAAAATATATATATATATATATATATATATATATATATATATATATATATATATTTTTTGACGGTGTCCACTTCTTAATGGTGCTTGGAGGCATACCTCCAAGGGGGCTCGAACCCGCGCCACTGCGCCGGGGTGCTCCACCGTTCCCAACGGGCTACGGCCACTGGGACATATATATATATATATATATATATATATATATATATATATATATATATTATTGGATGATGTGAATATATCTATTTGTGATTGTGGGTTTGTGTTTGTGACCATAGGAGTATTGGGACAGATTAGGATCGACCCAATGACCCTAGTTTTGTTGAGTTGACTGACAAGTTGACCAAGTTGACAAAAGTCAACCTTGGGTCAAACTTGTTCCAAATCGACTCAAACGAACTTAGAATGACTTGTAAACTTGTGTGTGACCTTAAAATTTGTAAACGGACTAGTTGACTTAGTGTTGACCCAGTTTGACCAGAGTTGACCAGGTTTGACCAGAGTTGACTAAGGTTGACTTTGACCTAGAAGGACTTTGAAGCATGTAGAATTGTATTGTAGCCCTTTCTTATAATATGTTAGATCATGTTGTGACTTGTGGTTACTTAAATAGGTTTACATCACCCAGTTCAGCTACACATCCTCATCAGCAGCTCGGATTGTCAGGCGAGTACACGAATTGATATTTTCTGGAATTCATGTATACGACACACATACCTTACTGGTCTAGCCTCTATTACAAGAACTACTACAAGAATCACCTACAAGTACCTTCATGTTCTGGCTAGATTTATTCTCGATTTATGTGTCGTGTTATGGATTCACTCATGGCGGGGAAATACTTGAGTAGACATGTAAACATTCATAAATACTCGAACCACCTCCATGTGAATTATACAAGAAAGATAGCCGTCCCACACTTGGCCAGTGTGTGATGTGCCAGATTACCCCTAGCCGTTTACATGTCGATCTCAGTATTTTAAAATACACTGTGAGTATTGTTTAGAATGTTTACTAGAATCACCACAAGAATCTTTACTAGAATCATCACAAGAACCATTACAAGAATCACCCTACTTGGATCATTGAATGGAATCACACTTGACATATATTGTACCACTGGACTCATATCACATTATTCTAGTTCAGCTAGCTTTTATTTACAGTCTTCATTGACATGATATTCTGTTTCACAGCTCTTACTTTCCTTGTTCTTTTACTATAGTTTTACATCTTAAACTGTCTCGAACTCCCATGCTCATCAATACAATTGTCTATAATTGTTTTATAGTTTTCGTCATTTACTTGGATTTACTTGATGAGATGTATTCGTTCCTGTCCTGACTGGAACTGTTGAAAATATTATAAATGTTAGCCCTGAGGATGTTTGCCCTACTCACTATGGATTTGGAGAGGGATTAACTACCTTTAGCCCCGACTCTCAGGAGTGATCGGGAGACTAGTTTAGTAGACTGTTTTAGATTTCTTTACTGGAACTTGAATTGTAATAATTTAAGAGCTGTCTTATTTTGAGTTGTTTGAGATACTATCATTTAATAGTCTTTATTGTTTTCTTTTAGTTATAAAATTTTGTGTTATCCTATCGTGCTTAGACTGTGATTGAGTTATATTATTTCTATACTTGTCCCCCGTTCGGAGTTGAGATTTAAGACAAGTACATTATATAATTGCATGAGTTGGATTAGATAGTGACCTAGAACAGCGTTCTACCGTCGATTCTACGGCGTAGGCTGGCGTGGTTACGCACTTGTACCCTTACACTGGGTGCGGGTCGTGACAGACGGGGAGGGCACCTGCCTGAGGAATGGGACCGAACAAAGGGCCGAGGAGGGTACTACAGGGGGAGAAGGGGCGGGCGAGAAGCAAGATGGAGAGGCGGGCGATGCCGGAGAGACAGAGCACCGACGCTCCGCCACGACACCAGTCCTGAAGCAGTGGAGGGGCTTGGGGATCGAGCTCTCAAAGAAAGGGCCGATCCCCGCCGGAAGACCGCGGTCCAGGAAGGGGAAAGTCTGCTAGCAATGGAGGACGGCGATGAAGGAACCGAAGCCGAATCCGGGAGTGGAAAATCCACCGAGGTGGGCAGGGGAGGAGGAGAATCGGGAGAAGGTGGGGTAGGGGCGAGGGGAAAGGCTGAAGGAGAAAGAGGGAGAGAACCGGAGGTCCACCCCCCGCCTTCATACGACGGTGGAGGCTGGAGGCCTAAAACCGCACTAGGCGGCATGGGGGATGCCCTAGGGCCGGCGGGGAAAAGGAGAAAGACATCGATATACATATATATATATATATATATATATATATATATATATATATATATATATATATATATATATATATATATATATATATGTAGGCGGGCTTAGCCCTTGTGGTTAAGTGGAGGGGCTCCCCTAGCGGTGGGCTAGGTTCGAGCCCCCCCTTCGTCCCGAGGTGGCTGGGCGGTCTTTGGCCGCGGCCTCGGGTGCGACCCCGTGCCTACACCTTACCCCCCCCCCGGCCCCCCCCTCCCCCCGGGTTACCCTCCCACCCCCGGACCCCCCCCCCCCCCCGGGCCCCCCCCCCCCAAAAAAAAAAAAAAAAAAAAAAAAAAAAAAAAAAAAAAAAAGAAAGAAAAAAAAAAAATATATATATATATATATATACTAGGCGGCATGGGGGATGCCCTAGGGCCGGCGGGGAAAAGGAGAAAGACATCGATATATATATATATATATATATATATATATATATATATATATATATATATATATATATATATATATATATATATGTATATATATATATATGAGATATATAGGTGTATAGAAAAGTGTGCAATTATTCATAGCTTTTATATATATATATATATAAATATATATATATATATATATATATATATATATATATATATATATATATATATATATATATATATATATATATATATATATATATATATATATTCATAGCTTTTATATATATATATATATATATATATATATATATATATATATATATATATATATATATATATATAATATATATATATATTATATATATATATATATATATTCCAACTGGACAGTATAGTATGGCCTCTTTTCTTTTCTTTTTTAAGCCGCAGGGGGAGGGGGTATGGAGATTTGAATCTCAATCAAATCTTGATAAAAATTTATCAAATCTTCACAGATCCCTTTCTATCTTAATTCCCTACGAATTTGACATAAATCTAAACCCAGTCCCGTCAGAAATCGATTGGAATTTCGATCATAACATGGACTAAAATAGGGATATAAATACGAGAGGACACCCGATGTTCCAACACAAATTCTCTTCGAAACTTCCCACAAACCCCCATGCTGCAAATCCCGAGCAGTCCCGACACATAGGCGACCTTCGTCGACCACTTGTATGGGCCAAGCATCGTCGGAGCGCCGCCACACTCGCCCGGGATAGACACGAAACAGAGCAAGCTCTGTTTTAGCTGCAGCAGGTACCCTATTTTTTGACCTAAAAATCTTCTTCAATACTAGATCATTTTTTATTTTGTAAAGTTCCCTGGAAAACCTATATAACCCTCTCGAATTCCCAACAATTACAATTTGAGATTAGTCAATGAATCGCTCAAAAATCGAGATGAAACTCGACCAAAAACTATTCTCGAAAACAGTTAAGGACTGACCAAACCATCTACTTGGAAGGCCAACCCTGGTCAATCGAGTGAGAAAACTAGAATTCTACTTAAATAGACCTGTAAACAACATATTGGAGATTAAAACCCTTCTTGTAGATTTACTTTTCATCCATTGTACAGACAATTATTTGATTTCAAAAATCAAGAAAACCCGTTTTCAAAAACTAGAATTTTATAAAAAAAAATCGATACGTCGTACGTCCCTGACAAATCGGGTGACGTCGTCGCAACCCATGAGCATCAAAAGAAGTGTATGTAAGTTGTCGACGTGTGGAATTCGACAAAATCCAATTTTGTTGTTGTAGAAGCATGAAAAATCACGGCCGATGCAAGGCGTAGAAGGGTGCTCTCGTCACCCGCCCCTTTCTTACAATGGTCAGATGATATATGGCTCAGGTTAGTGTCCTCACTACCAACCTAACATCACAGAGGCGCAGGTATTCAGATGCGCAGACCAGCTAAGGATGAAGACATTCTCAGGATAAAATTCAGAAAACACTCTTCTTATTAATCATGGCTACAGGGTCTATTATACGGACTTATCATAAGTACATAAGAAAGAAGTTTCCTGAATCTCAGTTACAGGGATCGACTACAAGGTCTTTGTTACATAAGTGAAAATATAAATTCCTATGAATATAAAAGAAGGTTCGTCTTTGACGGGCAACCTTCACAGTGCGATCGTCATAGGATGAAGGACCAGAAGCGAGATATACAACCTCCATCAAAGTCTTCTCTCTACCGATTCACAGCATCATCAGAGCCAACCCTCTTGTCACTAAGAGAAACTAGAGCTCCAATATATACTGAAGCAGTGGAAGACCCAGAACCACAGCACGACGAAGCCCCACTGCTCCCAAAGATCAGGGCAGAGCACGGCTGGCTATTCATTGGGTGAGAAACCAATCCTGAACCCGTGACTTGGATTTTAAAGCTCCCCAAGACGTCGCCCAGAGTTGAACTCACTAAGGAGGACATTTACGTACTTCTTAAGGGCAACGATGGCTTATTCTACACAGAGTTCTTCTATAAGAACATGACTCCTATGAACGAGAAAAGCCTCAACTAGCAGCCAAGATATACAAGGCCGATCGCCGCTCGAAGTTAAGTTTGGATCTCGCATGGTAGTAAAGAATGCCAAGAAGAAGACAACAACTCTTCAGAGGAGAACTTCCCTTTTGTAGGACTGAGAATGGCCCAAAGTGCACGCTACATGGCCAACGGTCAGAATTCTCGCATTAATAGGATGAACCTAAGACTCAGCACGACGAGTGTCAGTCTTAGACCCTTAGAATTCTCCATATTACAGTGGCAATTAAGAGAGAAGTCCTTAAAGAGCGGGTATTTATCGCAATTTACTCTAGAAGCCAAAGCCTTCAAGCCAGAGGCACAGCTACACGTCTGTGCCAACCTCAGAAGCAAGATGGTGGCAGGCCCCGCCATTTCCTTTACTTCAGAAACTGGTGTCTTCACTCCAGAGGTGCAGCTACCTGCCTGCGCCAACCCCAGACTCACAAGGGTGTTATACCCTTTCCTTCAAAGCCAACACCTTCAAAGTTCAGAGGCACAGCTACTTACATGCGTCCACATGAGGCGCAGGATGGTGATATGTTCACACCATCTCCATTCCCATGGCACAGTCATCTGCTCCGATCCAGAAGCTTAAGTCACTTTTCTACAAGAGACTTGGGAACTCCCACTACAACCAATGGAAGTCAGCATGTCGCTCCAAAAGTACAGTAACCTTGCCAACCTTGCCAACCTGAAGCACAAGCCTACTCATCGTCTACAGCCAACGCAGTAACCTTGCCAACCTGAAGCACAAGCCTACTCATCGTCTACAGCACAGTGACTCTGTTTCTCCAAAACATAGCTTCATCGTTGCTCTAAATGTACAGAAGTCTCGTCGTCATTTGAAGCCAAGTCCACTCATCGCCTGAAAGCACAGAGGCTCCATCGTCTCCAGAAGCACGATCTACTCGTCGTTGCAGAAGCACAATAGTACTTAGTTCTCACCAGAGGTGCAGGAAGCATGGGTCTACTCCAATTGGTTTGTTTAAACCGTCTCTTGCAGAAAAGATTAGGATTAAATCATTATTGATATCATATCAGATTGATTTAAATCTTAGACGAGGATCAATTAGACTCCAAATCTAGAATAAAATCCCAAAATTTACTCGGCTGTATTCGAGGAAGTAAATCGGCATGCGCCACATGTCACTTCCTTCGGTTATGTTGATAACCACCAGAGATCTCGATTGAGGGAAATCTCGATGTCCGCCACGTGTCAGTATCGGAGAAGCCCGCATCGTACAATGATGGCAAATTCTTTCATATCTTACGAACCCTAATGCACATCACATATGTGCTCGGTTCTCTATAAATAGAAGGACTTCTCCTTCAACTTAAAGAGGGACAACCTTTATCTAAGAAGGAACAATCCACCAACCAACCAACAGAAGAACAACCACCTCCAAGGGATCTTCTCCTCCAAACAGCCTCTTGATCGGTGACCCTAGAGCTCCATCAAAGGCGCCAGAGAGCCAGAGCAAGGTTGATTCGTCGTCAGATCGTCAACGGAGTAAAGGAGCCGCTGCAGTACACGATCTCCACCGTCAGACTTTCCAGAAACCTCTTCTTTATGTACTTAGAATATCCTATTTAGGACTTCCTTCTTTGTACACAGATACCTTATACGTTCAATAAAGCAAAAAGTTCATTCAACCTTTTGTTATGTCGAACAGTTGTGTGTTCGCAACGAAATCGAGGCATATCGGTCGATATACCACCCTTTGCAAACTATCCCATAACTTCGTGCACCTTTTTCACCTCGAGATAAAACTTATGTCATCAGGACTGTGTTATTTTTTGGTGCTGTATGCCATATTTGGTCCGATTTTGAGACGATCGACCGGAACACTATTTTGGCATGCCCGCAACTCGATCCAACGTACGAATTTGTGCCCGGCTCAACGAAATCTAACTTTGGACATACAGTTGGGTTTGTATCATCAAATTGGACCCGTAGACGTATAGTTTGATGACTTTAGAGATCGTAGGTACTGGCATGCTTTTCGGTGAAAAGTGGGTCCAATGACAAATATCGTTTTGACATAAAATTATGATTTTTCCCCTGTGTCCAAAATTAGACTTTTTGGTAGGCATTTTTAGACATTTCTTTATTACCAAAAATGTTCATGATATTTATTTCAGCATCCGAGAACGTTTGTGGGATTTGACTTTTCATTGATACTGATTCTAACGATCTTAGTGACTGGACTTTCTATTCTCTACACACCCCTCCAGGCAAGATACCTTTCTAATGTACTCTATCATTTATTACTATTTTATTTCTGTTATTTTATTCAGTTATATTATATACTGGATATTTCTATCACATTGTGCGTCCAAGTCATACTTGGGTGCGAGCGACTCCATTAGTCGTTTTTATGGCTTTACTTTATTTTTTGCATAAACTTAGTACTAGATGACCACCTACTAAAATAAGGTATTGGTATATCTCATATGGCCTTGACACTTGCTTTACCACGAGTTATGAGTCATATGTAGGATAAGAACTCGCGTAGTTGACTGGCCACCGATACGTATGAGACGTGCGACGGTTAGGAAGTAACTGCCAATAGACATTGAATGATTAGTGGACATGGTGGTTATTAGAGGTTCATGTATGTTATGGAGATGACATAAGTAGGCATTGGGTGGGGAGAACAGTTCCTTAGCGTATGGGCCAAGTATGCACTTCCCTTTATTACTGAAAGCTCCGCTGGAGATACGATCCTGCTTACCCTTTATCCTGACCCTGCTTGCCTTTGACGTTCGTGGAATGTCATGCTTTGAAGTCCTTGGTACCCCATAAGGGGCCATACCAATCCTACTGTAGCCAGTGTGCCCATGCATTGAAGGTTTGTTCTTAATTGTATAACCACTGTAGAACGGTTAGGCACCCTATTACATGAATCTTTATTTTATTTCACAGTTTATATGTCATGTTGTTTCTTGTATCTTGTTACATCTCGTTGAGGACCTGGTGAATTCTCCTAGCTTAGACGATCAGGACTTCCCCCAGTAGTACGGTTTTGCACTTGATCCATCCTTCGCAGATGATGAGGTCTCGCCTTCCGAGATCTAGTTCTCTAGTCATAATTTGAGACTTTGTAGTGAACATCTTTTATTATTTCTTTTATTTTATTTGAGGAGGTCAGACTCCAGTTATCTAAGACTATAATACATAGCTGTTTGGTAGTGGATCTGTTTCCACCCGGCTATATCTTTTGACTCATTTATTTTATTTTATATGGACTTCTGTGATCTCTTGTGTTCTGTGGATGAGATGTAGTTATTCTGTGATTTGGCATGTTATTTATATTTCTTACAGCTTATGTATATGTACGAGGATTCCATATATTAGAGTATTTTTCATATGTATGAAGCTGGTATGTTTCGTATGTCTAGTTCTATGTATATTGGGGCTGGGGCATTACAATACTCACCTACCCAATGGAACTACTCACAAACCCACAAGCTATATTCCCCACAATCAACAATGATACTTAACCTGACACAACCTATCCATAAGTTATTAAGCTACTATACTATCCAAAAAAATTATCTCGAAACTAATAAAGTAATGCCCCATGAGAAACTAAACTAGAGGAACTAAAGATATATCTACCCTAAGCTAGTAGGGTGATGGAACATAACTTAATTATAATAAGGTAGAATGATATGGACGATATGTTAAGAACCACTTTAAGATACAATCTGATAATCATATTCGTCTATCTGAAATCATGTTATCCAGAATCCTCGTAACGCCATTAAGCATAGCTGCAATAAAATATAAAGTACATAACTAAGATTTATACCACCCCTATAATCATGTTATTTAGAATTCTCACCACTTCAACCGGTATGGCTGCAAGAAACTCTAAATTCCATAACTAAGATAATTATACCCCAACTCAGGCTCTATGTCCTTGCTACGCCAGCTAGTATGCTACGATAAACTCTAGACTCCATAATTAAAGCAGACATTTACCTTTCACAATGTCCTCATCAAGTATGTCATTAGAATATACCTTAATTTAGTCCATAAAATTTATCACGATACAAAATCAAAGTCAACAACGAACACCAAGAATCATTTAACAGTGAACAAAGAAGAGTAGACAGAAACAAGTGGAAATAAATTTTGAGATAGGGTTTATAGTAAGATTTTGAGGGTCATCCTAGGAATCTCTTATGGAGACCTAATTTGTGATTGAGTATTCTCTCATCCTAATATTTTATTTTCTATATTCTATTGTAGGCTCGCAGTAGTTTAACTAAGCCGTTGCACTACCAAGATATCGTTCTAATTGCGAAACCTGGCGTAGGCTACCATAAAAACGTATCACGACCTGCACCAAGAATAAGGGTACGAGTATGTGGGTACGTCAGCATACGCCACAGCATCGACGGTAGAACGTTGTCTAAGTCAAATATTCTATCTAACATATCTCATGAATATGTATCACGACCTTTTAATAATATCTCCTCTCCAAAAGGAGGACAATATGATGATAATATTCATACTCAATCACAATAAACTATAAGGAAGATAAATGGTACGATAATGACATAAAGATATGAAATGAGAATTCAATAAAAGTCTAGGAACATAAACATAAACTAAATCAACATCCAGAGTCTAAGAGTCTAACTATCTCAGCATAAACATAAGTCTCAAATAACGATAACATCCCAAAATCTCATAAGCTGGAGATAAATTCAGTAATAATAGATAACTAGCTAAGTCACTACTGGTGGTGCCTCTTCAACAGGCATGGGCTCCCGTGGAGGCTCCTGAATATACTCCTCATCCACTCCGGTTCCATAAAAGGTGAGAGAAAAGTTCTCAAGGTCCTTTAAAAAATATTATCCAGTCAGGATTAGAGCGAAGTACAAATCTCTGGAAGTAGTTCCAAATACATGGGAGAGAATATATGACAAGTAATAGAAATGAATACATGATGAACATATGATCAATAAACATGTACACGTAGGGAACAATTTGTAAGAATAATAACATAGAGGAACGTATGAACAACGAACAATATATGTAAAAGTCCAAGCTAATGTGTATTGAAATATAAGTTCGTTATGTGACCGACTTGGGAAAGCACATGAGCTACTAAGATAATACTCAATTATACGTGAGCTATATAATTGGTATGCACACGGGCTATACTAAAGGTGTGATCACATAACCAACTTGTATTTTCCTTTTTCCCTCGATTGGTACTCATGAATCTAAATCATGACATGTCATGGTATAATATCACTATATATAATCTAATCCCGAGTACAATAAGCACACAATATAATAAACTATAAGGTAATATTTCCTGATTAAGATCCATATAATACCAATACGTGTACCATCGTGTCGGAGATCAAGTAAAACATTTCTAGAACATGTGATATAGTCAATATCAAGTAAATAAAAACTAACATAGAAATATACTCGCTTGTGGTGCTTTGCAATAGGTAAGGAACATAGTCCAAAATAGAGTCACAAAGACCTAAGTATGAAATATTAATGTTAATTGGTGTTTTTTTGAGTGATAATCATTGATATCTAAATTGAATGTAATTTCTAGGTCAATTCTAGGTCATGAAAGTCAAACTAGGTCAATACCTTGCTTCCATGGTCAAAGTAGGTTAAATCTAGGTTAACACAGTCAAACTAGGTTATTTTCTAGTTTCTAGGTTGACTATACCTATTTACAAGGTTCATAAAGTTATACTAGGTCTTAACAAGTCACTATTTGGTTTTTAGGTGCTAACTAGGTCAAACTATAATTAATACTCGGGCAATACTAGGTTTCTAGGCTATACTAATAAGTTTCTAGCATATATTACCCTAATATGTACTTCTACCTATAATTCTTGTAATACCATGACCTATAGCTATTTACCTTACCCCGTATCACGATATCTTAACCCGTATCACACATTTATCTAATACCTTAGTCTGTATCTCAAATACTTAACTATTAGTCAATACCTTAGCTCTAGGCTTAATACCTTAGCTAAACTAGGTTTTCTAATCCATACTAGTCAATACCTAGTTATCCTAGCTAATATTGGGTAACACTAGCTATTACCTTATGTATCATACCATATAATACATATGTGTAGAATCATATAATATACCTTACTCATTACTCCTTACCCTATGTATTACCTAAATATTACCTTTATCCTTCCATACACATACATAAGCCACATACCAATTACCTATAAAAAAAAAAAAAAAAAAAAAAAAAAAAAAAAAAAAAAAAAAAAAAAAAAAAATATATATATATATATATATATATATATATATATATATATATATATATATATATATATATATATATATATATATATATATATGGGTATTACCCCCAATAGCAAACATGTATCCTATCCCATATGTATATACCCTATTTCATATGTAAATATATACCTATGGGTATCTACCCTAAACCTTGATACATACCCCTATGATAATTCTTTAATTCCTCTTAGTACCCCAACACCAAGGCATTCATGTATATCAATATACCCTTATGATACTAGGTTCTATATCAATAATCTATTTATGACTATTAGTACTTTAGGTATCTATCTAGGTAAATACCCTATGTTGGATTAGCGTCTAAGCCTATATGATATATTCCCTAATCATATAGGCATATCACACCCTCATATCACATATAGACATATACGTACATAGCTATATATTACCCCGTATCCTAGTTTCTAAACTAATACCTTAGCTAGTATCATTACCTTGACCAATACCCAATACCTTAATCCATACCTTGAAAACTAATCCATTATCCAAGCTAGATACTATCTGTATCTTAATCCAATACCCAATATCATAACTTTACTATAGTATCCTATCTTGGTATTCTAAATATCTTGATACCACACTCTAATTTATCCCACACATATCACATTTGCTTGCACATGGTACCACATTATCATATAATACCAACTCCCAAGATACTAACCCATGACCATAATTTACAGTTACCTTACATCCAAAATACTCACCCTACTCTTGGCACTTGACATCTTGATATTATCCATTACCTAGTTCTAATACTCAATATCATAGTATCTTGACCAATACCTTATCCTCCTAGATACTTACCCAACTAACTCTAATACTAATACTTGTTACCAAATAGGATACCTTACTGAGGCCCCAATACTAACTTATCCTTACTCATGATACTTGAGTGTCATAATACCAATATCCTCGTGGTACCTAAGTATCACACTAGTACCTTGCCCCAAACTATAATACCTTGGAACGTAACTTATCTATACTTGGCTCACTTGATAACCACTTGTATCCAAACTAACACATATTACCTAACAATTATATATATATATATATATATATATATATATATATATTTTTTTTTTTTTTTTTTTTTTTTTTTATATATATATATATATATATATATATTTATATATATATATATATATATATATATAACCTATGATACCTACAGTCACTTGATATCCATAAAAAAATACACACACACACACACACACACACACACACACACATACACACGCATGACAACCTATGATACCTACAGTCACTTGATATCCATACTATCTAGGCTTATAGGATGCACAAAATGCCTATGTTGTATAGTCATTTATCTACTTGTAACCAATACTTCACCTATTAGAACTATTCAATAAATTCTAGGGCTAAAGTATGTCGTAGGCCTTCGTATCAGCTTTCTGAAACTTCAAACGAATCACATTTTCGTGTCAAGAAGCTCCCGAAATTGTAAAAATACTGAAACACGTTCATCTTTCGGACCCCGGATACTCAAACCGTTTTACAGAAAGTTGCAGAACGAATTTGGCATATTAATTTATGTATTTGGAAAGCTAACTTCGATATGATTATTTTTAAAAAAATGGAAGATTAATCGGAGTCCTGAGTTAGGAGTTATGGCATTTCTAAGTTGCTATGGCTGCTAAAAACGAGGGTGAATACTATGACAAATTTGGGCAATTTTGGACAAAAAAACACATGTATACACCCAAATCTAACCGTGCATATCATGAGATACCATGACACAACACCATGTATCCAATTTAGGACACATACACCCAATCTCGACTCAAAAAGGACATAAATCCCTTTGGGGACACGTATCGAACATTTGGTGGTCACAAATTCGTAACAAATATAAATTGAGCATAAAAATCAACACTACTCATGATAAAAATCTAGATCTACCAAACTGAATGCTTCTAATACTTAGATGTATCACTAGAAAGTCAAATCAACAAATATGAAGGTTCTTATGTATTCAATTGGTGTTCCTAACCAAGAAATTGGTAAAAAATAGAGATTTACCCAACTTGTGTGTCTCTATTTGGAGAACTCCGAATTTGGACACAAAAGGGATGAGTCAGACACGATCTCCTAGCAAGCTCGTCTCCTATAGATCTTTTTGTGCTCTCCAATGCTCTAGGCATTCATGTTTGTGAGGATGAGTGGAATTGGAAGTAAATTTAGTAGAATTGGTAGGGAATTGAGTTTGCTTAGGGAAGAAGAAGCTTTGGAAAAAAATGAGGCTAATGAGTAAAATGGAATGAATGGATGAATCCCTAATTAGAAATTATCTCTTATAGTAAAGTTTTGGTCATGCCAAATTATCAAGTTTGTCCCTCTTCAATTGTCATGAATGGAATCTAATTAACTAAAGCATGAAATCTCTACAACTAAAAGGGATATTCCTTTAATGACAACTAAACTTAATTAATTCTAATTGCCAAAGTTATGACTGACAATAATTAGCACTAACACTTGCAAAATCTAATTGGCTAACCACTAACTGACACTAATATAATTCTAGGCAACCATTAATATAAAATAGTATATATAAAAAATAATTAACATACAAAGTTACCAAAATACTCCTATGTTGAAAAATGGTATTTACAATCCTACCCCCATAAGGAAAACTTTTATCCTCGAAATTTAAGATAAAAGTAGGGCACGAAATGAAGAATAACACATATTCCAAAAGATAGGTATCACTATGCATCTCATCTCCTCCTATTCTCATAATCCTCATATAGTCAAGCTGTCCTCCATCAAATCATGGTCTTAAAAAAATCCTATATAAAATTATATGACAAACAATTCTACTGAAAAGAACATCCAAGATTACCAATCATGCATAGTTATAGTCTCCACCTATCATGATATTGCAGTCTCTATCAAGGATTACTACTAACTATACTATAACACAATATTACTAATGCAAACTATAAGATACTAGGAATCACACAGATCAGTAGATAGAAAGGAAAGGAGAAGATATTAACATAACCTGCTAACCCATCACCTATAGCATTGGTCCCCAAGAACAGCATCCATCTCGCGCAAGGCAAGAGCAGTATGTCTTCTTCTCCAGAAAAGGTGAAACTGACCATGAGAAGGCGGAGAACTCTACTTTGTATAAAAGGCACTACTTCTCGGTCTGTCCTCATGTCAAAAAAAAGAATCTCTTTGCATAAGGGAGCATGCGAGTCCATTCCTCGTGACATCAAGAATGCTATTTGATACTGCAACCTTCGTATCATCTGAAGACGTGGCACTAGCCACCGCCATGAGTCCTGCTCGATCTGCTAGAGAAGAATAAGGCCCCAAGCCATGAGTAGAGAAGAGGTACTCAAACATAGAAGAGGGTGACATATGAGATTATAAAAGAAGAGAATTCTCCAAAGCCCTATTTATAGCCACAAGGCTCAACAAGAGGGCAGGTAAAGAGACTCCCTATTAAATATGAGTAACTCCTCCATGACTAACGAGGATCCTATCCCTCCACTTCCAACTGACCCGGTCAAGTCGAGGCACTCGAAGCCTTATGCCTGCCACGATGGAAACAAAAAAGGGAAATATTGTATGCTTACTATGTTACACCCCAACAAAGCCTGAGAGGGCACGATCTCAAAATAGGTCCACAAAAAAAATAGGAAGGTAAATTTTTATTACTTCTTCTATTTAAAAAAAGATACATATATATGGAGAAGTACAAAAATGGAGAGGACAGATTCAAATGTCCATACAAAATTCCTGAAGCTGCTGATGAAGAGAAGCTACGAGCTATTCCTTCTTCTCATGAGCAACGCATAGTTACTTGACGGGACAAACAATTCATGTGATTTCCCAGATCAATCCTCTCTAGGTACTCATGACGAAACCCGGACCGCTGTACTCTCGTCTCACCACATGGTCAATGCTCTTTCCCCATACGATATGGTCATTCCGAAGAAGGCAGTAAAAGGCCAAGCGCTAGCCGACTTTTAGGCAACGCACCCGGTCCCAGAGACGTCGAAGTTATACGACGACATCCCTGACGAAGTGCTGGGGTCACACTCAACCACGAGCGAATCAGTCAAGTAGATGTTCTTCGATGGGGCCGCATGGCAGGACCTAAGGGCAATATGGTGGCACGAGTCGGGATAGTACTTGTCTCACCCGATAATATAGTCATTCATCGTGTATACTCTCTAAAGGAGCCATGTTCGGACAACGTAGCAGAATATAATGCTCTCATTATGGGACTTCAACTGGCCAGACAAGTAGGAGGAGACTACTTGGAAGCCTACAGAGATTCTAAACTGATAGTAAATCAGATCCGAGGGGAATACAAAGTTCGCCATGAAGATTTGATCCCTTACCATCCGGAGAAGCTTAACATAATCTCTTCCTTCATGACATTCTTCATAGCGCACGTACCCAGGCTCCAAAATAGCGAAGCCGACACCCAGTGGCCTGGCAGCATCACTAGCTATCCTCGCTGAAGGCTAATGCTCGATTACATTGACCAACCGAGAGTTAATATGCGCCAAAGATTGTCTGTAAGGGTGCTATAGTTATTCTACGACGAACGTCGGCACCAAAGATTGGAGGTTTGTCCTCATTGACTGTATAGTCTACGAAATTCTTCCAAAAGACCCAACGGAACCGACGTCTGTCAAAAAATGACCCCTCCAATTCTACTATGACATGGCTAATAAAATCTATACCGACGTTCAATGACGGTCTCCTACTCTGATGCCTATCAGAACATGAGGCTAAACAAGCACTCTGGAAGGCGCATGATGGAACATGATGGACACATCAGCCAAGTCAAAAACTGTAAGATCATCTCCGCCGTATGGGCTACTATTGGCCTACAATGGTCGCAGACGCCATGGACTATGCCAAGAAATATAAGGCATGCCAAATCCCTGCAGATTTTATCCAAAGCATTCAGAAATCCTTCATCCAGCAATAGCTTCACTACCAAAATAAGTCAAATATGCGACGTAATCAGCGATGCATAGTTAAAACGTCGCTAATGTTTTGGATATTAGCGACGTATAATATAAACATCGCTATACGTCACTGTGTGGGAATAATAGCGACGTTAAGTGACATTTAGTGACTACATTAGCATATTGGAAAGTGACGTCGCTGAGAAGTCATCAAACGTCACTATATTTTTGCAATCAGCGATGTTTAACGACTTTCATATCTATGAGTCGCAATATTCTATATATTCTGTGGCATTTTGCGACGTCTTTTCTAAGCGTCCTAATGTTACTAATATAGGGTTCCGACTACATTTTTCTTTCCCCTCATTCGTTCCCCAAATATTTCAAAACGTCCCTTCTGCCTCCAATTCCCCTCCACCATACGCGCCTCTAGCCACCTCCATGCGCCTCCAGCCCCTCCACCACGTCCGGTCGACAGCTCCCCCCGTTTGCCTACGCCTCCACCCCCTCCTCCACCTCCACCTCCACCCCCCCCCCCCGTTCGCCTATGCCGCCTCCAGCCCCCATCTTGGTAACCCCCCTTCTTTCTCTCTCTCTCTCTTTCGTAGAACGAACACAGGACACTGGGACACAACCGACCACGGAAACTTGGATACAGATGCTGACATGGGACTCAACCGACCATAAAAACTTGGACACAGATGCTGACACGGGAGACAGGGACACACCTAATTGAACTTACTAACACCAAGGCTAATAGGCCTGTGCACTAAGCCGAGCCATGCTGCCACTATGTACTGCTCAATAGTGCAGGTAATGGCCATGTGGCCAAGATTCGGCCCTGCCCCAACTGCCTGTATTGGCTTGAAGCCCTCACTTATCAAACACTGATACTAACTGAAAACTCTAACTAACTCTTAGACAGGAAGCTAACTGAGACTCTAAAATAGAAAACTAATTGATACTCTACAGGAAAGTAACTGATACTCTCTGAAACATACCAAGTCCTCACTTCTAGTCACTACCACAGGGAATGGAATACTGGATCACAGGCCTATGGCCAATGTGGCACTGGCCAACATGGCTAATAGCCAAAAGGAGTGTCTGCTGCTACTCAAATGGGCATGGCAGACCCCAATGCAGGGCCTACACACTCTGTCCTACCTAGATACTGTACTCCAAAGCCAGGGCAATGCTGCTGTAGTTTGCACTCAGTGCAGGCAATGGCCATGTGGCCTGCACTGGCCATACTCCCTGCTGTAGGGATTGACATGTGCAAAGTCACTGACCACTGATACACTCCTCTAATTCTCTGACATCTGAAATACTCACTGAAGTCGTAGTCGTAGTTGCGAGCGCAAGTCCTCTGTATGTCTTGAGGTGTGCTTTGTAGTCTGACTATACTGCGTGCACCTTGATAGTCGCTCACAAATTTTTTGAACTTCTTTAAGCATTCGTGTGCTTCTTGGTCAATCCGATGACGTACTGTAGAGTTTTGATGCAGTGGTAAAAATATAAAATATATGGCCGTGTCCGATCCTAATTGGTTATGTCAAGAGTGAGTGGCCTAGAGTGTATATTGCCGCCCATATTAATGGAGTTTGAAATCGAAGTTGTCCACATGTCTTCTAAGTTTGAAATCATGTCTTCGTGCTATTACTTTTGCAAGCATTTGAACGTTGTGTATGTATCTATCTTACAGAAGTATCTAAAAATGGATATGAATTACTACCTACGGCATCATTCGTGGATGTACAACTGTCATCCTAATGACATGTGCGGTATGCGGGATGAATTCATAGAGGGTGTACAACAGTTCCTACAGTTCGCCAAAGCGTTCCCTCAATACATGGACGGTACCAAAATTCAGTGTCCATGTGTGAGATGTCGCAACTTGAAATATCATCCAGAAGTGGAAGTCACATATCATTTATTCTCGAAGGATTTCATGTCGAATTACTATCAGTGGACTGCGCACGAAGAACTTGTGTCTTTAGCATCGGAGTCGAAGCCTTATGTGGATGTCCACAACCATGCTGCTTACGACGATGGATGGGTGAACATAGTTTTTGACGCGGCGGGGCCTAGTTTCGATCTGGACAATCATGATGTAGCCGAGGAGGCACAGAACGTCGATGCTGCAAAGTTCATGGAGTTGCTGGAGAATTCAAGGACTCTATTATATCCTGGTTGTGAGGATCATTCACCGTTGGAAGTGGTTACAAGATTATTGAGCATCAAGTCTGATTTTAACATATCGTAAGATTGCTACAACTGACTGATGGAGTTGATTATAGAGATCTTGCCTGAGGGTGCTAAGTTGCCTAAAGACTTCTACCGGTCTAAGAGGATCGTGAGATCGCTCTGGATAGGATACGAGAAAATTGATGCATGTCACAACGGGTACATATTGTACTACAAAGACGACAATGATAAAGACAGTGCAGATTTTGTAGTGGTGATCGCTACAAGGGCAGTGGTAGAGGAAGGTCTGTTGGTGCAAGAAAGCCTACCGATTCGATGCACTACTTGCCGTTGACGCCACGGTTGCTGCGGTTGTTTATGGTGAAGGAGACTACAGAAAACATGAGTTGGCATAGGCGGAAACATATCGAAGGAGTGTTGGATCATCCATCTGCTGGAGAAACATGAAAGCACTTTGCTCGAGAGTATCCAGATTTTGGTTCGGATCTGCGTAATATCAGATTGGGGCTCTCTTTCGACGGTTTTACCCCATTCGGACTTTCGGGTTCCGGTATTCGTGTTGGCCTGTGATCGTCACTCCGTACAATCTACCGTCTTGGATGCGCATGAAGATTCCGTATATGTTCCTTACCGTTATTATTCCAGGTCTGAACAATCCGAAGAGGAACATCGATGTGTATTTACAACCACTAATAGATGAGTTGAATTAGCTGAGGGAAGTAGGTGCCAACACCTATGATGCTTCTAGAAAGCAGAATTTGTAGATGCGGAAAGCACTTATGTGGACCATCAACGACTTTCTGGCCTATGGAATATTATCGGAATGGAGCACGCATGGCCGTCTTTCATGTCCGTATTGCATGGACCGTACTAAGGCTTTCCGTTTGAAATACGGAGGCAAACCGTGCTTCTTCGATTGTCATCGACAATTCCTGTCGAAGGATCATCCGTACCGAAGGAACATGAATGCTTTTAGTACCGGCGTTGTGGAGAAGGCTAATCCACCGCCAAGGTGGCCCGGATACACGATATGGGAAGAGATAAAAGATTTACCAAGAGCTATTAAAAAACCTGTTAAGGACTACAAGTGTGACGGATTTGGTCGCACTCATAATTGGACGAAGATGAGTATATTCTGGGATCTGCCATATTGGGGCACCAATCTGATCAGACATAACCTTGATGTCATGAATATCGAGAAGAATGTGTTTGACAACATAATTAATACTGTAATAGGCGTAAAGGGGAAGACGAAAGAAAATCCAAAGTCTATGTTGGACTTGGAAAAAATATGTAGACGTCCTACGTTGCATTTGATAGAGGAGGGGAATGGGAAGTTGAAGCAGCTTAAGGCAATTTTCTCACTGGAGAAGGAGGATAAAGTAATACTTTGTAGGTGGATTCATGGACTAAAATTTCCAGACGGGTATGTTTCGAACTTGAGAAGATGCGTCGACCTCAAGGAGAACAAACTGACGGGTATGAAGAGCCATGATTGTCACGTATTCATAGAGAGGTTAATTCCGATTACATTTCGGGAATTCTTACCCCAGGTTGTTTGGGATCCATTGACTGAGCTTAGCATATTCTTCAGAGATCTTTGTTCTACTAAGTTGCTCGTCGATCATCTAGAAAAGGAAGAGAACGATATTGCGGTAACACTATGCAAGCTCGAGAAGGTATTTCTTCTTGGATTCTTCGACTCCAAGGAGCATTTACCAATTCATCTTTCCTATAAGGCACGTGTTGGTGGGCCCGTCGGTTATTGGTGGATGTACCCGTTTGAGCGGCATTTGAACCACCTAAAGAGAAAGGTAAAAATCAAGGCTCGGGTCGAGGGTTCTATTTGTGAAGCCTATGCTCTCGAGGAGATTACAAACTTCTGCTCGACGTATTTCAAACCTCATGTTGCTACTAATAGAACGAGAGCTCCGAGAAACGACGACAGATATCAGGAATCTAATGATGGAATAATGAAAGTATTCAATGCATCCGAAAAGCCTTCGGAGAAAATAAAAAAGAGATTTGAATGACGAAGAGCTAAGGGCTGCTTAGTTGTATATATTACTCAATTGCGATGAGGATGAAGTGGAGAAACTAGAGGGGCAAGTAATTAATGATGAGTTGGGTTACGTCATCTCAATGTAATACTATAAGCTAATATTATATTACTAATCGGTGGTTGCTTCATTGTTTTTCAGCACATATAATGATGAGTTGAGGTCGGTTAGACCCTATATAACAGACGAAGCATTAGAACAAGAAATGAGAAGTCATTTTCCTTCCTGGTTGAGTGTATATGTAAGGAGCTCGGTAATTACTCTCTTCTAATGCAACTGCGCAATAAATAACTTACTATCGCATCTTTGGTATTCAGGTCGATCGTCTAATTTCACCTTAGACTGAATCAATTAGAACTCTTGGCAAGGGACCAATTACTGCCGTTAAAATATAGCCAAGTTACTGTGTGAATGGTTTTAGGTTCAAGTCGACAAATGCTCCGATCAGAGACAGCTTCCTGGATCTTGATTCCACGAAAAATAGTTGTTTGTGTATCAAATCTTCGAACTACAAAGACGTCGATCCAGGCAATAATTTTTTTATCATCTTGCGAGAGATTGTGGAGTTGACATATAATTATGGTAGAGAACCTGCTAAGATCATGTTGTTCAAGTGTGAATGGTTTGATCCGATTAAAAAACAAGGTTGGAAAATTGACAAACATGGTCTTGTGGATATAAACTACAAGCGTAGATATCAAGGCTACGAACTATTTATCCTATCAAGTCAGGCTCAACTCGTGTACTTCATAGCTTATCCGAGATGGAGAACAACGAGGTCTGACTGGTGGACAGTATGCAAGACTAAAGCTAGAGATACCTTTGATGTTGACGAAAAAGCTTATCAGGAGGACGAGCTACCTCTTGTAACAAATATTGTAGATGTGGACTCCACGAAAGTTACTCATTACATGACTAATAATGTAGAAGAGGTAGAATTATCCGAAGAGAAATACAAAGACGAAGACGAAGATGAAAGTGAAGATGAGGAGGAAGAGGAGGTCGAGGAACACGAACAAGATAAATTTTCTGAAGATGATTGAGAGAGATGTACTTTTATTTTGTTATTATGTAGACTTGGTTATTCTGTAGACTTAGTTATTATCTAGTCTTGGTTATTATCTGGACTTCGATATTTTTGTAGAATGTACTATCTGGACTTAGATATTTCTTGTAGAATGTACTTTCATATTTTTGACTGTAGAATGTACTATATATCTGTTTATTTATTGTATCATCATATGTTGTCATCAGGTATTACAGGACGACGCGGATCGTTCGGCAGGTCCCGACGTGGATGGGGTTCTCCTCCGGTACTTCGTAGTGTTACTGGTTTTGGATCCTCGACGCCGAGTACTCTAGTGTATCGACCAGCCATACCTTCGACTGCCACGACGTTACGTAGCAGTACTCCTGGGACGAGTAGTTCTAGGCTTGACACTCCTTCCTCGTCTAGCGTTCCTTCTGCTGAGACAACGATGGAGACAGATGAGCAGATGGAGGAGGCTGAGTCGACGCCGAATCAGTATCAGCGAGATCCTCCGTGTGCACCTCCGGAGGAGACGAGGATGGAGATCTGGGCCGACGGTATAAAGTAAGTGTTTTAGTTTATCATATATAACGTTTATTTCTTTATTCATAATAAATTCATTTTTTTTCATGAATATAATTACCTTTGTATAGATATCGTCCCTCGTAGGTACAGAGACGCCTGGGCCATTTTTTGAGGTATAATTATGGTGGCCCTTGGGTAAACTACTCTGATGTACCGGACGATAGAAAGGCCTTCTGGCTTGCGTAGTTCAAAGTAAAAGTATATTTGGTTCTAATATGAATCATCTTATTTATGTATATTATATAACTGACTAAATTGTTTCTTCTAGCAAACATATTTCTATCTACCGTACCGGGCCGAGTTGATCGTGGGGATGTTTCCTGCCGTCGCCGCCAAGCTGATCCATGATGCTATTAATGAGCAGAAGGCTTGTGATCGTACCGAAAGCCGATCCAAGATTGGATCACCCCTGATCAGTGGACTGCGATGAAGGCTAGGTTCGACATGCCTCGATAAAAGGAAAGGTCTGAGAAGGCCAAGCCTACTAGACAGAAGGCATCAAAGTGGTGCGGTGGGTCGATCCCGATGACGGAATATTTTTGTCGTTTGGTATATTTTTTATTTCAGAAATATTATTTTAATGTAAGTTCGATAAATTTCATAAATAGTACTAAATAATATATTTTTAACAGGTAAGGAAGGGTGATGACGCCAACATGGTGACCGTCTTCCTAGCCACCCATCGGAAGTGCGGGAAGCTTATTGACAAGAGGGCCGAGCAGACCTATGTAAGTATTACAATACTTTGTGTTAATTTTAATCATTTGTGTTAATTTAAATATAACTTAGGAAATATGCAAATACATATTCATGTAGTTAGTAATAACAAGTACATTAGACATTAGCAATTATAGAGTATCCATACTTTTGTAGGCCGCGTATCGTAAGTTTTGTGAGAGGGCGAGTGCAATTGTACCTGCAGCGGGAGAGGCTGGTACTTCCTATCAGCCCGCTCTATCTCTATTGGAGGACGAGCTGTGGGCGACCGCAGCTGGTGGTCTCCATAGGGGTACGTACTACAGTACGGGATCCTATAGCGTCCTAGTTGCAACACAGTCCTCTAGGGCCTCCGCTGCAAGTGTGCATTGCCCACAGCCCTCGCAGGAGTCTGCCCGAGTCCAGCAGATCATTGACTATCAGATTGAGTCCCTCTATGACGATATGTTACGAAGGATCCTGGAGCAGACGCAGACACAGACGGAAGATACCACACTCATCGCACGATTAGATACGCTCGAGCGCAGCATCATAGAGCTCATGGATATGACTGAGAGGACAGAGCGTGGCGTTACTGATCTTAGAGCGTCGACCCAGCGTAGCGTGACGGAGCTGCAGGCATCACAGCTGTCCATGGGCAAAAGGCTGACGTTGATGCAGGATTCGATGGTTGATAACAGTAGGAGGCTGTTATCTACCATGGATTCATACAACCAGCGACTAGTAGCGTTGGAGCAGGTACGTCCTCCGGGTGTGCCTTCATCGTCACCGACTCCACCGACGTCACTGCCTTCTTCGTCGACACCGACTTCACCGACATCACAGCCTCCATCGACGTCGGTATCGATATCATGGGAGCAGTATGAGTTATTTTTATCCTTGATGCACGGTGGTGCCCCTCCTCCTCCAGATCGGCAGTAGTCCTAGTTAGGACTGTTTATTGATTGTTTATGTGTAGAGTGTTTATTCGTGTGTAGACCCATGATATTGGGTTTGAGTATTATACATTTGATGAGACTTTGAGACTTTATTGGTTGCTTGTGTGTAGACTTATCTGCGTGGATATTTATTTATTGTACTGATCTGTGTAAGACAAATTTTTTTCAGACTGGATTTGTAATTCTAATATGCCATTTTTTATATTTTATTTTAATATTTATTTTAAATGTATGGGAATTTACCAGTGTTGAGTGTTCCACCGAAGGGGTCGGCGAACCCAGAGAATTCAACGGAGGGTTGCTCCGGGTTTATTCATATTAATTGTTCTTTATTAAACTGCAGGGATACCACACTAGCAGAATATAAATCTTAGGACCAACTCATTGCACATATACGAAGATAATCATCGCCTACTATAACCCACTGGAGACACAAATCCCTTCCCTCCGTGTGGCCCTCTCGAGCCAACTCACTGAGGAAGATAATCATCACCTACTATAACGCCCCAGTCCCAAAATACGTAGGACCAAGTATGTAGACATGCCAGCTGCACATATACGAAGAATACTCCAATATATGGAATCCTCGTATACATACATAAGTTGTATATATATAAAATAATCACAGGCCAGAATATAATAATCTAATCTCATCACAGCTCAACACAGAAGATATAAGAGTCCAAAATAAGTAAGTGTATCAAGAGATAGCCGGGTGAACATACCCACTCCAAGTCTCAAATGATCAGAGTCCAACCTCGGCAAAATAGAAATAAAAGAGATATAAAAATGTCCACTAAATGTCTCAATGAATAAATAAACTAGAAATCAGCAGGAGATGCCTCGTCATCGATGTATGAAGGATCCAGTGTCGTACGGTACTTCTGCAGGAAATCGTCTAACCCTGGAGAGATAACCAGGTCCATAGAGAGACGTAACAAGATACAAGAAAATACCATGCCATATAAACTATGATATGTAATAGAAAAGAAAGGAATGCATGCAATAGGGTGCCTACCAGTTCTACAGTGATAATATAGTTAAGAAAAAACCTTCAACGCATGGGCACTCTGGCTACAGGAACTCGGTATGGTCCTACCAGGATATTAGGGACCTCAAAGCATAACATTCATCAAATGTCAGAGGTCAGCAGGATCAGGAATAGGAAAGTGCATACGTGGCCCATACGTTAAGGAACTGTCCTCCCCACCTAATGTCTAGTAGGATCACATCCATGTTCCATAGGAACCTCTAGTAACTGCCAAGTCCACTAGCATGCAATTCTATTGGCAGTTACCCCTAACCGTCACACGCCTTATACGTATCGATGGCCAGCCGACTACGCGAGTACGTGTCCTACATGTGACTCACAACTCCTGATGATCATGTGTCAAGGCCGTATGAGGTATACTAATACCTCATCATAACTGGGCGGTCACTAGGCTAAGTCAATGCAAGAGAATAAAACCAAAAGCCGTAAAACGACCGATGGAGTCGCTTGCACCCAAGTGTGACTTGGACGCACAGTGATATAATACTAACAATAGATAAGTAATGATGAATATAAATAACTAAAAATAAAAATAAGTAAATCACAAAGTAAGGTAGCAAGGTATCTTGCCTGGTGGCGCGGGAATGACAATCCAACAATCAAGTATGACAACAATGAATCTCAAAATCCACGAACGGCTCCGGATGTTGAAACAAATATCAAGAACATTTCCGGTGTAAAAGATATATCTAGGAAACGGATGTCCAAAAGTCCAATTATGGAACAGGGGTAAAATTATAATTTTGGGTCAAAACGATATCCGTCGTTGGACCCATTTTACACCAATACGTGTGCCAGTATCTATTGTCTCTAAAGTCATCAAACTATATGTCTACGGATCCGGTTTGAGGAGACGAATCCAATTGTATGTCCAAAGTTGGATTCCGGCGGGCCGTGTACAATTTCGTCCGTTGGATCGGGTCGCAGGCCCGCCAAAATAGGCGTTCCAGTCGACATTCTCAGAATCGGACCAAACTTGGCACACAAGACTAGAATTTTGATACGGTCCTGTTGGCACAAGTTTCATCTCGATACAACGAACATACACGAAGTTATGGCCAAGTTTGTAAAAGGTCGATACGGGGGTATCTCGACGGATACGTACTGATTTCGTCGTGCACACGCAACGAAATCGAGTTCCGTCAGTTCCCACACGTCGATAACATCCATACACGCCTTTCAATGCATATAGTGCACGACCACGTCGCCCGGTTTGTCGGGGCACACGCCGTATCGGGAAGTTTGTATAAATTTTTTACTATTTTAAACATAGTTTTCCTTGATTTTTACAATCAAATAACTTTGGGTATACATACTAAAATCAGGATCTATAAATTTGGTTTTACTCTTGTATAGGTTGTCTACAACCACTTTTAATTAGTTTTCGAAAACTTCTACTGTTTGGGTCATAAACTGTCTTCCAAGTCGAGGGGTTGGACTGCCCCATGGCTCTGTTTTCTATCAGATTTTTGCCTATTTTTTCAAGTAATTTCAAAGGGATTCTAAGGCATTATAAAATTTTCTAATTGCCAGGGTTTCAAGTTGGGTATGTTGTCTATATAGAGGAATTGATTGATCGAATAACCATATAGAAATTAGGGTCAAAACTTGGGTAATTAGTAAGAAATAATACCAATAATATGAATCAAAATCAAAATATAAATATCAAAAATAGAGGGTTTTACACCTACGGCTCCAGGAATTAGAATCCCTAGATGAGAAACGTCTACAGGGTATGCAATGCAATGCGATTTATGGAAGCTAACATATAAAAATCGTACCTTGGTCTCCGAATAAATGGGGGTAGCAATTCCGAATGTCGTTTTCGCGCTCCCAAGTACACTCTCCTGGCGAGTGATGCTTCTTCCATGCCACGCAAACCAATAGTATAGATTGATTCCGCAACACCTTCACTCGACGATCAAGGATACCTACCGGTTGCTCATGGTTCGACAAGCTTAATTGGACCAACGGTGATTTTGGAGTGATCAAGCACATGACTGCTGTCTGATACGTATCTCCTCAGTTGTGACACATGAAATACGTCATGTACTCCCTCTAGTGATGGTGGCAATGCCAATCTATAGGCAACCTCTCCAACACGTTCCAAGACATCGAAAGGGCCGATGTACCATGGACTCAACTTGCCACGTCCTCCGAATCGAATCGTGCCTCTAGTGGGGGATATCTTCCTTCCGAACCTTCAGTTGGTGATAGCCCGATCGTAAGTCGATCTTGGAGAATACTTTTGCTCCACTCAGTTGATCGAATAGATCGTCTATGCGCGACAAAGGGTACTTGTTCTTCACTGTCACTGCATTCAAATCTCTATAGTCGATACACATGTGCACTATCCTGTCTTTCTGAAGCACAAAAAGAACGAGTGCTCTCCATGGTGACGTACTGGCACGAATAGAGCCTTTCTCCAATAAGTCGTCTATCTGCGTCTTCATCTCTACCAACTGCTTGGGTGCTAGTTGATAAACTAGAGATGAAATAGCCTCGGCTCCCGAAATAAGCTCAATAGAAAACTCGAAGTCTCGGTCGGGTGGCAGTCCTGGCAAATCCTCGGGGAATACATCTTCGAACTCAGAGATGACAGGGTGCTGAGGGGTGTCTTGCATCATCATGTGAGTCCCTAATATGGGTGCATCACAACTCTCTCCTTCTTCCTTAGTGAACTCGAACTTCGTCGCATTCGGTGGTCTAAAGACGATACTGCCCCTATGGCAGTCTATAAGGGCAAAATACTGGCTCAACCAGTCTATTCCGAGAACCACGTCGAATGTCGGCATAGGGAATACAAGAAGTCGTGCTTTCATCTCTCTACCACATATCACTACAGGACAAAGTCTACAAACACCACTAACAGGTACAACTCCTCCTCCAGTGAGGATTCTAATATTCTTAGATAAGGGTGTGATGGGAATGCTGTGTCTAGTGGCAAAACTAGTGGCTATGAATGAATGAGTGGCTCATGTGTCAAACAAAATAATGGTAGAAAATGAAGCAACTAAACTATACCTGCTATGACCTCTGCCTTTGTCTCTATATCCTCAACAGCAAGAGAGAATGCTTGTCCATAATTATGTCCAGGGCCCTAAGCTCTGGCTTTCTCGAACTGTGCTGACTGGGGTGGTAATGGTGGACGAGGTGCTCCTGCTGCTGGCCGGGGTGCTGGAAGTGCTGGGGCTGTCGGTCTCGGGTTCTGCTGGGCATAAACTAAGGACTGCGGCTCCGGATAATCCTTTACCTTGTGTTGCCCTGACCTGCATCTTAAGCATGCTCCAAGTCGAGTTCGACAGTCCTTAATGAGGTGTCCCTACTTTTCGTAATAGTTACAGGTGGGCTTCTGATAAGGTGTGGGCCTCTGTTGGAACTGTCCTGGGGGCATCCTGATTGGTCCATCCTGAGTAGCTCAGGCTGGTGTCACTACTGGTGTATGACGTCTCGATGTCTGCTGCTGCTCCTTGTGAAGAATCTTCTGAGCACGAGCTTCCTCCAAGACAGCTGAATGGGAGACTCGAGACTGTGTAGTCGTATAAGACTTGAGATCTGGTGTAAGCCCCTGATGGAATCTCCTCGCCTTCTCTAACTCGATCGGGATCAGTCCCGCACCAAATCTACTCAAACGATTAAACTCTGAGTCATACTCATCAACTGTCATATTTTCTTGCTTCAAATGAAAGAACTGGTCGTATATACCGTCTCGAACATGGATGGAGAAAAATATCTCATAGAATAGATCATAAAACTGCTTCCAGGTGATCCCAGTACCTAGTCGCCTTTCTTCTGCCTTCCACCAGCAGTGGGCATTATCCTCTAATAGTAGGTCTACTGCTGTCATCCAATCTCGAGCTGTTTACTGGGATGCCTTCAGTAACTTCTCTGTGCTAATAAGCAATTGAGAAATCTCTAGCAGCTTCTCTGTTCCTCGGAAGGCCTTGGGGTTCATGTCTGTGAAGTTCTTGATAGAGCCTTCATAAGGATGCAGAGCCGGTGCTAGTGCTGGTGCTGGTGTCGGGGTTGCAGGTGGGGGTCTAGCCATTGCTGCCATCATAGTCTGTTGTATCAGCTCAATCTGCTGCCACTGAGCCTGCATCATGGCATACATGAACTGGAAAGTAGGGCTCCCATCAGTCGGTGGTTGAGGCATCTGAGGTCCCGACTGTGGTGGAAACTGCTGAGGGAATGGTGGTAGTGGAGGCAGTGGTACATTCCCTTCCGGTGGCACTTTAGTGGTCTGTCCAGCCTGGCTGACTGGGGGTGCTGCGATCTCTGGGTGCACCATCGTCGGAGTCGTAGAAGGCTGCGACTGTCCTGGCTGGTACGGTGTTACCGGAGTCATCAGAGGATTTTGTCCCTCCGGGGTAGCCCCTTCACCAGATGTGAGGGCCAAGGCAGAAGATCGTTCGCTTCTTAGATTCATACTGTTGGTACGAAGAATAATAGGTTGATATTAGGAAATGTTAGATATGAGGCAGTTCAAGTAATCAAAGAAATTTCGAAAAGATTGGAAGTCAAAGGAGGTAGTAGTTCTGGATGAGATACCATTCCTATTTCTATAAGCAGGCTTGTTGGGCACAATCATGTAACCCAACAATATTTTCTAACTTGCATGGGCCATCACAAAAATATGTAATGTATCAGTCCCAAAATACTTAGGACCAAGTACGTAGACATGCTAGCTGCACATATACGAAGAATACTCCAATATATGGAATCCTCGTATACATATATAAGCTGTATATATAAAATAATCACATGCCAGAATATAATAATCTAATCTCATCACAGCTCAACACAGAAGATAAGAGTCCAAAATAAATAAGTGTATCAAGAGATAGCCGGGTGAACATACCCACTCCAAACAGCTATGAAAATTAGTCTCAAATGATCGGAGTCCAACCTCCGCAAAATAGAAAGAAAAGAGATATAAAAATGTCCACAAAATATCTCAATGAATAAATAAACTAGAAATCAGCAGAAGATGCCTCGTCATCGATGTATCAAGGATCCAGTGCCGCGTCGTACTCCTACGAAAAATTGTCTAATCCTGGAGAGATAACCAGGTCCTCAGAGGGACGTAACAAGATACAAGAAAACACCATGCCATATAATGTGATATATAATAGAAAAGAAAGGGATGCATGCAATAGGGTGCCTACCAGTTCTTCAGTGATAATGCAGTTAAGAACAAACCTTCAACGCATAGGCACTCTGGCTAGAAGAACTCGGTATGGTCCCACTACGATACCAGGGACCACAAAGCATAACATTCATCGAATGTCAGAGGCCAGCAGGATCAGGAATAGGAAAGTGCATACGTAGCCCATACGTTAAGGAACTGTTCTTCCCACCCAATGCCTAGTAGGGTCACATCCATGTCCCATAGGAACCTCTAGTAACTGCTAAGTCCACTAGCATACAATTCTATTGGCAGTTACTCCTAACCGTCGCACGTCTCATACGTATCGGTAGCCAGCCGACTACGCGAGTACGTTCCTACATGTGACTCATAACTTGTGATGATCATGTGTCAAGGCCGTATGAGGTATACCAATACCTCATCATAACTGGGTGGTCACTAGGCTACGTCAATGTAAGAGAATAAAACCAAAAGCAGTAAAACGACCGATGTAGTCGCTTGTACCCAAGTGTGACTTGGACGCACAGTGATATAGTACTAACAATCAATAAGTTATGCTGAATATAAATAACTGAAAATAAGAATAAGTAAATTACATAGTAAGGTGGCAAGGTATCTTGCCTGGCGGTGTGGGAATGACAATCCAATAATCAAGTATGACAAAAATGAATCTCAAAATCCACGAACGGCTCCGGATGCTGAAACAAACATCAAGAATGTTCCCCATGTAAAAGATATATCTTGGAAATGCCTGTTCAAGAGTCCAATTCTGGAATAGGGGAAAATCGTAATTTTGGGTCAAAACGATGTCCGTCGTTGGACCCATTTTGCACCGAATATATGTGCCAGTATCTATGGTCTCTAAATTCGTCAAACTACATGTTTACGGGTCTGGTTTGAGAAGACGAACGCAACCGTATATCCAAAGTTGTATTCTGGCGGGCCGTGTATAATTTTGTCCGTTGGATCGGATCGCGGGCCCGCCAAAATAGGCGTTCCGGTCGACCTTCTCAAAATCGGACCAAACTTGGCACACAGGACTAGAATTTTGATACGGTCCTGCTGGCACAAGTTTTGTCTCGATACGATGAACGTGCACGAAGTTATGATCAAGTTTGTAAAAGGTCGATACGGGAGTATCTCGACGGATATGCCCTGATTTCGTCGCGCACACGCAATGAAATCGAGTTCCGTCAGTTCCCACACGTCGGCAACATCTATACGCGCCTTTCGATGTATATAGTGCACAATTTTTTGGGGTACACGCCATATCGAGAAGTTTGTTTAAAAATTTCACAGTTTTAAATATGGTTTTTCTTGATTTTTACAATCAAATAACTTTGGGTATACATATTGAAATCAGGATCTACAAATTTGGTTTTATTCTTGTATAGGTTGTCTACAACTGCTTTTCATTAGTTTTTGAAAACTTCTACTGTTTGGGTCATAAATTGTTTTCCAAGTCGAGGGGTTGGACTGCCCCAAGGCTCTGTTTTCTAACAGATTTTTGCCCATTTTTAAAGTAACTTCAAAGGGATTCTAAGGCATTATAAATTTTTCTAATTGCCAGGGTTACGAGTTGGGTATGTTGTTTATATAGAGGAATTGATTAATCAAAAATTGATCGAATAACCATAGAGAAATTAGGGTCGAAACTTGGGTAACTTGCTGCCTTCAGAAACAGAGAGCTTTCTGTTTGCGGTCGGAAATTGGAAGAACTCCGGCGAGACGGGGCGTGGGGGTGTTGGGGTCACTCTGGAGTCAAAGATCGGGGTTGGGGACGAGTGTAGATGGAGAATTTTAAGGAACCCTATTTTCCGTTCATATATATATATATATATATATATATATATATATATTTATATATATATATATATATATATATATATATATATATATTTGGGTTGGGGATGAGTGTAAAGGGAGAATTTTTTTCATATATATATATATACGTACGAGATTTAAATCTCAGTTATGATTGGATTTGGAGGTTGTATTATGCTAGGAGATTAGGATGATTTAGAGAGAAGGAACCCTATTTTAAAATATATATATATATATATATATATATATATATATATATATATATATATATATATATATATATATATATATATATAGAAAAATATATATATATATATATATATATATATATATATATATATATATATATATATATATTTTATATATATATATATGAGAAAAAAATATAGATATACATATGAGATTTAAATCTCATTTATGATTGGATTTGGAGTTGTATTATGCTAGGAGATTAGGATGATTTAGAGAGGGATTAAGCCGAGATGATCTCCTAAATATTTAGCAAAAATCGAACTCCATTTGATTCCGAATTGGAAAGATTTGATATCAAATCTTTGTGTGGTTTCAGCGAAACCAAAGAGGCGGTCGGGAACATGGTGTTACTGTTCACTTCGTGAACAGGAACCCATGTGGGTTTTTTTATTTTACTTATATACCAATAAATAAATATAAATATAAATATAAATATAAATATAAATATAAATATAAATATATAAATATATATATATATATATATATATATATATATATATACACACACACACACACACACACACACATGTATCTACCATATATTCATGTATTGACATAAAAATAAATAAAATTATCTAAAAATCTACAAATAAATCTTGCACTAATGTTGACATTATTGATGTAAAAATTTCCCTTTCAACAAGTTATATGCCAAGTATTGCTACATATAATATTTAATACTAATTTAAAAATATAATTCCAATAAACTTATTAACCACCAAAATAAATCCATAAATGTCCAAAATTTGCATTCTTGTAGCATTTCCTATTTAGCATAGCATGTGGAAATTATAGCAACCTATTTTATTAAATTTAAAAGATAATTTTATACTATTACCATATACCGAGTTACTGTAATTAGTGAGAAATAATAACAACAATATGAATCAAAATCAAAATATAAATATCAAAAATAGGGGGTTTTACACCTACGGCTCTAGGAATTGGAATCCCTAGATGAGAAACGTCTACAGGCTCAACAGCAAAACGAGCTATATCAAGCACCTGTAAAACATCATAAAGGCACACACGAGCAATCCTCCTCGATAGAAAAGGAAAGACCATGATCTTGGCTAGAGCTCCCGCGAAACATCATAAAGGCACACACCTAGAGAGATCCCCAGGTCCTCAGAGGGACGTAACAAGATACAGGAAGAACATGCCATATAAACTGATTATATTATAGGTCATAAAGTCACAAAGTAAAAGTAAAGTATCCCAACCGCAACACGATCCAATATTCCATCATCGAAACAGTGGACTACCCCTAAACAAAACAAGGACAAGAGGTAGCACACTATTCCGTGATGTGACATTGTCCCATGCCATGACTCGGACAAAGTGTGACATGACATTGACTAAGGTCTCCTAACCATTCTAGTATGCAATTTAGAAGACATCTCGATGTATGGGCAGGTAAAGGCTGATTCCCCCATGACAAGCTCACAACTCACAACACACACACGTCAAGTACCAATACTATCAATCGACATAACTCGAGGCTAGCAGCCCACGTGACCCACCAGTCCACATAGCTAGAGGCTAGTGACTGCCGCGACACGACTACCGTAGCACGCAGTAACTATGGGTTTTGGATTTGGGTAGCCCATACATCTAGCTGTCTTCTTCCTCCCAAAGGTCACTGACAGAAGGTAGTCCACTAAGACTAGGTCCATATGCATATTAAAAGACAAGAAGGAAAAATAACTGAAAGCAAAATAAAGTAAATTATAAACAGCAAGTCATGGGTCCAACTAGTTGAACTAAAAATAAAAAGACAGTAAATATGCAGTAAATAAATAAATAAAGATGCATCTAATTATAAATAGTAAATAAGGCAAGGTATCTTGCCTGGTGTGTCATCTAGTGTGGTGCGATAATCCGACAAGTCCTGTTTTGTCCAATAGCTGGGGTCGAGGTATAAGGGTCCGAAATCAAGAAGGGAATAGGGACACGATTAGTCATGGTTAGTGGGGATAATAAGGAGGAAATTACGGCGAGTAAATACTTATACTATTTTGAAAAATATTTATAATATTTGAAAAGTATATTTTATGAGTTAAAAAATCTTACGTAGATACTTGAAAATAGTTATATATTAATTTAAAAAATACTTTTATTGGTCCAAAATACTTTTATTAGATACTTTGATAAATCAAAAATCATATACAGACAAAATCCTAAGTTTGTAAAAGTAGAATTTTTGGTAGACATATATGTTTTATTAGTCAAAAATATTTCAATGAATATAAATAATCTAGAAAATATTTTAGGGGAAAATTCGAATATTTGAAATTACATATATAACTCTATCTTTCATTCTATACATATAGTTGAAAAATAATAATAATACATAATTCTCAAAATAATAATTTAATAATCATCATCATAATAATAAGTATAATAATTTAAAGTAACAACAATAACCTAAATACTGATAACAGTATTAAGGATAATAATAAGAGTCACTAATAATAATAATAATAATAATAATACCATTAAGTACATCTACATATATAAGTAATTTGTACTCTCTGGTAGGATGTACTATGCTATAGTAGCACATAAAAAAAGTAATAATAACAAACTCAATAAAAGAAAGAGAGTGCAAGGCTGGGTCCTTTCTCCCAAGAAAGAGAACACAAAAGACTTGGAATAAGAAGAGAAGGGGAGAGAGTGAGAAATAATTATTGAGAGTTAGAATTTTTTTTTCTTTTTTTTGAAGAAGTGAGTGAGTTCGGGAAAGAGATGAGCGAGAGTGGAGAGAGGGTTTAACCTGAAGGCGGAGGGATCTCGGCAAGGCACGGCCGCGGTGGATGGCTCGGATTGTGGTCGGAGGGAAAGAGCCTCGCCACGCTGTCCAGACGGGATGTGCGGTCCTGGATCACGACGTCGACGACGGGTTTGTGCAGAGAAGGAGGAAGGGCGGCCGCGCGCAGGCTGCGCACGCTGACGTTGGCCAGAGAGGATCTGTGCGCCGACCATGGGAGTGGTGCGCGGCACAGACAAGGCGGCTTGCGCCAGCTGCGGCGGTTGCCGAAAGCAAGGTGAGGATTTTGGGTTTACAATTTATTTTTCTTTTCTTTTCTTTTCTGGTGTTTGGATGGCGGCGACGGATTTTGGGATTGGGAATTTCCAACGGGCTGGTGGTGGAACCGCGATAGGGAGTGCTGGCGGTAGTAGGTTTTAGGTGTCGGTGCGGTAGTGTTTCGATGGGGCGGCTGTATTGGTGGTGGAGGGATTTGGGTGGTTGACGGGAGTGGTGGTGTTGGAGTTTTGTCGGTGAGGGTGGCTGTGCAGGCGTCAGGGCCAAAGAGAAGTGGTGGCAGAACCATGGGGACGTCGAGCATGTCCGGGTGGCGGAGGCAGAACTGGAGTTGGGTTAGGGATAGGAATTGATTGTGTCGGTGGAGTGTCCGACACGCGAGATATAATGTATATGTATAAATAATGGAATAAGAACGGTGGACACAAATACGATGCACCACACGTTCGGGTGGAGGACTTTGGATTGTGGAATTTATCGAAAAGGAGAGCAAGGAGCATCTCCTTATATAGGGGGTGTACTCCTGTAGTTGGATAAGGATTGAGATTTGGTTAAATCTCCATGGATAATTTGCTTATTTGTTTAATTAGCTTTAAACTAATTCAATAAAATCTAATCTCATTTAAAACTAGTTACCTCTATATTTTAAATTAATAAATCCACGAAATCAACTTTAAATTTAATTGTCATAATTAATTAGATATTAAATCCAATTAGCGCTTAAAATATCCCTTTCGAAATAATAAAATAATGTTAATAATCAATTTCAAAGATCAATATATATATACATGATTAAATTCATGTACCTCGCATAAATCTAGAATAATTATATAAAATCTAGTTTCTAAATTACCAATAAACTAAAATAGCATTTTTATAATAAAGGAACAAATAAATTTTTGGAAATTCTAATTCACTTTTCGACATGCTTTGTGCAACTTTAAGCAATAAAAAATATTTAAATAAATAAAAATATCTATCACAAATTATTTTGAGCCTATACTTCTTTTATAAAAAAATCTATAATAAATTTTTTTTCTAAAAATATGTACCTCGCACATATTCACACTCAACGAGCAAATACAAAAATGAAATAAATACCAATTTAATTTTAAAAAAAATCATAGTGAAAATTTGGGGGGTTTACAACCGTCTCTCCAAGGTATGGCAAAATGGAATATATACGCTTCCAAAGATGAACCACCTCGGTCTGGTGCTTAGAAACATCTATCAAACAGCATTCTGCGGCCCAAATGCCCCAGGGGTTTCCTACCTGTTAACCCCAGTCAGGTCAAAGGTATCTCTACTGCCCTTCCCAAGGGTATCATGATCAAAAAGTCACGTCTACATCACCTCTGACTTTCTTCTCCTGAAAATGACCACACCCATATCACCTTTGTTTCATTTTTCCCGAATCAAGAGACGTACATTTTCTATGTCCATATTACCTCTGGGAAAAATACTCTTGTTATTTTCCCTAAAACATCACTCTGATTATGGATACTTGCTATGTCCACATTACCTCTAAGCCAGATATTCTCGCTGCTCACCCTAAGGTAGCATTATGATCTCAGAAACTTGCCACATCCACATCACCTCTATGCAAGTTGCCAATGCTACTCATCCTAAAAGCAGTAGCATAATCCAAGAACCCTGCCACATCCATATTACCTCTGAGCAAGGAACTCCTCCCTAATATTATCACACCCATTTAGTCCCTGATACCATCTACCACTTCCCCTTGTTATCCATACCCATCTTGGGTACGACATGGATAAGAAGGTCCACTAAACCCTATGTTGTCCTCTCAAAGACATCCTCCACATTCTAAATATCCCTTTTAATAGAAGTTTCTCAGAATACAGAGCAAACAATGACATTTCAAGCATAACAAACAGAGTGTGCTGAAAAGAGAAGCTTTTATTAATAAGAGGGGGGTTATAAAACAAGGCCACAAAGGCCTAACAAAAAGATGAAAAACCCCTAGGAAGAACCTTGGTCAAATTTGCCGATAATATCTGCAAGATCACGGAGCGACAAAATCCCGATGGTGTAGAAAAGGCGGTGGAAAGTTGCTCTCCCCTCTTCCAATTCCCTCTCCTCGGGAGGAAGGAAACTGAAATCAGAAGGATCGCCTAAGGGCCGACCAAGGTCCTCCAAAGGCATGCAGACATAGTCCATAAGTCGTGTAGCCCTCAGCAGCAGCTTCCCCTCCTTCGGCCTGCTCACTATCGACTCGGAGGAAGGCAACGAAGGAAGAGTCACCATAGGCCTAGTTGCAGAAGCAGCGTACCAACAGACCCTACCTGTCTCGACCACTTGAAGCGCCTGTGACTAAAAATTCTCTCCCAAGCCATGGATGGGATGAAGCAGCTCAAAGACGATGATCCTGTTTATAAGTGCGGCCACCGACCCTTCAAATGCCCTTATTTATGGCAAGGAGCAATCATAATAAAGAAATACGCCTCGATCCCCTCCAAAGAATGATTCCATATCTTCCAGAAGATGAGAGAACAGAACACAAGGCAAGATTTTATCAAGGCCCGAAACAAGTGTCAATAAAAAACTTGCCATCCTGGCAAGTTTTGAAGAAGAGGTGTGCCCAAACAAAGCGACGTCATCGGACCCAAAAACTCTACTAAAGCCTTAGCGGCCCAAGGATCTTAAAAAGCCCATGCTTCTGTTCAAAGTATTCCAAACTCATTTCTAAGTTTAAAAACTTTGAAGGGGGTCTTATAGAAGCATGAAAAATTCTTAGGCTCATTCAAGACCAAACCACCCCAGACAGTATGCAAGAAGACCCGAAAGACCCTCAATAGGATATAAAATCCCAACAACACAATACCCCAAGGTACACCGCCTTTTCATAACCAAAGGCAACTGGATCACTACAGGCGACCAACGCACATGTGACCCAGACACCATGCGGCTTCCCCTCCAGAAGGCTCCCATGCGGCCAAGGAGGTATGCTGCTTAACCTACCAACCAGTCTCTATATTAAGTCACACGGCTCAAGTCCCAACCTGAGCCACCTTCCTCCCCAATGCAAGCTGGTCCGCTCTCCAGATCGGATCAACAAAAGCTAGTTCGTGCCCCAACCAGATCACTACAAAATGGTTCGTATCCCGAATCAGATCATCTCAAATCCCGTCGACAATAGCTGGAAGGATCAACACCACGTTTATGGTGTGTACACCATAAACGTCTCATTCAAACCAGAAATTCCCTTTAAATCATGACCGAGGCCACGCATCAATCAAAGATCGTGCCACCTAATTCAAATTTATTTATGGCACGCGTATTACACCGCACCATTCAAACAATAAGTTATGCTAAACATTCGTACGTGCTAGGTCACCTGTGATAAAGCAGTGCTGGTGGACATTCATAACCACCGACGATTACACTCAAGGATCCTTAAGTCCTCCCCCGGAGCTTCCGTAGCAACAGTCATCCAATCATCATCTCAACTATGCCGAGCAGTTAAACAACCTGCCTAAATAGCTGTAACACCCAGATAGCATTCACCATAGGCCTAGTTGCAGAAGCAGCGTACCAACAGACCCTACCTGTCTCGACCACTTAAAGCGCCTGTAACTAAAAATTCTCTCCCAAGCCATGGATGGGATGAAGCAGCTCAAAGACGATGATCTTGTTTATAAGTGCGGCCACCGACCCTTCAAATGCCCTTATTTATGGCAAGGAGCAATCATAATAAAGAAATACGCCTCGATCCCCTCCAAAGAATGATTCCATATCTTCCAGAAGATGAGAGAACAGAACACAAGGCGAGATTTTATCAAGGCCCGAAACAAGTGTCAATAAAAAACTTGCCATCCTGGCAAGTTTTGAAGAAGAGGTGTGCCCAAACAAAGCGACGTCATCGGACCCAAAAACTCTACTAAAGCCTTAGCGGCCCAAGGATCTTGAAAAGCCCATGCTTCTGTTCAAAGTATTCCAAACTCATTTCTAAGTTTGAAAACTTTGAAGGGGGTCTTATAGAAGCATGAAAAATTCTTAGGCTCATTCAAGACCAAACCACCCCAGACAGTATGCAAGAAGACCCGGAAGACCCCCAATAGGATATAAAATCCCAACAACACAATACCCCAAGGTACACCGCCTTTTCATAACCAAAGGCAACTGGACCACTACAGGCGACCAACGCACATGTGACCCAGACACCATGCGGCTTCCCCTCCAGAAGGCTCCCATGCGGCCAAGGAGGCATGCTGCTTAACCTACCAACCAGTCTCTATATTAAGTCACACGGCTCAAGTCCCAACCTGAGCCACCTTCCTCCCCAATGCAAGCTGGTCCGCTCTCCAGATCGGATCAACAAAAGCTAGTTCGTGCCCCAACCAGATCACTACAAAATGGTTCGTATCCCGAATCAGATCATCTCAAATCCCGTCGACAATAGCTGGAAGGATCAACACCACGTTTATGGTGTGTACACCATAAACGTCTCATTCAAACCAGAAATTCCCTTTAAATCATGACCGAGGCCACGCATCAATCAAAGATCGTGCCACCTAATTCAAATTTATTTATGGCACGCGTATTACACCGCACCATTCAAACAATAAGTTATGCTAAACATTCGTACGTGCTAGGTCACCTGTGATCAAGCAGTGCTGGTGGACATTCATAACCACCGACGATTACACTCAAGGATCCTTAAGTCCTCCCCCGGAGCTTCCGTAGCAACAGTCATCCAATCATCATCTCAACTATGCCGAGCAGTTAAACAACCTGCCTAAATAGCTGTAACACCCAGATAGCATCTTCCATACAGGAGATTCTTTCTATCATCATTACCTCCTTTATAGCTGGCCTGCTAAAAGGTAAAATATAGAGAAACGATCATCAATCAGAGACAAAATCGAATGGAAAGAGCAGAGGGCAGAGATCCCGGGAGAGGATCATCGACAAGATGATCGTGAAGATCACAAAAAAGGAGAAGATTAGATCATTAACTGATCAAATCCACCAAATCCACCTCATCCATAAGGATACAGAAGTTACGTGTAGGCAACTCTAGAGGGGGTGAATAGAGTTTGTGTCGATAATAACCAATTAAAAATGCAACTCTATATCAAGTCTAGAAATTAACTACCAAGAGAGTAAGTAATCAGAGAGTAATGCGAAAATAAATAAAGATCAGAAGAGCATACGCAAACACAGCAATTTAACCTGGTTTCCATTGTGGAGGACTGGTCCATGCCTGAGAACTCTTGCTCAGGATTGAAATTCACTATTTATGAAATAGGGTACAACCATGTGCCTTTACTCAGAAGAGCACGCTAACTTCTTACAACATCACAGAGGCAAAACTTGGAATTGTCCAAGTGACTTTTCTTTCACTCTTGTACACAACTTCTAGCTGATATCGCACTGAGCACCATGGGCTAAGGAGAGTTATGGCTCAGGAGATATGGAAGAGTGGGGCTTGGAGTTGTGGAGCTTAGAAAGCTTGAATATTTGAGGGTAAGAGATGATTTGAAATAAGATAATTCAAGCTCTATTTATAATAGTCTAAGGAGGCAGAATTCGTCCAGAATTCTGTCCCAAGAATTCAAAAATTCGAACGTTGGACAGCTAGTATCAAGAGGCCCTAAAAATTAGCATCCTAAAAATTAGGAGGCAAAGTTCGGCCCGAACTCTACTTGGAGCAAAGTTCAGCCCGAATTCGGTTTCTATGGGGCCAGAACATACAATGGGCTATGGATGCATTGGTTTGGTTTGGTGATAGTCATCTTTTGTATGGTGGAGCTTGGAGAGTGAAGTCTAGGTTCGAGATAGCTCAGTACGACTCAACGTACATGTTCCTAGACTCAATAAAATAAAAAGTACAGACTCAGTACAAGTACAATTGCAATGATCAACTTGTTGATGACGTCTGTCTTGAGCTTGATATGTTGTAGACGATGTTCTTGACTTTGAGCTCAATGTGTCATATTGGATCATCTCAAATATTATTTTGTTAATTCTCTAAATTAGGTTGACTGTGATCTAGTTTGGGTCAACAATCTTCCCTATTTTGATAATTGACAAAACGATATTTGTATGTCGCAACATTCATACTTGGACACATGTTGAAGGGAGTAGTTTGGATATATAAAGTAGCTCCCCTGCAAATAGATATGTCGGCTCCTCCATAATTAACTATTTTGGTTTTGTCCTGATACAAAATTCTTTATCCAAGCACAACATAATATCCAACAACATATAAAGATCACATCAAACAAATATATCTATACTTCTCCCCCTTTGTCATTTAGCAAAATGAATCATAGCTCTCCCGTAAAGAGAGACAAAATAGATAAAGTAAGGATAGCAAACACACAACTTATAACTATAACCAATCATCAAAAGAGACAGCTAAGCAGTTTTGATGAACTCAAAGTAAATAAAGTAGAAGTTTATACATGATAAACTGAAGTCTAAAAATATAGTGCAAAGAGTGCTAAGACATGAAAATGATAAAAACATAACTAAAATGATAAAAACATAACTAGAAGTTCCAGAACTCCAAAAGGCTGAAAAAATTGATAACAAATAAAGAGAATTGTCTTGAATTAGCAATGATGAATTATATAAGCCATAAAATAAATTAAACCTTGCGACAAACTTTGTTAAACAATTATCAGTATAGGTGAATTGCCTTAGATTAGCTGTAGGGGCCGGATCCCAGCTAGCGGTAGTCTGAAGACTAGTACACCGTGTTGCTTAGGCTTTTACGCCTTGTTGTCATAAGGACCCTTTCGGCTTGTACCCAAAGCAATTTCATCATGTATGATTATGTTTTAACAGTTATTTGCATAGGTACAACTTATTGTACGAAAATTTTATCCAAAATTCCTAATTCTCGACGAAGAAAATTAAAACGCTCTTCGGCAAGTTGTTTTATGAAAATGTCTGCTAGCTGATGATTAATGTCAATAAATTCTAAGTTAATAGTGCCATGAATTTGATGAAAACACAGAAAATGTTGTCTAATTTCTATGTGCTTAGTGCGTGAGTGACATACTGGGTGTTTGGTCAGGTTAATTGCACTAGTGTTATCACAGAATATTGATATGTGCTTAAACAAGGGTTTGCTTCATCCACAAAATTTGAGCAAAACAACGTCCAGCTGCGATGTATTCAGCTTCTGTTGTGGATAGTGCTACAGAATTCTGCTTTTTGCTAAACCAAGAGACTAAAGCCTTACCTAATAAATGACACGTGCCGCTGGTACTCTTACGGTCGACTTTGCATCCCGTAAAATCGGCATCGAAATATCCGATTAAGTTAAAGGAGGTAATTTTTGGATACCACAAGCCCACCGTAATAGTCGCTTTAAGATATCGAAAGATACGCTTAACCACGGTCATGTGTGATTCCTTAGGGTTAGCTTGATATCGAGTACACAAGCAAACACTAAACATGATATCGGGATGACTAGCAGTTAAATAAAGTAGACTACCAATCATACCTCGATACCTACGTTGATCAACTGGTTTGCCGCTTTCATCAGGTTCTAGTTTTGTTGTAGTAGCCATCGGAGTACTGATTGGTTTGATGTTGTTAAGATCAAACTTCTTCAGCATATCCTTTGTATACTTTAATTGGTTAATAAAGACGCCTTGTGAGTATTATTTGACTTGCAGTCCAAGGGAGTAGTTGAGCTCCCCCATCATGCTCATCTCAAACTCATTCTGCATACACTAGGCAAACTCTTGGCAGAAGACCTCATTAGTAGACCCAAATATGATATCATCCACAAAAATTTGTACTAAGAGAATGGTGTCATCAAGAAATTTTATAAACAGTGTCAAGTCAATTTTTCCTTTTGAAAAACCTTTGTCAAGTAAGAAAGTGCTAAGGCGTTCATACCAAGCTCGAGGGGCTTATTTGAGGCCATAGAGAGCTTTCTTAAGTTTGAAAACATGGTCAAAAAATTTGTGATTTTTAAAACCAGGTGGTTGCTTTACAAACACTTCTTCTTTAATAAAAACCGTTAAGAAAAGCACTTTTGACATCCATTTAAAAATATTTAAAATTTTAGAAATTTACAAATGCACAAAGCATGCGATTGATTCAAGTCAACAGGAGCATACATGATACCTTTCTCTTGGTTGTATCCTTGAGCTACGAGACGAGCTTTGTTTCGTGTGACTGAACCGTCCTCATTGACTTTGTTACGAAAAACCCATTTAGTACCGATGATCGAATGATCAGCCGGTTTAGGAACAAGTTTCCAAACTTTGATTTCTTTCAAACTGGTTGAGTTCTTCTTGCATTGCAAATATCCAAAATTCATCAGAGAAAGCTTCTAAAATATTTTTAGGTTCTATTTGAGAAATAAATGCAGTGCTAGCTATAGTGTCTCTAACAGATGATCGAGTACTTACTCCTTTTGATACCTCACCTATTACCAAGTTTTTCGGATATGATGGTGTAAAATGAAACTTCTTTGGTAAGCCTTCCAGAGAACTGGTTACAGGTGTTGTATCCATAGGTGTAGAAGTTGATGGTCTGATGTGTATGTCATCATCGTCATCGGGAAGAGCAGCTATACTATTATCCTCATCAAAGGTTACGTTAGCAGATTCTTCAACAATCATAGAGCATTTGTTGAACACTCTGTATCCTTTACTCTTGGCAGCATAACCAAGAAAAATACCTTCATCAGCTTTGGCATCAAATTTGCCTAAGTTGTCTTTGGTATTAAGGATAAAGCAGCGACAATCAAACACTCGAAAATAAAAAATAGTTGGTGTTCTACCAAATCAAAGTTCATAGGGAGTTTTCTTCGAAATAGGTTGAATCAACAACCTATTCAAAATATGGCATGCTGTACTGACAGCTTTAGCCCAAAAGTATTTCGAAAGAGAGAATTGATTCAACATGACTCTAGCCATATCGCCAAGAGTCATATTCTTCCGCTCCACAACACCATTTTGTTGGAGAGATCTAGGACATAAAAATTTATGATTGAAACCATTTGAGTCACAAAACTTTTTGAAATTAGAGTTTTCGATTTCGCCGCCATGATCACTTCGGATTCGAGTAATCATGAAGCCTTTTTCGTTTTGAACCATTTTAGCAAAAACTTCGAAAACAGAAATACTATTACTTTTATTTGTAAGGAAGAAAAGTAAATATAGAAAAATTATCAACAATTACAAAAGCGTAGAGTTTTCCACCAAGACTGGCTACTCTACTAGGACCAAATAAATCCATATGAAGCAGTTGCAAAGGTCTAGTAGTACTTACAGAGTTAATGGATTTAAAAGAGGATTTGGTAGCTTTGTTTTTCTCACATTAGGCACATACCATATCTTTTTGAAGGAAATGTCGGGTAGTCCTCTTACTAGCTTCTTGGTTGACAGTCTTAATATGGTATCCATGTTTGCATAACCAAGACGCATATGCCAAAGTAGTCTTTCATCTTTATGAGCGTAGAGGCATCTTCCTGCATTGTTAGTATCTTTAGAAAGATAGAATATATAATTATCTTCTCTTATCCCTTCAAAAATGATGTCTCCAGATGATCTTTCATATATGGAACATTTAGTTCTCCCAAAGTTAATATCATATCCATGATCAGCAAAATGACTAATGCTGAGTAGGTTATGTTTTAACTCGGTCACTAAACAAATATCTTTTAATGATGGGAGAAGGAGGGTTACCAATAGTACCGTTACCTATGATATAACCTTTCAAGTTATTTTTGAAGGACACATATCCTTCCCTCTTTATCGATAGTGTTGCGAAAAGATTTGCATTCCCAGTCATGTGTCGCGAGCACCCACTATCGAGAATTCACTTGCTTCTAGAAGATGAAGGAAGGTCCACCTACACTACGAGTAGATGTAACCTTTGGTACCCAAGTCTTTGAGGGTCCTGACAGGTTAGTCTTCGGTACCTATGCATACAATTTTAAATGAACCAATCTTCTAATTCTACACTGTGGTAAAGTGTGTCCATGTTTACCACAGTAGTGACATGTAGCATTTATATTCGTGTTAGGTGCAGGACAATAGTGATGTCTATGTGTTTGATGTACTGCATGAGAATATGTGTGCATAGGAGTATGTCTATGTGTGCCATGTGTATGTGTGGGTGTTCTTCGTGCTGCATGTGATAAGTGTACATAAAGGTATGATTATGAGGAGCATGAGTATACGTGTTTCTCTTATGACGTGTGTTTTTGTGTTGTACAAACTTTTGTTTAGTGTACGTATTGTGATTGTGAGACTGGGTTTGAGGCCGAACAACTTGTTTTCCCAGTTTGATCTCTAATCTTTTAGATGTGTCGCACATATTATTATACTTGGCAGTTAAAGCATCAATTCTTACAACTGCAATATTATACTTTTTTTTCTCTTCTAGGAGTTCTTTATTGACTGTTGTAATATCACGTGTGTGTTTCTCAATGTGAGTTTCGGCATCGTGTAAGCTTAATTTAAGCTTGGATACCTCCTCAGTGTTATCTGTGGGTGGTGTGTCAAGTAAACATGAAAGTCTATGTATCTCAACTTCATGAGTTTTGATCTTATCCTTTGCATATTTATACTTGCTGAGCAACTTCTTATGATCTTCAAGCAAGTCACTAAAGGCATCACCAGGTTCATCAAATGTAAAGTCATCAAGAGGATCGTTTGTTACTTTTTCGGACGTTGCCATTAGGCAGACGTTTTTTGTATCTTGGGAAGAGTCCTCTTCTTCTTCTAAGTCACTGGCTTCGCTCTCGTGCCAAATACTTGTGTTGGCATATTTTTGAGAGGTTGGCCTCTTGTACGATCTTTCATATCGGCTTCCTTTCTTTGTAATAAGGCAATCTTTCTTGACATGCCCCGTCTTCTTATAGCCAAAACAGATGGGCTCTTCATCATCTTTTTTGTGTTATTCCTTCTTTCTTTGGTCGAAATAAAGAAACTTCTTGAAGTTGCGGACCATCAGTGCTTCATCATCAGATTCGGAATCATCGTCGTCGATATTTTTTGGAGCAGTCCTTTGGCGATGAGCTTTTAGTGCAATTTCCTTTTCCTTCAGAGCCGCTTCTTCAAAGTCTTTGAGATCGAGCTCATGCATCATTAGCTTGTCCACCAAAGTTTCTAGAGACTTGGTGGTGAGATCATTGCCTTCTATGATCGCCGTGGCTTTGGGGTTACAGTTCTTCGTTAGTCCCCTTAGCACCTTGCGTATCTTCTCATGGTTGGAGTAGTCCTTACCAAGAGAAGGTAGAGGGTTGACGATGTCGAGGAATCTAGTGATCATCTATTTGATCGTCTCATTGGGCTTCATCTTGAAAGTTTCGTACTCCTGTGTCAGACGACTGATTTTTTATTCTTTTACCTGTGTGGTTCCTTCATGGGTCACCTCCAGAAGCTTCCATACTACGTGTGAGGTGGAGCATGTAGAGACCCTGTTGATTTTAGTCATGTCTATAGCACATAAGAGAGCATTAATAGCCCTAGCATCTAGACTAGCATGTTTCTTTTCTTGGTCTGTATATTTGTCGTAGGGTTTATCTATGAGATTTCCCTCGACAACAATTCTAGCAGGCTTCTTGTAACCATCAATGACTATGGTCCATAAATTAAAGTCTAAAGACTTTAGATAGAAACTCATTCTAGTCTTCGAATAGGTGTAGTTGGTTCCATCAAATAGAGGTAGCCTATTTGTGGACTGTCCCTCACCATAGTTGGTAAAGATAGGTTGTGTGGTTGCCATGGATTAGCTCTAGCATGTTAATCAGTTATCAAAAGAACAGAGCTATGATACTAATTGAAGTTACGTGTAGGCAACTCTAGAGGGGATGAATAGAGTTTGTGTCGATAATAACCAATTAAAAATGTAACTCTATATCAAGTCCAGAAATCAACTACCAAGAGAGTAAGTAATCATAGAGTAATACGAAAATAAATAAAGATCAGACGAGCATACGCAAACATAGCAATTTAACCTGGTTTCCCTCGTGGAGGACTAGTCCAGGCCTGAGAACTCTCGCTCAGGATTGAAATCCACTATTTGTGAAATAGGGTACAACCACGTGCCCTTACTCAGAAGAGCACGCTAACTTCTTACAACTTCGCAGAGGCGAAACTTGGAATTGTCCAAGTGACTTTTCTTTTACTCTTGCACACAACTTCTAGCTAATATCGCATTGAGCACCTTGGGCTAAGGATAGTTGTGGCTTAGAAGATATGGAAGAGTGGTGATTGGAGTAGTGGAGCTTAGAAAGCTTGAATATTTGAAGGTAAGAGATGATTTGAAATGACAGAATTCAAGCTCTATTTATACTAGTCTGAGGAGGCAGAATTCGGCCAGAATTCTGTCCCAAGAATTCAAAAATTCGAACGTTGGATAACTAGTATCAAGCAGGCCCTAAAAATTAGCATCCTAAAAATTATGAGGCAGAGTTCAGCCCGAACTCTACTTGGAGCAGAGTTCGGCCCAAATTCAGTTTCTATGGGGCCAGAACATACAATGGGCTATGGATGCATTGGTTTGGTTTGGTGATAGTCTTGTTTTGTATGGTGGAGCTTGGAGAGTGAAGTCTAGGTTCGAGATAGCTCTGTACGACTCAACGTACATGTTCTAGACTCAATAAAATAAAAAGTACAGACTCAGTACAAGTACAATTGTAATGATCAACTTCTTGATGATGTCTGTTTGAGCTTGACATGTTGTAGACGATGTTCTTGACTTTGAGCTCAATGTGCCATATTGGATCATCTCAAATATTGTTTTGTTAATTCTCTAAATTAGGTTGGCTGTGATCCAGTTTGGGTCAACAGATACCAGATACATAAGAGAGAGTCACAGAGAGCCCTTCAAGAACCTACTAAGTATCAGATCGTCAACGGAGTAAAGGGGTCAATTACAGTACCCGATCTCCATCGGCACACTTACCCAGAATCTTTTGTATTAGCAAATTCTTCCCATTATAGTTTACTATACTGTTCAAAATCGATTATATAAAGGAATGAAAATGAGTCTTGTTTCATATTGTCTCTTCTTCCCTTATTCATTTGAAAGACACTTGTAATCCTAAGAACTATTTCCACTCCAAGATAATCCGATGGTGAACAGTAACCTCTACTGCGACTTTGATATTTTGAGCACATAGGCGTTACCTTCAAACAAATTTTAAATGCACAATCTAGACGAGTCCATCATCATTTATGTCTATCTTGTCCCACTCAAATACATCTTCTTGTGCACTATTTTTAAGACACAACGTTTGGGCCAAAAGTCTCAATTTTAGCCTCTATTGTACAACTGTTGACCATTCCAATTCAAATTGGAGGCTCAACTTTGATCCAAATCTTGTGACCTGATATATGGTGAGGATCTACTCGAAGTCTAATACACACATGCCACTAGTGTACCATCCAATTGAGTTCCCATGTGTTACTTACATACAAAAGTCACAGAAGGTGAATGTTAGACTTTTAGAACCTATTAAACCAAACCTACTCGGAACTAGTCCAACCACTTGATTTAGAACCTATTTTATGATACCCTAACCTGATAGGAATAGTTCAAATTAATTTTTATGGAATTCTGTCTAGCCAATATAGATTTAAACCCAAGAATCATCCAGTCAAGATTGATATCCAATTAAGGAAACCATTGAACCCAAGTAAACTAGTCATCCATATCTTAATAGTTGACTATAAACCTAACCAATCTTTACCAAATCTTCCTTTACCTAAGACCCTAACCCTAAAACCTAATTTCAAATGAGTCCAGAAAGCCTCTTTCCATAAACTCCTTAACCTTATTTCTTTGTCGTCTATGTTATGCGATCAATGGAATTCCTCCGTACCAATTTGATTCGAGTATACTCGACCAAGACCTCTCCTACTGCCTTGATGAAACATGACCAATATGTGAGTGATGTTAAATTGGTAATCCTAGGCTTCTTTTAGAGTCCATGTCTGCGATCAGAAATGGTTAATATTCATATGTCTCTCCTTAGAATTTCACCTTCATGGAAGCCATGTAACTGCGATCTTCATACCTAACCAATTTCTATAAGTTAGGTAGAGCCGTGAACTGAGTACACCATATCTCTCGAAATGTGACGTCAAAATAGCTAGGATTTCATCCGTAGATCTTCTTCTCTATCTTTTCAGAAGCATGGTATGGCTTGACATATCTATCTTTTCTTTCGTATTTAATCTCTTATTTCTATTATATTAAGATTAGTTTAATTTTGAGGACAAAATTTCTATAAGTTGGGTAGATTGTAAACCCTCAGAATTTAAAATTTATTATTTTAGAATTAATAATATTTTAGGAGTGTTTTTTATTTTTTTATTTAAATATTACTAGACGAATAATCTTAGTCGTGAGTAAGTTTTGTTATGCATAACGACTAGAAAACATGGCATGGCTAGTGTAGTCGTGTGCCATGACTAGCCTATTATTTATGGCAGGAATGACGTAGCCATAGCTGAGTCCCCTTTATGGCAACAAGTCAAGTTCTGAGTTAAACCATAGGAAGGGACTAAATAAATATTTTTATATAATTTCTTTGGACTTCCTAGGTAGCTTCGATTGCATCCTAACCATCTTAATTTAAATCCAACTACAAATATACATGTGGTGCATGAGGACCCCCCTCCCCAAATTTTTGCTATATTTTTAAGAATATTTTATGATAATATATTTTTCCTAAATTGTTTCATTTTTATTAATTAGATAAATTTTGTGTACAAATATATAGCATTAGCTATGAGAAGCATAGTACAAAGTGTTATAAATGATAATATATGAGCACTAGATATTTACATATATATATATAATATAATTGGTATGTATATTTGATGAAAAATATTTCAATATTTTCTTAGATTTTATTTAAAACTTTTAGGAAATTAGAGTTATAATAATATTGATAATATGTGTTATTAAATATTTTTAAATAAGAAAAAAATAAACTTTAAATTATTTTTAAATATTTTATATTTAATATGTGTAAATAATTCATAAGTAAATATAAGATGTATAGGAATATATGTATATATACATACACACATATGACTAATCCTAATAATAAAATAAAACCTAAAAAAACTAAACTCTACTCCCCCCCACGTTCAAACAGTGGACGCACGCAGCCAACACAGCAGTAAAGGCAGCGCATCTCCGCCGGCCGACCGCTTGAGCGCCGTCGTGTCGATTCCCTGTACGCCGGCCGTGCGACCACCCCGCTCCCTGCGTGCCACTATGTCGCACCACATGCGACCGTACGTGCCTTCCTGCCAAATGGACACCATCCCTGAGCCGTGTGTTCCAGCCAGGCAACCAGCACCCAGGTCCCATCCCCCACCGCACCGCCACCGGCTAGCAGGCCATCTTGTGCGCGTAGGCACAATAACAGCGGCCAAATAGCAGTACAGCAACAACGGTGGTGACCATCATAACGCCACCATAGTCCAGCCACAAAGGCTATGGCGTACAAAAGATCTGCCGTACAGACCATACCGACGGCCAATGTCCTCTCCGACGCGAGTATTGGGCGATTTGCGCAAAATCCCGTTATGACATACAAAAATTGAAGTCATAATTATTATTTCTTTGCAGCAACTTTGGACGCATTTTATCGTCAATCCATCAAACATTTTCTTTTATTTCAATCTCGGTTTATACTTCTACACCTCCTAAAATTTGAACCGTTAATTCGATCGTTCGATATATCAAAATCGGCAACCAAGTTACGTATTTAAACACGTTTATTTTTGACAATTTCAGGGAGACAACTTCGCAAAATTGTTTCTCCCACGTCGAAGCTCCTTCTGAGGAACCACTAACTCCGCTGCACAGCAGGTATAACCAACTTCGAGGCATAAAAATTTTAGTTCAAAAGGATATCGTTTGGTCGGTTGAAATTGACGCCAAAGTTGGCCGCTCGAAATTGTAATTTCCAACATATAAAATTTTGATTTTTAACCTGGGACATCGGGTTCCAAATCTGACACCACCATTGGACTCATGGCGTCGTTCTCGCTAAGATTGATATATAATTTGTCAAAATTAGACAACCTTTGTCATGACCCATTTTTAGTACAAAACGGATCCAACGACGGATACCATTTTGATCCAAAATTACAATTTTACCCCTATATCCTGAATTGAACTTATGGGTAATCAATATTATACATTTTCTTATGCCAAAAACATTGGTGATGTTTTTTCAGCATCTAGAGACGTTTCCGGAAGTCCCACTTATCGGTTAGTCGTGTTTGCCTTCTGGAAGTTGTCAGATCATCGAACCACCACCAGGCAACATACCTTCCTATATTTACATTTAGTATATTTATTTTTAGCATTATTTATATTATTTTATATTTGTTTTACTTTTTATATATTATATATTGTACGTCCAAGTCATACTTGGGTGCAAGCGACTATGTTAGTTGTTTACCGTTGCTTTATTTTATTTGATGCATATTGACTTAGTTTTAGCAGAGTACCTTATGATTGTGGGATATCACTATATCTCCTTTGACTATGTCGCATGTGTTCCATAAATTGGGAGTCTCAAATAGGGCACGGTCAGAGCGTCGAGTCATTGTTTGTCGCTTGTACTGGCATCGTCATCACCGGCCATGTAAACCGTTTGACATTTCGGGAGACTTAGCGAGGGTATAGCCTCGCTTGGCCTAATTCCCTGGGATTCGTATTCATCAGGGTAGGGATGTATGGTGGCGTCTTCAACAAACTCCAACGACTGGCTACCCCCAGCTACTCCGGTAGCTTGTTTGGGTGAAGGTCTGCCCCCAGCTTTGCGTCTTATCCTTGAAGGAGTGCTACCCCCATCGTAGGAGATAGGTGGGGAAGACGTACCCCTAGTGCGACACACCTTTCTGCAAGGGTTGTAACCCCTGTTTCCCAAATTTCTAAAATTTTAATTATTTTATTTTAAACATTTGTATTGGAAGTATTTTTTTTTCTCTTTAAAAACTTGTGAAAGATAATTTGGTATTATTTTGCATTTCGAAAACTAGTTTAAAATTAATGGTTTGAAAATTCTATCTAGTTTTAAATATTTGCTCTTGAATTTTGTTATTGGAATTATAAAATATGTTGTTGTTATTTTCGGTTGTTCAAAAGTTGGTTTCTATAATAGTTTTAAAAGTCATAAATATTTTAAAATAATAAAAATGGTTTGTCCATTTATTTTTAAATAAGATTTGGATTTATGAAAACATAGTTTAAATTATTTTGATAATATCGAATATTATTTTAAATTATTACGATGATTAATTATTGGATATGATTTTGATTAAGTATAGTTTTAAATTTGTTTGATTAATTATCTTTGATTAATAAATAATTTATTTTTAAAATATAGATTTTAAAATCATGTATAGAATAAGAATATATATAAAGATACAAATGTAATATAAATTGATTAAATATATACTTGATCTTAAAACCAGTCTAATCCTAAGACTTATATATATATATATATATATATATATATATATATATATATATATATATATATATATATATATATAATTAACCAAATCTTTTATATTCTATACCTCCAGGAACTAACTCTTGCACATATACCATCTTTACATATATATCAGCCAAAGCCAACTCTACTCTCTCTCTCTCTCTCTCTCTCTCATCTTCTTTCAAAAGCCTTCCCTATACGCCCATCAAGAATTTAGATCCCGCACGTGCTTTCCTCTCCCGGTTAGTTTGGCGCCTCCCAGGTAGTTGCCTGCACCCCACCCGGCACTGCCTCTCGCCACGACCCTCGCTCAAGCTTAGCACCGGACCCCCATGACCATGGACATCTACGATTGCAGGCCAACCCCTCACCTTCAACCAGCCATGATGGTCGATCCCTGACCGATCTCTAGCCGCACGCCGACGCATTATCAGACCCACCAGCAAAGCTCTCCGAACCATGCGCAGACCTGTGCACTACCCTGTCATGACCTCCTACGTCGAATGACGGTCGACAAGATCGTCTTGACAAGCTTCTACTGCGGCCACCGCGCCCGACCTCTCCGGATCCAACACCCCCTGCCTTCTTGTACGCCAGTAGAGCGCCGCCCGTCACCACCCGCAGTCCTTCTCCACCTACGACCACCGCCGCATTTCTGGACCTCGCCGATCCCCGGCTCCCTCACTGTCATTCCCCAAACCCATCGCCCGTAGTGTTAGCTCTGTGTGTTGTTTTATTCACACACTGAGAGCAGAAGCTCAAGTCCATCCTTTGTTTAGTCCCACATCGGCTAGATGCTAACACTATTGTACATATTTATTATCCGCTCCCTTCTTGTTTCTTTGAAGACTTATGTGGGTATCCCAATGGGCCACATGCACGGGCCGCCGATGCTGTCCGGTCCGGTTCGGGTATGCATCCGTACCTCTGCGGGTACCGAATGTCGGGTTCGGACTGTGACCCTAAAATTTTTTTGGCTACTCTTCATTTTTTCTGACCGTTACACCCATTAATTTCGTAACGTTCGGACCCTTTAATTCTGTCCAAGTTCAATGAACCATGTGTTTAACTTGTGCATTATTTTTGTAACGTCCAAATAAATGTACATTATTTCTGTGTCCGTTAATAACTATTTATCAACCTATATATATTCCAACACCTCTCATACTTTGGGGTACACTGAAATCCTTTACGAATACTCTCTCTAATCTCGTCTTTTTCGATTCGAGCTTTCCGTTCTTCGTTGTTGCTCTGGGCAGAGCAAGGTCGGGATCACTCTCTCTACGTCGCGTGCGGCAAGAAGATTCCGATGGAGCGGAGATTTAACCACTAGGAGCGTTCGGATACAGTCTGCACATAGACCCGAGCTAACTCTTAGGGCAGTGCTACATGCGCGACTTCCCCGGAGGTCGGTAACAATTTATTTGTTTATTTTGTTTGCAAAAATTTACATGAAGTCATGTGAACAAATTCAAACAATCTAAGAGTTAGTTTACTTTACACAAAATAATTATTTCTAGTTACTAAAAGTTTTTGTAACCATTTCCTGTAAAACTATCACCTATGGTAAGCTTCTGCAATTATTCGGCATACTGTGGAGTTCTCCAACAACACAGTAAAATTTGTGGTCAGAAATCTAGCAGGTTCAAAGTAGGAACTGCTAAAATCCTAGTTCTAAAGTTGTAGATGTTGACTAGGAAAGTAGAATGAAAGAATTTAGATGCTATGAACAAACAAGCCTAACCTGGAGGAGACACTACTTTTCAAATTTAACTTACTCGGCTTATTACCCGCTTGTCTAGACCCTGGAACAGTAATTGGATACTTGTTGATTACATGTACACTGCTATTTGACCGGTTAGAACTTAGAACACCATTTGACCATTTGATCGGTTACATAAGTTGTTAGCACAACAAATTTTTGGTAACCATTTGACCGGTTACATAAGTTGTTAGAACATTCCACTAAATTGATACTGCCGATTGTTGCTACACCAACTTGCTTCTGTTATAATTTGTAAACATAAGCACACCAACTTGCTTCTGTTCCATTCCATTACTTGCTTCTACTACAACATTACAACTTGCTTCTGTTAGCATATCAAATTACTACTACCAATTGTTGTTAGTCTTTGCTACTGCTGCTTTTTAACGAAAATTTGCTTCATAAATATTCATTAAAATATTCATTTGCTACTGCTACATTTTTAAGAAAAATTTGCTACTGTAAGAAAGATTTGCTAATTGTTAACAAAATTCCCTAAAGTCTTTGCTACTGCCACGTTTTAACGAAGATTATTTCCTCATAAATATTAATTAAAATATTGCTGCACAATTCAAGTACTCAAAATTTATTACAGTGCCAACTGTTGCTAGTCAACATTCATATTAGCAATTCAATACTGTTAGCAATTATTGCTAGTCAATCTTCATAAATTTTGTACTAGTTAGTCACTATTCCTATTAACAGTATTCCTTCGTCATACAAATTTTGTAGTGTTACCAACTTTGTTTCCATACAATCTGTTATTTAATATTCCTTGGCACTAATCAATATTTTAGAGGACTGTTTTAGAAATTGGCGATAATTCATAAGAAATAGTATATCAGTTTTCCTTTACTCAATATCTTAAGTTAGGCTAAAGTAAACAATTAATTGATTTAGTAAAATTTCTTTAATTTTAAATTTCTAAATTAGAGGTTTGTTTGGGTACAAGCCGAAAGGGACCTTCTGTCAAGAAGGCAAAAAATCGTCTAAGCGACCGGTACTTAAGTGTTCCTAGTGAACCTCCGCTTGCTGGGATCTGGCCCCTACATCTAACCCAACCTTATCAAAGCATGAAAAACTAAAATTTTTAAAGGTCTATTACTAAAATCATTTGAATTGTTAATTTTGAGCTTAAAGCCATCTTATTGAGTAAATATAAATTTTTATAGACTTTAGAAACATATCTGCCAAGGAAGAGACCTTCACTGCAAAACCTTCTCAGTTTAGTGGTACCTACTTCAAGAGGTGGCAGCGCCAAATGAAGTTTTGGCTTACAACTTTAGGATTGATTTCTGCTATTGATGGGTCCACACCCATCACAAATGATTCTGACGATACTGAGTCTGACATAGGAGTAACCAAGTCATTATCGTCCTCCAAACCTAAGACCCCTAAGGAAATAGACTACCACTGTTTTCACGGAATCTTAAGCGCTATGTCTGAGTCTCTTTATGACATATTTTTTGAATAAAAAAGTGTTAAAGTACTCTTGGATGCTTTGGAAGATGAATATGGTTGTGATGATGCTAGAATTGAAAGATTCAATTCCTCCACATTCAACAGATATGTCATGGAAGATAATAAACGTATCAATGACCAAATTCATGAATTCCAAGAACACCTGAGGCATGTTCAATCCAAAGGGATTTTGAACTCCTAGAACTTATCCATATTAACGTTTGTGATTCCAATAGGATTTTGACCCGAGGCGGTTGAAAATACTTTGTTACTTTTATAGATGATCATTCAAAGTATTGTTACACCTACCTTCTTAAGACCAAAGATGAAGTTCTAGACAGATTCAAGGTCTATAAGTCTGAAGCTGAGAACCGGTTGGATAGAAAG
>JANAVB010034619.1:14651911-14999411 GCA_029216955.1 Iris pallida
TGAATGGATTACAACTTCAAAGCACAATAAAGAGCTAAAAAGAAGTCCACTCTGAAATGATTGAATATGGAAGACGATGATTTTTTTTTCTTCTTCTTTTATATCTAATGTATGTAAACCCCTAATGTATTCTGTTCGTTTGTTTTGTTGAGTTGTAATAACATTTTTTCCAAATGGCTTCGATTCTTTTTTATTAAGCAGAATCAATTTTGCCCTTCAAATTAATATAATTAAGCAGAAAGCAGTCTTTTGCCCTTCCATCGAATGACATTTTTGCTCTTCTAATTAATTCAAAACACCCCCGAACCCTTTTATTACAAAAAAAAGAAAAAAGAAAACCGTTTCGAAGCTTCCTCTTCTTCCATACTCCACTCTGTACTCAAACCTAGGTCATTCTCCTCCAAAATCTTCAAGCCTTCCTTCCCCATTCGCAATATTCACACCATGTCGGCATCAGCGACAGAATCATCACCGACAGCATCACCAATTAGAGAAGATGCACCAGTTACAGAAAATCCAAAAACGATAGACGGAGAACAACCGAAACCCTATTCTAAGAAAGTTGCACAAAGGAAAAAGGAAAAAGTTGCTAAACAAAAAGAAGTGCAAGAAGAAGTGCAAACAGAAGGTATAACTTTGATTTTATGTTCGTAAATTCTGTATATATTACAAGGAAAATGACATTCTCCGTCATAAAACGCATTTGAATGTTAAATTCTATTTGCCATTTAATTTGGAACGGAGAATGGCATTCTTCGTCTAACTTGAAACGGAGAATGTCGTTCCCAGTGTTAAAACCCATAAGAATGGCCATTCTCTGACCTAATTTTTTGTTTGTTTTGTTTTGTAGAAAAAAATCTGTCAGGAATAAGGATTCAAGACTTTTTCGTTCTACCTTCAAGCCAATGCTAAATCTTATGGAGGAGGTCAATTGAGATGTTGGCCGTTTACCTGAGCCAGTTATTGGTTCCTTGAAGAATACCGGTTTCTGGAATTTTGTCGAGATTTTCTACCAAAACAGAGTCAACGTCTCCGAAATGGCCAAGGTAACGGAAGGGCTTGAGAATTTAATTGCAAGTTACACAGAAGAAGAAGATGGCGTCGAGTGCTTTGAATTGAGCACCACTGTTAAAATCGCGCCAAGTGTCGAGGATATGGCAGTCATATTCGGTCTACCGCTGAATGAAGAAAGCGATGATGATGTTTCTTACAGAAGATTGATAAAGGAAAAAACAACAGCAGCCCACACCACCAGCATCATTGAGCCTGTGTAGGGACTACTTCACAAGATTGCTGGCCAATACTAAGGGCAAACACTCAGAAGTCACGAATAAGGAAGTGAGAGACAAGTTCTTTGAATTGTTACGACGGCTTCGTGGAGGAGATAATGCTGTTAATCCAGATGATTTGGCCAAGCTAATAATCTTCCACTTGTGCCAAACAGTATTCTTCACAAAGTCTGGCGGTTCAAATTTACCGTACAGATTCTTGGCCTTGGTAGACAGTGTGGACGTCATCAACAGTATATGCTGGCCAAGGTTAATCCTGGCATATGTAATAGATAGCATAAAGAGGAGTAAAAGCAAAACTGAACAGGGGGATTACTCAATAGCTTTCCACATATTGGAAGGTTGCACAATATACTTCCTCTATTGGTTTGCAGAACATAGTAAATTTGTGGAAAGGAAGTTCGTCCAAATTCCTGATTACCCAAGATTTTTCACATGAAATGGGTACGAAATCTCAAACTTCCTCACGGTCGAATATCACAACAAAATGAGATCGAAGATGATATTGGAAGATCTGGGTATACCTGTTGGGGAAGAAGAAGGGCACAAAGAAGATGAGCCACCTATAGAAAAAGTTGAAAAAGAGGGAGAGGAAGAACACCAAGAAGCAGGTGGGGATAATTTTGATGAACAACGGATACCAAAGCATCATGAAATGGGCGCTGTGATGGACGACTCAGCAAAGGAATTAGAGGATTTGAGAAGACATCATTCTGATATTCTTGTGCAGAATGAAGAACTCAAAAAAAAGTTAAAAGAGATGGAGGCACAAGGAGCGCAGTTACGTGCAGCCAACTTTGAGAATGCCATACTCAAAGAAAAGTTGAAAGAGCTCGAGGCAGAAGAAGCGCAACAACGTGCAGTCAACGTTGTAATGGAGGGCTCTGTGCATGAACTGGAGGATTTGAGAAGACATCATTCTGATATTCTTGCGCAGAATGAAGAACTCAAAGAAAAATTAAAAGAGATGGAGGCACAAGGAGCGCCGTTACGTGCAGCCAACCTTGAGAACGAGAAACTCAAAGAAAAGCTGAAAGAGCTCGAGGCACAAGAAGCACAACAACGTGCAGTCAACGTTGTGATGGAGGGCTCTGTGCATGAACTGGAGGATTTGAGAAAGCAGAATTCTGTTCTTAAATCAGAGCTACATACACAAGGTAAAATCTTTTCTATTTCAAATTTTTATTTGTAATCTTCCAGGAGAATGACTATTCTCCGTGTATTATAACACGGAGAATGGCATTATCCGTGTTATTTGAAACGGATAATTGCTATTCTCTATCATTTCGATACTGGAAAGGTTATTCTCCGTGTAATTCCAAACGGAGAATGCTATTCTCCGTATTATATTACACGAAAAATGTCATTCTCCGTGTTAGGTTCACATCATACATTTCATTGTTGTTTGTTTTATTTCAGTGCGAACAACCGAGCAACTCAGAGAAACAAATGAAAGGCTCGTTGAGGAGAAAAGGGAGCTTCAAAATAAAGTTGAATCGTTTAATATTGAAGCCAATGAAAAGGATGGGAAAATTGTTGATCTCCAAGCCATGGTTGTAGCATTTCAGCGTGAGGAGATTCAAGCAGCTGCTGAACTTGCTGCTCCAAAAGAAGCCAAAAGAAGAGGAGGATCGGGGGGAAAGAGGTTAATAAAAAGCAATACAGTTGGAGAGGCTAATAAAAAGCGGAAGATTAATGCCGCTCCGAAATCCCGAGGAGACGCCAAAATGGCTGAATTAAAGAAGAACCGTGTCATACTAAGGGAATGCAATGAACTCTTACTTTGGAAACATGCGGATGAAGAGCTGAAGAAGCAATACATCGACATCGTAATTCCCAAAAAAGAAGTGTCCAAAGTATGTATCATAACCCTTTTTTTCTTTTGTTTTTTCTAGAATTTTTTCACAATTATGTAATGAGAATCTATCTTTATTAATTTAATCTAAACTAAATTTATGTGCAGTGATATTGTATACTCATTTTCGTCGGAAGAGGGTGAAAATGGAGTCACAGTCGAGCTGTCGACAATAGACATGCAAGACATACTCAACTATGAAGACATGGAGGCTGGCATACTGAACCTAATAATAAGGAAGCTGAGAGAAATTCAAGGCATTAAAAGAAGGTGTCCCCCGTCTAGTTCAAAGGACGTGCCATTGATCCAGAAGCAAAAGCCGGCTCCCCAATCATATAAGTGGTCTGCATTCATGATGGCCCACACATTGGTAGGAATTCAAACAGAAAAATCCATATTTATGTGTGCACCGATGAAAAATGACAGAAAAAAATTACTCATGATATTGTGTTTTGTTTTTGGAAAACAGACCATCGTTGAATGTGCCAATGAACCAGAAGCAAAAGCCGACGCCCTTGAAGACATCCAAACAGAAGTAGTAGACTTCGTCATGGGTTTGGAGGACGACATAGAGTTGCTATTCATCCCACTCTTTAATTCATCCATGAAACACTATACTCTGCTCACATTCAACTTTATCTCCTACGACTGGACACACTACAACTCCTTGAGGCAAAATACGTACGAAAAGTGCAAGATGGATGCAGAATTAATGAAGAACACTTTAGAGCCTATCGTCAGGAGAAATGTTGATAGGATGAGGAAGAGATGCCCGGCGAAGATGGAGTATGAGAGCAAAGTACTGAATTGTTCTCCAAATTGCCCACAACAACTGGCACCCAACTGCCTCTTGTACACGGCGTATTATATGAATATGTTGTCGACTACTCCCTTCGAAATATCGGAAGGAAATGACGATGAAACTCACCAGAAGATTACAAAGATGAGGTTGGTATGGGCTAAGAAGTTGCTTAAAAGCAAATATGTAACACGAACCAAGCAATGACATTGTAAAACAACAATGTAATTATGTAATTGGGCAAGGAACTTCTGTCTTTTATAAGCTTTGCTTTTATAATAAAATCATTTTTGAATTACATTTACATTGTCAAAACCAAGAAAAGTTTGAGGATTCTATTCTCCGTTTATCTTGAAACGGAGAATAACTTTCCCGTTTAAATTAAATTATTTGAGGATTCTATTCACCGTTTTTTTCGGAACGGATAATAACATTATCCGTCTGTCTTGAAATGGAGAATAACATTCCCAGTGGTAAAACACATTAAAATGTTCATTCTCCGTTTATTTTAAACGGAGAATGACGTTCTCCGTGTCTTTTGAAACGGAGAATGTTATTCTCCGTTTAGTTTGAAAAGGAGAATGAAGATGAGCTTGATGAGAATATGACGAGGTTGGTATGGGCTAAGAAGACTACAATGATGAGGTTGGTATGGGCTAAGAATTAGATTTCAAGAGAACTTCTGTCTTTTATAATGTCTGTTCTGCTGTCTTTTATAATAAAATCATTTTTGAGTTACATTTACATTGTGAAAACCACGAAAAGTTTGACATTTTGAGTTACATTTACATTATGAAAGTCTGAAATACTACATAAAATCCTACTATCAAGAAAAAAGTTGAATGTGAGCTGCGTGCAGGCATCGCAGAGTAATGGAACTCCTTGAGGCAAAGGAATTCCTTGAGGCAAATCACTTCATCGTGCATCGTCAGAGCAATGGAACTCCCTGAACAAAGGAACTCCGTGCATAGTAAGAGTAATGGAACTCCATGAACAAAGGAACTCCGTGCATAGTCAGAGCGAATCAAAGTGCGAGCGCTTCGACAGAGTGTGGGTTGGCAATAAATCCAAACCCACGCACATCTCAGTCTTCTGAAGGACTTCACCACCAAAGCTTCTTCAACCAAAACCCTGCGGCTCTTCCAGTAACCAACAGGAAAGAGTCTTGCCAAGGTGGGGGATCGGTAGAGTGCATCTCCAGGATGAAGAAGGATGCCTTTGCAAGGTGCTCTGCCTCAAGGAATTCCTTTCCAAGGTCCTTTGCTCTCAAGGAATTCCTTTGCTTCTGTTCCTGTACCTCAAGGAATTCATCTTGCTCTTGCTCTGACGATGCACGATGAAGTGATTTGCCTCAAGGAGTCATCCAAAGGTTCCTATGCTCTGACGAAACACGATGAAGTGATTTGCCTCAAGGAATTCAATTGAAAGCTTCGACTGTGAAGGAGGAGTGTTGTTCTCCGTCGTCTTTCAGTTCGTGTCCACGTGGTAGATGTTCTTCATCGTGCATCATCAGAGCACAGGAACCGTTGGATGACACCTTGAGGCAAGTCACTTCATCGTGCATCGTCCGAGCAAAGGAACTCACTGAGGCAAAGGAATTCCTTGAGGCAGAGCACCGTGCAAAGGCATCCTTCTTCATCATGGAGATGCACTCTACCGATCCTCCACCTTGGCAAGACTCTTTCCTTGAGGCAAAGGACCTGCAAAGGAATTCACTTCATATTGCATTCTTCCGAACAATGGAACGCCCTGAGGAAAAGGAATTCCTTGAGGCAAATCACTTCGTCGTGCATCGTCGGACCAATGGAACACGTCGAAGAAATGAACTCCTTGCGGCAAAGGAACACCGTGCATTGTCTGAGCCAAACAACGTGCGGGCGCTTCGACAGAGCGTGGAACGATAATAAATCCAAACCCAGGCACATCTCAGTCTTCTGAACGACTTCACCACCGTGCATCGTCGGACCAATGGAACACGTTGAAGAAATAAACTCCTTGCGGCAAAGGAACACCGTGCATAGTCCAAGCCAATCAACGTGCGGGCACTTCGACAGAGCATGGAACGATAATAAATCCAAACCCAGGCACATCTCAGTCTTCTGAAGGACTTCACCACCGTGCATCATCGGACCAATAGAACACGTCGAAGAAATGAACTCCTTGTGGCAAAGGAACACCGTACATAGTCCGAGCCAATCAACGTGCAGGCGTTTCGACAGAGCGTGGGTTGGCAATAAATTCAAATCCAGGCACATCTCAGTCTTCTGAAGGATCGAACGACGAGATCGACAACCAAGAGGAAAGCATCTTGCCAAGGCGGAGGATCGGTAGAGTCCATCTCCACAAGAAAAGCTAAGTGAGGCGAGAACAAACTCTCCCTACACTACTGCCATTTATAGGCATGGAACAACTCGGACTCATGCGCCAAGTGGCAGCCACTTCGAATTCAATTCAATTAATTTCCATCAATACCAATGCATCTGCCCCTTCTCAAGTAAAGCTAAGTAAGACTAGAACAAACTCTTCCAACTACTGCCATTTATATGCCATTAATACCAATGAATCTGCCCCTTCGAATTCTGCCAACTTTGATACCCCCTACTGTATCAAAGTTTTTTTTCTTGATACAGTAGAGGGTATCAAAGTTTTGATACCCCCTATGTATGACATGTGGTCCCTTCCTGCTTTATAAAATGTGTACACATATATATACACATAAATTTTGAGAGGGCCCACATGTCATACATAGGGGGTATCAAATTGATACCCCCTACTGTATCAAAGTTTCTCTCCTATATCAAAGTTTTTTCCCTTTTAAATGGGCCCCATACATAACTTACAAAAAAAGTATAAATAAAACAAAATTTTGTTATAGTCAAGATTTGAACCAATGACCTCTTAAATACAAGTCTAGCATTGTAACCACGACACCACAATAGCATTCTTCGTATTTTATTAAACGGAGAATAGAATTCTCCGTTTTGAATTACACGGAGAATAGCATTTCCAGTGTTAAAAACACATTAGAATGTTCATTCTCCGTTTTAATTTGAAACGGAGAATGATATTCTCCGTTTCATTTGTAACGGAGAATTATATTCTCCGTTTTGAACTGCACGGAGAATGTCGTTCCTAGTATTAAAACGATTGAGGATTCTATTCGCCGTTTAATTAGGAACGGAGAACGACATTCTCCGTTTAATTTGAAACGGAGAATAAGATTCCCAGTGTTAAAAACACATTAGAATGTTCATTCTCCATTTTAATTTGAAACGGAGCATGATATTCTCCGTGTCATTTGAAACGGAGAATGATATTTTCCGTTTTGAACTGCACGGAGAACATATTTTCTCCATTTTTGATATACTCCGTTTTGAACTTGGAATTTGATATTCTCCATTTTTATCTAATTGTCTTCTCAAACTTTTGCATTGGAGAACATATTTTTTATCTAATTGTCTCGTGTGAATGACATCTTGTCACATAAGAAAGACATTGTCTTAAGTCAACGACGTTTCATTTTATTCCATTTGCTCTTTGTCGCTATTTCGCTTTCGTACTTTACAATTACGAAAATCGTGACCCAATTTTTTACAAACTCTACATACTCTAGGCTTCGGGATAGGCTGACTTTCTGTAGGCTGGCTTGATTTCCCTTGAGAAGGTCTTCTTTTTGTTGCTACCGGATTTGGCTCTTTTAAAGCTTCATGCACTCCATGAACTGCATTAGCTACCATTTGTTCTTCTTCACCAATATCGGTCACCATTTCTTTCAACCCATCAGAACAGACGACATCAACTCCGTTCCCCTCTCTTGAATTTTGCTTGATTTTTTACAATAGTATGTAAACATATTAACTTGTTCATTAATACCACCATACCTTCTGCTCTCAATACTGTCTGGGTGGATGAATCTTCTTTCTGAGCCAGGTCCGGAGAGATAACTCTCTTTGCAATCCTTGAGCCAACGAGATTTTATCAAGTTCTTTGGAATATCTCCAATTTGTAATCTCTTCATTGCTGAAAAAATATGCCTACAAGGAATCTCCTTGGTCTCCATCCACAAGCATTCACAATTTATGATGTTGTCGGCCGGATCAAATGTAACCTTCCGGTTGACACTGTTTGGCGGCATATACTTTTGGACAGTACAAACTTCTGCCTCTCTTATGATGTGATGATGGAGAACAGTATATGCATCAGAACGTGTGATTTCCTTCCTTACATCTATAAACACCATTTTAGTGTAAATTGCGGCAAATTTACCTTCTATTACGGCCATGCTAGTTTGATTCATAACTGGTATTGAGAGTTTATCAGTGACATGCTTACCCATCTGGCCGTAACGTAAGGCCGCCAAACCGTAGTCACAATTTTGAAGGGCCTTCCATAGTGGCAGCTTCTCATTCAAAAACCTTTTCAGAAATGCGTTCATAGATTCACATCTATTTGTTGCAGTAGAACCGCCAAAATAATTTCCACGTAGGAATGTGTCCGCCCATCGCTCCATCGTTCTGTACAATGCAGTGGTCCACTCATTGTTCTCTACATTATAATCTGTTAGCATCTGCTGCCAACGGTTTTCAAATTCTTCGACTAAATAGTACCTGTTTAGAAAACATGGACAGTAACTAAAGTTGTGATATTGTAACAACAACATACTTCAAAGTAAAGTAGCAAGTGTGCGATGTACCTTTTAATCAGAAGACTCAGTTTATTGTGAAAACCCTCTCAGTGTACATGTTTGGCAGCATTGTTTAGGATATGCCATGAGCACGTTCGATGAACTACGCTAGGCATTAAATCCTCAATTGCTTTATTCATGGATCTGCAACCATCCGTGAGAAATGTCACTGGTAATTTGCCATTCATACACTCTAGGAATTTTTCTAGAACCCAAGAATATGTCTCTACAGTCTCATTATGGATCATTGCAAACCCAAACACACAAGTCATCGCATGATTGTTTGTACCCACTAGAACCACCAACGGCATTTGACTTCTATTTGTTTTATATGTAGAATCGAATGCTAGTGAATCTCTAAATAATTCGTAATCGAATCGACATGCACCGTCAGCCCAAAAGAGATGGGTCAATCTGGAATCTTCGTCTACCTTGTACGCGTAGAAGAAATCTGGGTCACTGCCCTCCTTAGATTGAAGAAATGTAAGTGTTGTAGTAGCATGAACATCGTCTAGTGCTCTACTATCTTGAGCTAGAGCGTTGTATAAATCCTTTCTCGTCCATCCAACCTTATCCCAGCCACCTTTCTTCTGGACAATTAAATTCCATATCTGTCCAGTCCCCATCCCTGATTGCTTCATTAGCTTAATTTCTTCCAACTCTGCGGGTGATATCGTACGATGGGATCTCAAAAAAACTGTTTCATAATCATTCGCCAGGATATGGTTGTGATGTACATGAAATTTTTTGACGAACCACATCTTTATTTTATCGGTGTACCCAACGAAAAATTGCTTTACAACCACTTCTGCTTTCACTTCTTGGCTCACGAACCCTGTTAGGAGCTTCCTTGTATTTCTTGTGTCTGAATCCCGCATTCGAACAACACCAACTACGGACCATCACCATCCCAGATTTGTTATTCTTTACCTCGTTCTTTCTAATACTGAAACCATATGCTTTTGAATATATCCGGTAGAATGTCTCTGCTTCTTCAATCGAGTTGAACTGTAGGCCAACAATATCTTCTTCTAAGAGATGTTTTGGATCTTTGTTAATGTTGGCAGACTGCAATATTTTTTTCATCGTCGCTGTATCGAAATCCAATGGAGATTCACCGTCGTCCCTAAGAACAGAATAAAACAAAATAAACATGAGAAATAGATGTAAAAATATAATGCATTTCTTAAATCCATTAGAAAGGGTGATGCAAAATAACATTTCGTTGTTTGCGTTGATGTCGTCGTCGTCGTTATGATGCATTCTTCCATTGTTTTCTTCATCTTGTTCTTTAATGTCTCCTAAGTTAACATCTTCCAAACTTTGCTCATCATCCAAATCATCTGACAGTCCTCTTGAAAGGAAGCTTTCTTCATCGACTAAATCTTCCACACGACGATCACTTTCTCCATGTGACGTCGACATTAAAGAAAATAGAGTGTGTTAGAAACCAACAGAAGAAACGAAGGACAAGAAACAATACAAGAAGAAAGAGTAATGCTATATTCGTACCTCCAAATTGTCCCTCTAATATATAGCCCTTCCATCTGATGTGGCATGTTAAATAATAGTGTGTGTCATCTGACGTGACTGATGACATGGCAAATTTTAATCCAAAAAGTTAACTACCCAATTTTCTCCATAATAATTTAACGTTAATATTAATGTTAATTTAATGTTAATATTAATTTATGTTAATATTAATGTTAAGGTTAATGTTAATATTAATATTAATATTAATATTATTGTTAATGTTAACGATAATATTAATATTAATGTTAATGTTAATGTTAATATTAACTTTAATGTTAATTTATATTTTTAGTTTTATTTAAAAAAAATTGCCACGTCAGCTGCCAGATCAACATATCACGTCAGCTGCCACGTAAGGATGGACAGTTTGAAAGTGCAATTTGGAGGTACAAAAAGTATTATTCAGGAAGAAACAACTTCCAGCAAGGCAACAACACAACCTTTTCGTCTTCCTTATAACTCCGCCACGTGGCCCTCTTTTGATGGCTCATGAAAAATCTTGAGTGATTCTAGGAGCAAGCATAATTTTAAGGAAACAACTTCCAACAACACAACTTTCTCGTCTTCTGGGTACATGTATTATTAAATTGTGTAGCTAATAACGCATGAGGAAGCATGCAACAACAATCTCCACGTGGCCCTCTTCTGTAGGATAACGCATGCAGCAGCATTTAATGCTACGAAACCCTATTGTCTTGTTATGTGTTGTGTATCCTATGTGGCATGAGGCAGAAGATAATAACTTGCATAGGCGGCTATATTCACAAATGACAATAAGCTTAAAAAGTCATCTCCAATGCAAAAAAGTATTGAGAAGACAATACAAAGTAATTTTTTACAACTTCCAAGACAACTTTTACTCTTCTAATGATATGGTATCAGTGTTTATTATTAAATTGTGTAGGATAACGCATGCAGAGCATTTAATGCTACAGGATCTGTTGTGTAAGGAACACAACCTGTGAGAGAGAACTCGAGAGAGAGAGAGAGAGAAAGAGAGAGTGTGGGAGATGGAATAAAGAGGAAGGATCGAGCTCGACTAGATTTTAAACTTAAAATTCAATTTTTGGTTATCATTACTAATAACTAGTTCGCACGTACGAGTTTAGACGAACACTAACCGAGACCCGAGCAACGTGACGTCGGCTAGCTAGGTTTCTAATACCGTGGCATTCCTGTTAATTTAAAATTTACAATATTATTGAAACTAATATTAATACTAAAATTTAAAATAGTTTTTGATTTAACATTTACTTCAAACTAGTTAAAGTTAAAATTACATTCTTTTTTATTTAAAATGTAATTGGAACTACAATTAATATTAACATTCGCTTGTCCCGTAGTTTAAGTCGTATTTCACTGCTTCTTGCTTAAGTCTATGCACCCAAAGAACTTGATTGTTCAAGTCGAACGCGTGCACAGCACGTTCCCTCGATGCAAGGCTTGACGTAGCCCTTGCTTGTCAAGTCGTTGTACGAACACATTAGAAAAGAGTTTTGTTGGGCTATCGAAGTATAGCAAGCACCGTCCCGTGTTACGTGCATTTGTTAAGCAGTGAAAGGGTGTGAAGGCCACTGGCAATGTCAAGCCATCACGGACTATAGCTGGGTTAGACGACGACCCTTTTGCTGTGGGCCGAATCGGTCCCTTGGCCTTGGAATGGATTGGTTGAAGGAGCAATACACAATAATAGACTGCCATATTGGCAGGATTATTTTTGGTATTCCCGGTGAGGCAGAGTTTTTATTTTCCGGTGAGGCAGAGTTTTCACCATCGACTTGATTCCAGGGACGGCACCAGGATCGGAGAGAGTCTACAGGATGGTACCTTCAAAGTTGGAAATCTTGTACAAGATGATTGAAGAACTCAGAACCAAAAGATTCATTCGTGCTAGTGGATCGCCTTAGGGAGCACCGATGCTTCTTGTGAAGAAGAAGGATGGTACGTCAAGATTATGTGTTGATTATCGTACATTGATGACTTATTTGATCAGCTCAAGGGAGCGGCTATATTCTCGAATATTGACTTGCGGTCATGAGGGTACCATCAGATCAAAGTCAGAGAGAAAGTCATCCAGAAGACATCATTCAGATCGAGGTATGGACATTAGGTTTTCCTTGTTATGCCATTTAGAGTGACCAGTGTGCCAGCCGTATTCATGGACCCCATGAATCGTATCTTCATGCACTATTTGGATCGTGTCCCGTACTCCGTCCACGGGGTGCGCGAGAAAGGAACACTGTCGCTATCGATTCGGTCGGGACCGATAGGTCGGGATTAATTGACTCGATCGAACGGGAACGGTTGAATTAAGATCCATTCTCTCGCCTGAAGTAAACTCAAGGTGAGTGGCTGACCCTCCTCTTCTCGACCTCCTTCCTAGGTAAATCGATAATGTTGTTGCGAATAAAAGGATAAATGCAAGGGCACAAACACGGGAAAGGGATTGAGTTTTCAAAGATAATGTAGGCTATGTCTTAATAACTAAAAGGAAAATATGTCTTTGCACGGTTATGGACAACTTGTCGACAAGGCGGTAGTTTCCTCGATCAGCAACCCGGGGCCATAGGACCGTTTCGACCTAGAAGGAAACAGGATATAGTCGTGCATAAGGTTTCAGCACAGGTTAAGCGGGGACTTGCATCGGAGCTAGCTACTTGCGTTGAAAGGACCCTGATTAACAAAGCTATACGTCCAGGATGGCTTGTGATGCCAGTGACGTCGAAGAGGGACAAGGCGAATGAAGTCAGCCACTCGCCTTAAACTTGCTTCAAGCGAGCGACTGGTTGGCTGCGCTGACGTCGCCTACGCGATCACCTGCAACCCGCTGAATATGGGACTTGGTTCCAGAGAAGCCATTCCATAACGTTGTATGGATCTTAATTCAACCGTTCCCGTTCGATCGACCCGGCCGATTCCGACCTATCGGTCCTAACCGAATCGGCAGCAACATTATTCCTTTCTCGCACACCCTATCACGACCCGCACCCGGAGTAAGGGCTTGAGTGCATGACAGCGTCCCAGCCTACACCGCAGAAACGACGTAGAACGCTGTCTAGTTCTACTATCTAACAACATTTATAATATCAAAACCTGTCGAGAACGGTCAACTCCGAATGGAGGACAAGCAATGTCAATATAATATACTCAATAAGCTATGATATTGTTGCGACCGTCCAGTGTTGGTATTTATGTATGGTATTTATGGTGCACATCATCTTAATTCAACCGAGTAGTTCAAAGGAGGGAATTATGTATGGTATTTATGGTGCACATCATTAGGACGGGTTGCGACCGTCCAGTGTTGTGATAAGCTATGATATCAGTAAGTTTGGGATCCTTCGGATATTGGGCTAGCAACCTGTATCGAAGCGATCATAGTCTTACACATAAGGATGCCAAAGATGCATTACGGTGCGAAACACCGTGACCTTCATATAGATAGGGCCGGTGGGCTGAGATTAGCGCTGGGTGCAGGCGCAGGCCTGCCACCCTTATGCATTTGTTTAAGTTTACGGTTGGTTGGTTGAGTGAAATGATATGATTTCTTATGTAAAGTTCTAACCTTGCAGGCTAGGCGAAATGGGACATAGATGAGCACGATCACTATGTTTATGTTAAGATTATGCCTAACTGTATCTGCCGCAGGGACACGGTAGTGGACAAGTTCAGGATATGTTCGGCTCGAGGCGGGGCTCGTCTTGGACGTGACGAGGCATGGAGTCCTTAGCGTTCAAGAGGAGCTACCGCATTGGCGTTCGGTCTTGCGACATGGAGATGTTCAGCCGAAGACTACTTGTTGGCTATAAAGAGGCATAATGTATGGAACAATGTACTCCTTTGTGAGCTAGAGAGATCATGAGCGTTGTAGCCAATTGGCATGTTAAGTTGGGCTATTCAGAGCCATTGTAACCTTCAGTTCATTATCAATAAAAGAGATTCTTGTTGTATACTACATTTTTCTTCCGCTGCATATGTTATCAATTTGAGCTATAAACACTATTGTGAATCTGTTATCTTGCCTTGCATAAGCGCAACTCCAGGTTCGTGCGGCATCACGCCCCAGCGAGGACGATGATTCGGGTGAAAATTTGATAATGATGAAGACGGTAACTCGGTCGACAATCGTAAGTATCGAGGTATGATCGGGAAAATTTAACAGTAGCATTAATATTAAATCTACATTGGCTTTTCTGTTAATTTATAATTTACAATAATTAAAACTAATATTACGAAAATGCTATTTGCTCCCAAAAAATTTGGGTGATACCATCTTCCATTATGTGGCATATGACATGGTTACTAATATGACAGCTGACATGGCAAAATTTAACAATAAAATTAATATTAAAATTAACATTAATAGTAAATAAATAATTTAATATTAAATTAATATTAATTAATATTAACATTAACATTAATATTTATATTAACATTAACATTAACATTAGCATTAGCATTAACATTAACATTAATATTAATATTGACATTAACATTAACATTAACATTAACATTAAAAAAATTTGAGTAATTAATTTTTGGGGTTAAAATTTGCCATGTCAGCTGTTATGTCATCTGCCATGTCAGATGCCACATAATGGGAGATGGCATCACCCAAATATGTTGGGAGCCCAAACGACTAATTGCTAATATTAATACAGTGGCATTACCGTTATTTCCTAATAGATTCGTGCCTTGTTCGGTCACACCCCTCCACGAGCGGGTTACACCCTCCTAAACGAGGGGTTAAATAGCCTTTTCCAAAGAAGAGAACCCATCCGACTAGAGAGAAACAAAGGAGAGAAGAAGAAGAACAGTCGCAATGGAGAAGAGCAAGATCAACTGCAGCGGATGAGCCGTCATCTCTACCGAGATTCTCTCGATGATACTGGTACTGTCGGGGATGCCGGCAGACGAGGTAATGTGCAACGTGGCCCCAGTTTGTCGTTCGTGGTGGAAGGCGCTCAACGGTCCCTTAGACTATTGGTCTAACGTCGACTTGGTACAGTGGTGCCGGAGGACCCAGCAAACTGCTGAGATTAGTTTGACCGTAATGAAGGTCGTGGCTCGCAGTGGAGGATATCTAGGGTCCTTCTCCGTGTACAAGCTCGACGAAGCAGCCTTCTCTTTTGCATGTTTAAGGCCAGTGCAAAATTTTATTTGGTCTTATTCTAATACTTTATTTTTTCTATTACAAAATTTTACGTATACTTTTGTTAATTTCTATTGATGTTTTCCTATTTTTATAATACAGTGGGAAATTTCTAAGGGTGTTGCGCATTCCGAAGTGCGACGTGAGTGATGAAACTTTTGTGAGACACTTAGAGTTTCTCCCTGTGCTGGAAGAACTCGATATTAGCTACTGCCTCTATATCACGTCGACTGGAATATTTTCCACCGAAAAGTATTGCCACCGTCTGGTCAAGCTGAGTAGGAACATGCCCCCTCCAAATTTTATGCTCAGGAACATGTTCGTGCTGGATACAAAAAATGAGACGGAGGGAAAGGCCGTAGCTGATTCGTTGCCGCGTCTCGAGCACCTACATATGGGATTTGACATGTTCAATGGAGACACGCTGCGATCTATCATATGCAACTGCAAGGGTCTTCGCGTGCTCGACATACGTGGGTGCTTCAACGTGCACTTCGACGACGAACTCTAGAAAATTTGTTATTCAATACAGACGTTTAAAAAACCCTTTGATAACGTAATCCCAGTACCAGGGAAACCTGTATACGAGATGTATAATGATTTAGATATCATCAATCATTCCTGGGGTGAATGGTGAAAACATTAGCATGTATGTATGCATGTATTTCTTTATATTTTTTACTAGTCTACATACAAGATATTTTTTATGAGTTCGATTCTCTATTTTGACAAAATTTTACTTTTGTCAATACTAATTTTTTACATGATTAATTTTTTTATAAATAAAATGGATTGTGATATAATGACGCCTAAGACGGCTCACTTCTGAGATTTCGACATTTTCCAACACAGATTTTACCATTAATACAACATCTCAGTGTAATCATATCCAAGAGATTTCGCCGTTTCCCAACACAGATTTTACCTTATTCAAAATGAATTCTGGCGGTACAAATTTCACTCATATTAGTGGTATCATTGCCATTCACCATAATCAATGGTGATCGATACGAAAACATTGGTTTCTTTTTCACAACCCTTTAAAATCTATTTATACAGCCAAACAGCCAAACTAATTCATCTTCACGGGCCTTCAAAACCAATTTATATAGATTCAAAACAAAACTAAACAGCCAAACTATTTAAAATTCACAACCCTACAGAACAGTCCTAAATGTACCATTCTCCATCTTATATGTACCATTCTCCGTCCTACATGTATCATTCTCCGTCCAACCTTCGTCCTAAATGTACCATTCTCCGTCGTATATGTACCATTCTCCATCCTACATGTATCATTCTCCGTCCTACATTTACCATTCTCCGTCCTAAATGTACCATTCGCCGTCCTAAATGTACAATTCTCCATCCTAAATATACCATTCTTCGTGTTAGAGGAACGGAGAATGGCCATTAACAGTCCCAAAAATTGTTCCATACTAAGTTAAAAGCATATAATAGCACCCAAAAAATGTTAACAATAGAAAAATTCTACAGAACCCATGCACCAGACTCGAACCTAGGCCTTCCATGTAAAAGCCAAACAGCACAACCAACTAAGCTTGGAATAAGACATCAATAATGCTAAGTCTACTACCAAATGCTTACAACACTCTTACAACCTTCACCCATTGCTGACATGTGGGCCATGGCCCACATGTCAGCAATGGGTGAAGGTTGTAAGAGTGTTGTAAGCATTTGGTTGTAACTGTAGCATTATATCCCCAACTTCCAACAAGGAATAAGAAATTGAATATCCCCAACTTCCAATAAGGAATAAGAAGAGTCGGTTAGGAACGTGTATATATATACATAGGGGTCCCCATTCATCTGAGTAGGTTGCACATTTAACATGGCTCCAAAAAGATCATCTGGTTGGGAACCATTGCCAGAGTCTTCTTCCAGTCGTCGCCGAGCCTCTTCGCATGGAGCACCCTCTGCGCCGCCTCCGGTCCATGACTGGCTGGCAGCGGCTGCGGACTTCCTGACCTCCTGCAGGTTGTTACTGGAGGTCATCGCTCGACCTCTTCATCCGGCGCCCAACTTTGACCTGTTGCCGATCACTCCGGAGGAACGGGATTCTCTGGAGAAGAGGGAAGCGTTTCGCCGCCTGTGCCATAGGACGGGTGTGCGCACCCTGCAGGACTTTGCAAAGATCCTTCGCGAGGCCAGTGAGGGCTAGACCTCTTTTTTTTTTCGTTTTTTTACAGTTTTTTGTCCTCCTCTTGTATACTTCACCGGAGAATATTACGGCGACGAAGCTGGGATTTAATAAAATATAATATTTTGTTAACTCAATTTGGTTTCGGCTACAATCAAACTTTTACAACCTTCTTACAACTTACACCCATTTGCTAACTATAGCATTGCTCTTTATAATTAACAAATCTTGTTACGTCAAATCAATATATCAGCGACGATATCCCCATAAATGACTTATTACGTCATAGAATTGATTATGCTGCCAGCGTCAATCTTGCCGTCAAATCCAGCTTAAATATAATTACAAAGTAAAATAGAGGACAACTTTGAGTGTTTCAATTTTACACTTTTCAAGTACATAGTCTTCTTATTTTCAAAATTTTAATCAAATATTCGAAAAATGGAAATATTGAGATTAAACTTCACATTCTTAAATATGTTGTCAAAATTTTTTAAATAAACATGTTTCCACCACATTTTTTCTGCCAAATTTTTTAATAATTTATACGGAACACGTGGATATATACTAGTAATAATAGTAATAAATTTAATTTTGGAAAGCAGTTTTTAAAATTAGGGTCTCAAAATCCCAAAGGTTTATGTAGTGATTTCACATGGATATATACTAGTAATAATAGTAATAAATTTAATTTTGGAAAGTAGTTTTTTAAATTTAATAGTAATAAATTCGACCGTCTTATACTAGTAATAATAGTAATAAATTTAATTTAAGACTCAAAACTATTCTAATTTTTTCCACTTCCTAAGGTCATATAAGACGGTCGAATTTTCCCTCTTCTTCTCTCAAACCCTCTTCCTTCTTCCAAACCCTCTCCCAAACCCTCTTCTAATCAAAATGTCGTCGAAGAAACAACGACCGTCGCCGAATGGGAAGAATCCACAAAGGGATGCGATACAGGCCCGAAGGGCAGAACTTGCAAGGGCGGCGAAAACCAAAATTATGGTCGCTAGGGCAGAGGCCGAAAGGGCAGCGGCGGAAGCAGCGGCGGTGGCAGCGACGATGAAAGCGGAGGCGACAGCCAAGCCACGTGCAAAAAAGGCTAAAAAAACTCATTGCTCGACAAAGACCGGAAAATCTATCTTCGATACAGAGTCGTCGGAAGACTCAACTTATGAAGATCGAAGGCGTACTCAAGCGAAGGCTAAGGTGGCAACGGATACAGAGTCATCAACGTACTCTGTGGATTTTGAATCCTCATCAGAAGAGAAAAATGAAGAGGAAGAGCAATCATCAAATAAGTCCCAGGCTGGAGAGGAGGTAAAAAAATTTAAAGACTCTAAATCTAAGAAGATTTACATTAAATATTTCAAGAAAAAGGCTGTTATGCCTGAAAGATCAATTAAGATGGATGATGTCGAAGACGAAGCTTTCCTAGATATATTGAAATTCTATCAATTGGAGAAACTGAACAAATCCTGTCTTGAGAAAATCTCCCAAACAATAGTAAGAGAATTTTACTCAAATCTTCCGGCTGAAATTAAAGAAAAAGAAGAGGATCAACAACTGGTGTTTCTGAGAGGAAAACTGATTAGGGTAAATACTGCTGTCATCAACGAATTTTATGGATTTGATCCAGTTCCTGAGTTTGATATGAAAGATATTGATAATGTTTCCATGACGGATACAATTCATGAGATTACAGGTATTTCAATGGGTGCCAAGACCCCTCAAAATGTATACAAAGATCAATTAAAAACTTTGTATAAATTGTTGCATGCCTACGTATCTCAAACACTCAACCCTACTGGACATGAGTTTTCCATCCATCCCGAGAGAGTAAAATTTCTTTATTATATGGGGAAGAAAAAAAGGATGGATATAGGTTCCTACATGTTCAGTAGAATGATGCATCTCGTGGGAAAATCAACTGCAAGGACAGCTCTCCCTTTCGGAGGATTTGTATGCTCGATGGCTAATAAACATTCTGTCTCAAGCTTAGCAAGGGATGTTTATATTAAAAACAAAGGCCCCATGAGAAAACTAACCTTCACTCGAATGTTTGGAAAACGGGCAGCAGCTGCGAGCAAACCATCAACATCTGAAAAACCATCAACTTATGGAATTAAAAACACTAAGGACAGGGTTGATGATCTATACAATTTTGTTGCTACAAACTTTGAGAATGTCTTCAAAGAGATGAAGACTATATCCGACAACCAGAAATTGATTATGGATAAGATTAACCAGATAGAGGTTGAATTTGCTGACCAAGAATAAGATTTTCCTTTCCTCGTGAAGAAGGTAAATGGGGCTAGCCCAAACTCTTATGTAAAAATACACACTGTGCACATTGACACTTTAATGCTAGCCATCACTTTGATACTTCTATTTATGTTTCTGGATATCATTTCTACATATACAGTGAGTCCATACTGACTATAATTTTTCTTAATCCGTCCTTCAAGGTGTAGGTGAAGGATATTTTGAGAAAGAAGAAGAAGAAGAAGAAAAAAAAGAAACAAGAAGAAGAAGATGGAGATGGCTATGAAGATTCATCTTTTGAGTTTTGAATCTTTTATTTCAATTTGGAAGTAATATTTGACTTGTAATATGGTTCTGAATATTTGTTGGTCATGGCGGTCAAACTAAATTTTACGTTTGAAATATTGTAAGACTAAACTTTTCGCTTGTACTAAGTGCATAGTTCGTAATTTGTTTTGAAAATGTAATATGGTCTTGAATTTAGAGTAGGTCTGATATTTATTTGGATTATTGTATTGTGAATTATGCAGGATCTATGATGAATTACTAACGTGGATTGGGCAGATTACTGTAACGTGAATTATGCAGTTTATTGGATTTGGAATGAAGTATACTTAATTTGATTATGATTTTTTGGTTGAAGCGTTTATTTGGTTGGCAGTTGGCCTTCATAGATGATATTGATATTTTGGTGTATTCTTTTGATTTGCAGATGCCCATCACAGATTTCATGAGTCCTGGGTGCATTCCTAGGGTTTAGAAGTGGCCTCATTACGGATGCATTCCTGGGATCACTAAAACTTTATTTGATTGTAATGTGTTTTGCTTTCTGTAAAAAATCACTACATCGATGCCATCAGTATGAATTCGATGCCAGTGCCTGTTCATCCCTTGTTATTACTGAAGCAAAATTGTAATCCTGCCTGTTCATCCCTTGTTATTGCTGAAGCATAATTGTAATCCTGCCTGTTCATCCTTTGTTATTGCCATCAGTACATCGATGCCATCAGTATGAAGTCGATGCCAGTGTAATGCATAATGTAATGTAAGAAAAATTCTCTTTGATAGTAGGTTAATTATATTCAAACACTCGCAAGAAATTTTGTGCAGCCATACAGTGGGAGCCTGATTAAATGATATTCGGATTTTCTTGAAAATGATTTAATATTAAATGAATGTACTATGGTAAATGATATTAAAAATACTGTAAATATTTGGTAAAAAAATATGAGATACTTGAACATTTCCAGTCCTAAATGTACCATACTTTGTTAAAAGCACAGAGAGTGTCCATTCTCCATTTTCAAAGAACGGAGAATGGCCATTCTCCATGTTAAAGGAACGGAGAATGGCCATTCTCCGTGTTAAAAGCAAAGAGAATGGCCATTCTCCGTACATTTACCGTGTTAAAAGCAAAGAGAATGGCCATTCTCCGTCCATTCGCCGTGTTAAAAGCAAAAAGAATGGCCATTCTCCGTGTTGAAAGCAAAGAGAATGGCCATTCTCCGTGTTAAAAGAAAAGAGAATGGCCATTCACCGTCCAAAAAAAATATTTTCTTCGAAAATATTATCATTAGAAAAGTAAAAAATATTTCGTCCGATCAATACAGATTTTTTTTAAATTTGTGAGCAGATGATCCGCCCGACCTCAGAAGCAGGTTTCCTCAGTTCACCACCACCACCATGACATGTAGCTTTATTAATAAAATATTAAATTATTAGATGAAAAATAAGATTTCTGACAATGCATGGACAGTAAAATTAGAGCGGCACCGCTGGTACTTCTTCTTGTTCGAGGAGGTTTCGACGACGTCCGACGCGAACCAGACCGATTCTTCTCGGCGCAGCTGGTACTCCTCGTTGTTCTAGGAGGGCTCAACGACGTTCGACGTGATCCAGACCGATTCTTATTTCCTTCTTCATCTTCGTTTCTCTTTCCACCACAACCACCAACACCACCACCACGACGGCCTGTAACCAAAAAAAAATTACGAAATATTAAATTGGATGGACGAAAGAAAGAGTAAATATGAGTTAATTTAGGGTGTTCATTAAAAAAATTAAAGTGAAGAATGACCTGCTAAAGCAAGTTACCAACAGGTCAAAAGTCTAAATCAGCATTAAATGATGTTTCTACACTATTATTCAATCCGAACCATTGGATCAACATCCAACGGTCCAAATTTCGGATGTATCGATACATCCTTTTCCAGCAGATGTATTGTAGAACGACCCTATATGGAAAATTCTACAATATATATATATATATATGTGTGTGTGTGTGTGTGTGTGTGTGTGTGTGTGTGTGTGTGTGTGTGTGTATAGATATAATAGAATAAGATTTATTTGTAAACTATAATTACAAATTGACTTTGCAGGGACCCAGATGCAAAAACTAAAAGTATAGGGACTTATGTGGAAAATCACTTGTGGGCTACTGTTTTCAGCAGCATAACCCGAGAGTATAACCCGAGAGCACCCGCTCGTTTGTTCGGCATAAGCATACATATATAGATCGGATAAGAGATCGAGAGAATCTCATACAAAAACTCTAAAACCCTAATCTCACAGCCCCACCCCCGACCTCCAGGTGGCGCGTGCTACCGTCGGGGCGGCGACCGGTCGGCCACCGGCGGCCGACAGCGCGTGGACAGCAAGAAAGCCACCGCAGCAATGACAGCAGCAGTACTGCGAAGAGGCTGCCTTCACAGCGACTTTTCGTCGTGGATAATGGGTCATTTCGCGAACCGTTCGATCTGGTATGTTCACAACATGACCCCCTCCTAAACCCTGCTATTGTTTCGATTTAAGTTCCACCGTACGCGCCGTAAATCAAGCCCAAAGTTGCCAAAAAACCTGTTCCAAGAACAGAGGTTAGAACAACCTAGGAGCCCTGTTCGGATATCGATTTCGATCAATCACTTAGCAATTTTTGAAAACTAATTAAGCAGGGTTTTCGACAATCTATAGGGCTGACAAACCCTTTTTATGGAAGTCGATTTCATCGACCGAGCGTTGAAAAATCCTTTTCCCAATTTTGACGAAAAATAGATTTCAAAATATTAAAAATATTAAAAAACTCTTCAATACGACGTGCGTTCCGCCAAATCGGGCGATGTAGTCGTGAACCAAAAGCATCGAAAGGTGCGTAACGGATTCGTGGACGTGTGGGCTTTGACGGAATTCAAATTGGTTGCGTGTGTGCGACGAATTTGATGTGTATCCGTCGAAATTCACCGTATCGACCTCTGTGCAAATTTCCCAATTACTTTGTGCACGTTCGTCAGATCGAGACGAAACTTGCGCCAACAGGACCGTATCATTTTTTTGGTTCTGTATGCCAAGTTTGGTCCAATTCTGAGACAGTTGATCGGATCGCCGTTTTGCGGGCCTCACGATCCGACTCAACGGGCGATTTTGTGCACGGGCCGCCGGAATCCAACTTTGGACATACAGTTGGGTTGGTATCATCAAAACGAATCCGTAGACATATAGTTTGACGACTTTAGAGACCATTGACTCTGGCACGCTTTTCGGTGCAAAGCGAGTCTAATGGCGGATACCGTTTTGATCCGAAATTACCGTTTTGCCCTTGTGTCCAGAATTGGACTTAAGGACATGCAATCCTAGCTAATTTGTCTATTCTAATAACATTGGTAATGTCTATTTCAGCATCCGAAGATTGTTGTACGAGTTTTGACTATTGTGGCATACTGAATGGTTCAGATTATCGGATTCACTAGTAAAGGACCACAGGCGAGTACAGTTTATTATCTATTTTTCGATATTGATATTCACTATATTTCATTGATTGGCCATTGGTTATGTGATTTTATATTCTATTATAAATTGTTGAGTCAGGAATAAGAAGTACCAAGGATGTGTGATCCGACCGTAGACATTGTTTATTTTCGTGCAAGTAGACCTCGTAGACATTGTTTATTTTCTGCAAGTAGACCTCGTGGACATTGTTTATTTTTTGTAAGTAGACCTCGTAGATATTGTTTATTTTCTTCAAGTAGACCTCGTAGACATTGTTTATTTTCTGCAAGTAGACCTCGTAGACATTGTTTAATTTCTGCAAGTAGATCTCGTAGACCTCGCGGTGTAGTGTCCCAGACTGATCACATATCAAAGGTACTTCTAACAGTTGGAAAGATATTTTTGTCTATTTAGTTGCTACGGATTTTTCGTCTTTTCTGTTTATTTTTAAAACATGTAATTGATGTCTAACCTCTGTTGTATAGTCATTTTCATTAATTGAAATTGAATTCAGTGAATTGTACTCGTTCCATTTCTGACTGAAAACCAACATTTTTAGGTTAGCTATGGCTTCACTTAGCATTGGAAGATACGGGGGTACTTGCAGACGAAAACCTAGAGATTAGCTAGATAGATAAGTTGTAATCATTTCAATATTTGTAAGAGTTTATATTTTCTGCAATTTGTAAAGCTTGTGAATATTGTAAATTAAATTAATTTTGTGAATAAGCATTATTTGTAATTTTGAGCATTGCGGCTATAAAGCGTTCTACCGCCTGTACTGCGGTGTAGGATGGCTTGGACACGCATTCGTATCCCGGAAAGCGGGTGCGGGTCGTGACAAGTTTTTGTGGTGGCCCATGCAAGTCTATTTTCGCAAATCATGCGAACTCGTGATAGTACTTAAGTTAGTTGTACTATTGCGAGCCGGCGACTAGGAAATGCTCATTCATGAGTTAGGGATTAATTAAATTTAAGAGAGTGACTAGGACTAGGAGTTCCTTATACAAATTTACCGATGGGTAGTCTAGGCCATGCAATTTAGATGACGGTTATTAATTTTGATAGTTTGTTAGATCCCTATAGGTACACTATTACCTCTTGATATGACGATATGACCCAATGTGGATAGGTTATTCACTTGGTGAGACAGGGCTTCATAGAATTAATGATCTAACCTTGATAAATTGTTCAATTCCTTCTCTTTGCCTCTTTAGATATCATCCTCATATCTTAGTCCGAATTGCCTATTTAGTTCCTATTTTGCCCTAAGAATTGTTATTTTTATATAATTTCTGATTATGTTATCCATATACGAACCTCGAGTTAGTTTCGATTCAAAGTTTTCCTCAATAATTTGAATACACATGGAATAGATGTTAGAATGGTTGTATTTCTTTGTCTTCAGTTATTTCCTCCCGGTTCAATCTTTTATTTTAAGGGTTGTGACTGATAGGACAAATACTTACGTTTTATTTCATAGTCAACTTGTTTGAATCTTTGGAAGCTCATAAATTTTTGCAAATATAGTTAAAGGAATATTAATTAACTCAAAATGGCAGGACAACAGCGCACTGTCGCTATTTATTTGAATTTTGGAGACTATGGATTCACTGCAGCCAGCAGCGCACTGGCGAGGCACGACCCCGAGAGTTGAAATTAGTTTAAGAAAATATAGGTTATAGAATATTGCTAAAACTATGGCTAGTGGTCCTCTTTTGCACTACCACGTTATAGAAAATATAGGTTATAGAAAATATAGGTTATAGAATATTACTAAAACTATGGCTAGTGGTCCTAATATACTATTTCCTATATCCTATCAAAAGCTCGTATTAGTACAACTAAGCTGTTGCACTACCACGATATCGCTCTAATTGCGAAGCCTGACTTGCATGGGCTACGACAAAAATGTATCACGATCTGCACCATGTTATAGGGGTACAATCACGTAAAATACGTCCAGCCTACGCCGCAACATCTAAGGTAGAACATTGTATAGGTCATCAACAACTATCTAGCATCTCACACAATATATATGAACTCTAGCAGTCAATAATACCTCAACTCCATAAGGAGGACAAGATAATTAAAGCAACACAATACTCAATCATATATCTAAAGCAACACAATACTAAATCACATAACCACATACTCCAAATAGCAACAACATCCAACAACAACGATAATATCTAACATCCAGTTCTCAAATATAACCCAAAAACAAACTCGGTACCAGAATGTTAATAACTAACTAGGATAACTATTAATTCCGTCTAGCCCTCCCAGTAATCACTCCTAAGCTACTAGGTCCAATGCCGCACCCTAAACCTCATGTAATCCGTAATATGTCGGACACCAATCCTACAAGTCCTTTTAAAAAATGTTATCTAATCAGGATTGGAGCGAAGTACATAAACTAATAGTAGTTTTATTAAATTGACAAAAACTATAAATAATAGTAAGCAATGAAAATACTTGATGGATAAGCAATACTGAACAGTGAGAATATAGGATAGTAGGTAATCATATCATGGCAAGTATGAACTGTAAGTAATCATGACTATCTATGTATATATCAGCAAGTAATATTTAGAATAGAGCATGTAATACTAACTGTGCATTGAGACATTAGTTTATTATGTGATCGGCTTGGGATAGGATCAGGCTATTCCATATGACCGACTATGTACGAGTACAGGTAATGGATCAGGTCGGCCATAAATGAAAAGCTATGTCCAAGTATAACAAGATCTGGCTACATTCTGCATAAGGTGAGGGTGAGCTATGCACAAGTAGTTAGGGTATGATCACATAATCTACTAATACCGCCATATTCTTCGATTAGTATAGTGGATCAACCATGGAACATTACGATACAGAATTCTCTGAGAGGGTAGCTAATCCCCTCGGAATCAATGTTCATACAAGTACAAGAACAACAACAAAGCTTCCACCAGTACACCAAGATAAACTAGAAATAATATCTCATGATGGGATTCAAGATATACTAATTCGTGTACTCTCGTGTCAGGAATCAAGTATAAAACTACATACTGATATCATAGAAGTCATTAAGATAACAAAAGCTATTAGAGAATGTACTTGCTTGTGGTCTTAAGCAACAGGTATTGTTCAATGTCCAAAGTGGAGTCACAAAAACCTAAATATGAAATATCAATGTCAATTGGTATTTTGGTGTGGTAAACATTGATATCTAAAATAAAATATGATTTCTAGGTCAATTCTAGGTCATAGAGGCCAAACTAGGTCAATACTATATTTCTATTGTGAAACGAGGTCAATAGCTTTGTTTTATGTTCAAACTATGTCAAATCTAGGTTAACACAGTCAAACTAGGTCATTTTATAGTTTGTAGGTTAATTTTACCTATTTATAAGGTTTATAAAGTTATACTAGGCCAAACTAGTCAATACTAGGCCAATACTAAGTTATTAGGCTATACTAATAAGTTTCTAGCATATATTACCCTAATATATACTCCCACCTATAATTTATAGCAATACCTTGGCCTATAGCTATTTGCCTTATCCCGTATCATAGTTTCTTAACCTGTATCACACATTTACCTAATACCTTAGCCCGTATCTCAAATATCTTAACTATTAGTCAATATCTTAGTTCTAGGGTCAATAACTTGGGACTTATATATATATATATATATATATATATATATATATATATATATATATATATATATATATATATTTTTTTTTTTTTTTTTTTTATTTTATATATATATATATATATATATATATATATATATATATATATATATATATATATATATATATATATATATATATATATATATATTTCCATGTATCCTATAATATTGGTATCTATATGATACCTATATAAAATACATAAATGATATTGTACCCTTGTTATCCTATGCAAACCCATGACTTACCTTGCTACTAAGATATTTACCTTTACCTTAGAATTACTTTTACTATCTATACATATATATACACATATAAAAATATATATATATATATATATATATATATATATATATATATATATATATATATATATATATATATATATATATATATAGCATATCCTTTGGACACTATGTTCTACCTAATACTTGACATACCGTATACCATGATATGTCATGATACCTTAAGTCATTAAGCATCCCACATTTTACACCATATCCTAGCTACCTTACCTATACCCAATATAGCATAAGATGTATTCTAATATCTTATTTCTATATGTGCGTATATATATAGATATCTACATTTGATCCTTGATACATATTGCATATATATGTATCCAAGATTACCTATAATTGATACCAAGATACCTTTATCCTTACCTTATGACATGTATAGTTATAGATTATAGCAATATGTTTACCTATATACCTATATATCAATATACCCTTCTATTCCGTTACCTATCCAAATTATCCCAGGATACCCTATGCTTAACGTACCCTACAAATCATTCACGCATAGACTCACTCATCCTACTCTTGGCACTTGACATTGAGATTACACATTATCTAGTTCTAATACCCAATATCTTAGTATCTTGACCAATACCTTATCCTCCTACATACTTATCGGACTAACTCTAATACTAATACTTGATATCAAATAGGATTTCTTACTCATGTCCCAATAGTCATGGTACTTAAGTGTCATGATACCAATATCCTCATGGTACCCAAGTATCACACTAGTACCTAGCCCCAAACTTTAGTACCTCGACACATAACTTATCTATACTTGGCTCACTTGATAACCACTTGTATCAACACTAACACACACTAACTAACACATATTATTTAAGAATAATATATATATATATATATATATATATATATATATATATATATATATATATATATATATATACTTAAGAACCTATGATACCTAGAATCACTTGATATCCATACTACATAGGCTCATAGGATACACAAAATACCTATGTTGCACTACAAGAAAAAGGCCATTTTTTGACGTTGAAAAACTGTTGTAAAAAGGCTTTTACAACGTTTAATAGAAGGTTGTTATATCCAGGGTTGTAAAATGGTAGTTATCTTCCACAATGTTCGTTTGAACGTTGTGAAGACATTGTAGAAGTTCTTTCAACGACAGTTTATAAACATTGTTGAAATTTATAAAATACGACAAAAAACCTTTCTACAACATTTTTCAAGTATTGTAAAAATACTTTTTAAAACATATTACAAGTGTTGTAAATATAATTTCAACAATGTTCTTTAACTATGGTAGAAATAATATCTACCATGTTCAGTAAATATTGTGCATAAATTTTTTACAACAATGTACAAACATTATAGAAAGGTTTGTGCAACTTCTAGAAAATGTGTATATGTTATTCAATCATGTTTGCCAAACGTTGTAAATAATATTTTTATATTGTAATTGTAATATCAACAATGATTTAAAAGTATTGTAAATGAAGTTTACAACGTTTAAAAAAATTGTTAAAATATTATCTTACGACAGTTTTTAAACGATGTTGATTGTATTTATGTTTAAAAAATAATAATTTATAAATAAAAATATATTGATTGTAATTATAATATAAATACAAATACAAATACATTCACTTTAAAGAAAATAGAATAATTCTATTTATCACTTTATTGATCAAAATACAATAAAAGACTCCACAAGCCATTTTAAACATTGATTCACTTTACAATTCAACCATCTAAGATACATCATAGTACCAATTTAAGACATAGAACAAACTCCGATCATGATACACAAATATGATCTAGCAAATGTTTTCATCAAATTCGTTACCAGTCAACCTGTTTCAAAAGAGAAGAATTATTGTTGGTGTTTGCTCCAAAATATGTTATAAAAAATGTTTTTATCAACTTAGAAGTAATATATACTAACCGCATTAGGAGTATCAGTGACCTTGAAAATGCGCTTCGAAGGCAGAAGAAACTTTGATGCTTCTCCGAACACAAGAGTTGAAACATATACAAGCTTTTGAAATGCCTGTGCAGCAAATTCTTGTTTAGTAGTTAACCCTGATCCTCTAATAGCCTCTAACAACTCAAACAGAAAATTCTTTTTGCAAAGTTAAGTTAAAACTGAAACGAACCAGATGCTGCTCCACATCAGCTTCACGGTCTCCAGTCTCCAATATTTGCCTGAAAATACGCTGCTCAATCTATCAGAAACGCCACGCAAACAAGATTTTAACAATTAAGGGAACAAAAATATTTGTTGCACTATCAACAATACTTAAGTCCTGTGCCCTTTGTGACCTTCATGATGCATCTGAAGGTAAAAAGGTGTATCTAACAGAAGTACCTCCATATGAACAGAATGATCATCAATTCCAAGGGCTTCTTTAAATTTGATGATTGTCTCAATCTCATTTCCTTTGAGATTTTCTGCTTCTGGCAGAATAACTGAAATACAAATATAAAAGAATAATAAATAGAATAATAAATTAATTGTGTAAAATAAGAGCTAAAGTCCTACTATCAGCTGCTAAGAAAGTTGAAGAGAAAAAAGAAATAACACATACATATGTGATAGTACATGCATATTCAACCCAAGATTTCTTCTGTCTTAATCCATAGAAGGATCCAAACAAAGGCTTAGGTCAGACTTTGACAAACAAGCATTTCCTTGAAAACCCAGGAAGTCAGAGATATAACATTCAAATAAAAAGTTCCTTAAAATTGCAAAAGCATTGTCCTCTAGAATGTGCCCCTCAGTGCTCAAGAAGGTGCACTAGGACACAGTACAAGAAGCCTTGCCTCTCCTTCTGCAACAATTGCCTCTTCTTCTGTAACAAGTGTCGCACAAAATGCTTGTGTGTGGCAGCTGTGTATTATGGGAACAAAGCCTTATGCCCCTGCTACAACAACTAGAAGACCAAGGAAGGAGTCCCCAAATGCCCTTAAACTAAACTATACTACATCAAACTTCCCCATGATATCACAATCTGATGTTCTATTTCTATTTGTTTGTCTAACCCTTGTTGGTGGCAGCACTCATGGGTTTCTTATTTCTTTGTTATTACATTCTAAGCAAGCAAGTGTGGCATATGTTGCCCCTGATTACATTTAATTCTAATTTCAGCATCAGTTTTATATTTAAACATTGGGATCCTCTTCACAATTGGATTAATATAAAATCAATTGTCTAAACTGATGTAAGAATAAAAAATTTATACCAACTTTAGAGGGTCATCTTGCACTAACAATCCTATGGAGAGCAATGGTGAATAGGTTCCCAGTATTCAAGTATGGAAAGTTTAGAAGTCAATTTGCACTAATAATCCTATGAAGAGCATTCTAATATATGTTGAAGTGTATTTGTTTTTTGGGAGATCGTGTGTATTATTAATGGCATTCTTCCTTCAATTGCTTTTCCTCTTGAGTCAAAGTCACATTTCTTTTTCTCATGGTTTGACTAGCAATTGAATGGTGTACACCATGAGGACAACATACAAATAAATAGCCCCTCAATCAATGCATATTAATTCCAAAAATCAAGCATATTACTCCTTACCTTATTTGCAGCCTGTCTACATAACTCCAGTTATGGGAGCAGAGTTAATGAGTTCCATAAGTGCCACACAGTCAAAAATTTGCACCGCTAGAGTAATCGATCATTTTAACCGTCTGTAGCTACATCTGCGAACAAAATTGCATTGAAAGATTAAATTAAGAATGCAATAGATATCATATGTTCCAGCATAACCACTTTCTACAAAGCTTATTCAGTACTCACGTTAGAGTTTGACCAATATGCATTTTCTAATTGAACAACGATAGTGCATCTCCATCAGGAGCATAGAGTTGCTAGTTCTCCCTAATTCTATGATGAAACAAATCTTGGATGAAGAGAAGATATACAGCTTCCCATTGGTTCGGTTTTCAACTTTTATGGCATGGGCTTACGACATAACTTGTTAAAAAAAAAGAGAAAAATAAATAGATAAAATGGTTCGATGTCAAGAACATGCCAATCAAGTAGAACCAAGTAATTCTAGCCAGAGAAATTATTGTGATTCCTCTATGATCTTACTGGTCTTCTTAGTCACTTCCTGGATAGGTAATTTGAAAGAGAAGTAATGGAATAAAGGAGATGAGGTCTATAGTAAATAGTTCCAATGGTGGTGGAATGAAGAAAATTCTAATACTAAACTCTCGACAATTTTGCTAGAGTTCTGGATACTCATCATCTTATAGTAATATCCAAACCTCTCGAACTCAGATTTGTATTTCATTTTCATTTGTATGAATTGTTGGTTGGTCAGAGGCAAGGCCCATGACAATCCAAGACAATAATAACCAGGTCAGCGGGACCAAAATAACCCTTTCATTTGGCAAGGGGCCGAGTCACTTAAGGGGAGCTTAGTACTCATTTGCAAGGGTTACGTCACCAAACGGGAGCCCAAGTGTTCATTCAGCAAGAAGCCGAGTAATTTATGAAAAATTGATGCTTATTTATGAGGGGAGTGATAACCATAAGCCTTATGATTTTTAACAATATATTTTTATTGATCTTTAAGCTGATAATTGTGCCGATAACAAGAAAATCAAAATGTACAATGGACCCGTTATTGAAAGCGATGGATTTTAGCTACGACAAGCTTTGACTAGAAGGCATGCTACGGAATTATTCCCACCGTTTATTCTCAAAATAGCCCTTACATTTATAAATAAATTTAATAGTATCCACAAATTGAAAAGAAACAATTTATAAAAAAAACTAGAATACCTCCAAGCAACGACTGCGCAATTTTGCGCTTTGCAGCAATTTGAAGTGGGATATGGAAGTTTAATGTTGGATCCTCTGTTTTCCCTCTCTTGTATATTGAAGTAGAATTAGTCAGAATATCATAATTTATTACTATTGAGTTTCTTTCTACGAAATACAAGGCACCAGGGCATCGCATAGAATTACTACCACGCATCCACTTCATCAGTTCTTCTGAAGGACTTTGCATGCAAAGTCCACATCACATAATACTAATTGAGTTACTTATTGTCAAGTGTTAAGACTTGAAACTTATTATGACAAATAATTGGAGTATGACAGCAAATTACTTAGAACAAGATTTCATAAAAGAATAGAGGAAAATTGCAGAATCATGCATTGAGCACTAGGTTTTCAAGTTTTATTTCTGTTGAAAAGAAAACAAAATGTAGCATAGGTCATCTACAAATGCTTGCCTTTAGCACTCATTATTTTAGCTTCTACACCTAGAAAATTGGCAACCCATCAACTATCCTTAATTCATGATGCTCCCACCAACTTCCTGGAGAGATGCTTACGTATAGAACAATTGACATGCCAAAACCCAAGTTTGAATAGGTTCCTGGTCCTGGCCATAAACCACTACTTCGTGTCAGTGATTTAACAAAAGGGCAAATTAAAGGTTGCTTATTACCATCAATCACATATGTAATAAAATTAGATTCAATGGAGCATTGTTCATAGAGTAATCAAGAATTTTCGGATGTACAATTTATAAAGCACCAGTACTCATAGTTAGACTCATAATATCCTCCTAATTAATAAAATAAGTCACTTTGTATCCAAAATTCTCATTATCTGGGCGATTCTTCGGATGTGCAATTTATAAAGCACCAATACTCATAGCTAGACTTATAATATCCTCCTAATTAATAAAATAAGTCACTTTGTATCCAAAATTCTCATTATCTGGGTGATTCTCGAAATGGTTGGTCTAGTGAGTGTGGATTGTAGTTTGAGACTTTGAGGGATGAGTGTTTCTTCCAATGCCCACGGAAAGGTCGATAAACATTCCCCCCACATACAGAACCAACATATGATACACAAAATATTTAAAACTTTCCTACACAGAGACAAAAGAAGAAACAGATGGAGAGCATGGATGCATTCAAATACTTGGAGCTTGACCTTCTTCGGGAATCGGATGTTGACGAAGTGGGGCTGGGCCTCGTCGGACTGCCAGTAGGTGTCGAGGTTGTCGTTGCAGAGGAAGATGACGTCGTTGCCAGGCTTGCAGGAGTTGACGCTCCACGAGACCGTCTTTGTTATCTCATAGAGGTCGTCCTCCAGCGACAGGGTCTTACTTTCTGTCAGCTTTTTATTTGAAAAAATTATTGATATATAGAGAGACATTGAAGATCATAAACCCTAAAAAGAGAAATTTTGTCAGAAAATAGAAGAAGCTTCTTACATATCATAAAAACCTAGAATGAAATATCAAAATAGTGGATGAATAATTTTCCTAAATTGAAAACTCTAAACCTAGAAAAAAAATTGGAAGAAGAAACACTAACCTCGCTGTCGGCGATGATCCGGCGGCACTTGCGGAAGGTGGCAGGTGTCCCACATAGTAATGTAAGTAGAACTCCTCCTCCCCCTGTTCGTTCCCCCTTTGCTTCCTCTCTCTAAACTCTGCTTTTTACTGGTAGTGGTCGGAGAAGGACGATGGTGGTGCACCCATGACCATGTAAGAGAGAGAGAGAGAGAGAAAAGTCGGTAGGAGTGTGAAAGATGATGATTTGAGATTAAGAAGGGGGGGGGGGGGGGGGGGGGGGGGGGGGGGGGGGGGGGGGCGGAGGTGGGCTTGATCAAAAATCTTGGGGGAAAACCAAAAGCTTGGAGGGAAACAACACCAACACTTTTATTTCATGAAAAATTACCATTTTTGCATGTTAAATAATATTTTTTTATAATCCAGTTGGACTACTCATATTTTTTTCCTTAATCATTGAATGGGTAAAATAATTTACTTACAGAATTTTACGTCACCACTAATAATTCTTTCCATCATAAATTGTGTTACCAACTTTTTCCTTAATCCAACCCAATTAGCCTTTTAATACTGACTGAATACTCATTCCGTCACTGACTTACGCCACTATAACCAAAAACTTTTGTAGCGGACTCTAGAGAAAGGCACAACATGCGTTGAGAAGAGAATAGGCTGGTCTTTAGAGAGAGAGAGGAGAAGATGAGAGATTGGACTATGGAGAGCGGCGAAGCGTGCGTAGAGGAGAGAAGATGTTGGTCTGTATAGAGAGGTGCAACATTGATGAGAGGAGATAGGGTTTAGGGTTAGGTTTTTATTTTTTGGTAAATATAAAGTGAGGGAGAAACATGTAATTGCAAGTTAATTTTAGGTTTCAGTTCGGGTCGAAAATCGAATGCCAAATCTGTAATCTGAACCGAAAAGCTAAGTTATTATGTTCTTATAAACGAAATCCGACCTGTTATTTCTCAAACTAATCTGAATTATTTTTCGGGTTGATTTTCAGTCAATGCCCGTTAATTGCTCACCTTTATTTAAATCCATGTGAACTCCGCTCGGAGTCAATAGCTATTGGTCTAGAGGTCTATCTACAAAACGATATGTGAGCACTCTATCTTTGCATCTTGTTCTGGTATGATCACAAGTTTCCTATATATATATATATATATATATATATATATATATATATATATATATATATATAGAGAGAGAGAGAGAGAGAGAGAGAGAGAGAGAGAGAGGCGTGCATTGCACTTATTTTAATCATTTTTTATGAATTTTTTTCTTGGAAAGAGAAAAAGATGGAAAAATAGCAAACTATATTTTCCTTAAAATAAAATATATACATAATTACCTAACTATCCTCTTTAAATTTAATAATTAATTTTAATTATTAAAGTTAGGCAAGGACATATTTGGGAGAAAAAATTCACGGTGAAGCGAACTTTTCTTATTATGTAGTAGTATATATATAGAAGTATGGATATATGGCTGGACCAATTATGAGTTAAAAGTGAACCTAATTGTTAAGTTAATGACAAACTTATAAATTAATGCTTGCAGGTCTTGATGTTGATCTTCAGGTCTTGTTGCTGCTCACATGCATTAGAACATAGGCTCTGCAAAACTATTGAACTAGCCAGGGTTCTACCAAGTCCAGTCCTGAGCTCATGGGGGGCCCGGGAAGAAATTTCAAAACAGGACCCTCATACATAATATAAAAATATATTAAAAACTAAACTAAAAGTAAATTAAATAAAGGTTACCACCAAGAATTGAACTAAAAATCTTTAGCATACAAGTCTAACATACTAACCACTACACCACAATATCTTTATATCAAAGAGGGCTTATGGTACATACTAGTTCTATTTTAGATACAAATTGTTTAACATATTTATTTTTCAATTAATTTTTGGGGCACTCATAATTCATGGGCCCTGGGCGGTCGCCCTAGCTGCCATGGGTTCTACCATCTGGTATACCAAGTTGGTAAATAGGCATTTGCACGGTTCTCATCAAAGTTGATCTCCTTATCCTTTAATAAATAAGAGTTAGCTTTCCAACTTTCCATTTATATATTATACAAAAAGTTGACATTTAAAGTTAGCAATAAAGTGACTTAGTTTGTTCCTTTAAAGTTCATTATCAACTCAAGATACTTTAAAAAAAGAAAATACAACATATACAATAATTCAGAATTAATGATTTATAGACTAGTCACAACTTATAATAACTAATTTAAATAATAGAAGAAGGCTCAATTTTTTTGGAATGAAAATTTGGGGGGGGGGGGATTTACCCTCCCCACAACCACCACCACAACACTAACACACATACAAAAATGTGTAACTTATGATTGGGTGTGTCTCTTTTTTGTCAAATGCATAGATATACAATTTAAAATAGTTAAAAGATAAATACATTCACAACGTTTATTTATATTAAAAATATTAAATTAAATTTACAACAATGTATAAACATTATGAAATACACATCTTTTCCAACATTTAATAAAAGTTGTTGAATATAACCCTTTTACAATATTTTTCAAATGTTGTAAAAGACAACACCTACGCAACGTTTATATAAAGTGGTAAAATTAAATTAATTTTACAACATCGAACAAGCATTGTAAAAGATAAAAAATTACAACAGTTGATAAACGTTGTTGAACATGCCATTTTACAATATTTTAAAAACATTGTCAAAATTAGTAACATTAACAACATTAAATAAACGTTGTCAAAATTAATAAGTTCTTCAATGTTAATAAAACGTTGTTGAAGACAATAATACACAACTTTTGCAATAACCATTGTATAAGCCTTAACGTTTGAATATAAAATGTTGTTTGTACAAGTATTTTACAACGTTTTTACGATAAAAGTTGTAGAAGATCCCTCCTTTTTACAACATTTTCAAGATGTGTTGTAGATGAAATGTTGTAAAAGAGGTTTTTTCTTGTAGTGTTGTATAGTCAATTTTTTACTTAAAACCAATATTGTACCTATTTGACCTATTTACTAAATTCTAAGATTGAAGTATGTTGTAGCCCTTTGTATCAGCTTTCTAAAACTTCAAACGGATCACATTTTCGTCTCCGCAAGCTCCCGGAATCGTGAAAACACCGAAATACGTTCATCTTTCAGAAATCTGACACTCAAATAGTTTTACAAAACTTTCTACAAAAAAATTGGCCTATTAATATATATATTTGGAAAGCTAACTTCGATACAATTCTTTTAAAAAATGGGAGATTAATCGGAGTCCTGAGTTAGGAGTTATGGTATTTCTAAGTTGCTACGACTGCTAAAAACGTGGATGAATACTATGACAAATTTGGGTTGTTTTGGACAAAAGAACACATGTATACACTCAAATCTAACCGTACGTATCATGCGATACCATGATACAACACCACGTATCATATTTATATATACCCAATCTCGACTCAGAAAGGACACGAATATCTCTTTGGGGACACATATCGAACACTTGGTGGTCACAAATTCGTAACAAACACAAATTGAGAACAGAAATCAACACTACTCATGATAAAAACCTAGATCTACCAAATTGAAAGGTTTTCATACCTAGATCTATTATTAGGAAGTCAAATCCACCTTTGGGAAGGTTCTTATGGGTTCAGTAGGTGTTCCTAACCATAAAATTGGTGAAGAATAGAGATTTACCCAACCTGTGTATCCCTCCTTTGGAGAACTCCAAATTTGAACGCAGAAGGGATGAGTCGGACAAGATCTCCTAGCAAGCTCCTCTTCTATGGGTCTTCTTGTGCTCTCTAATGCTCTAGGCCTTCATGAAAGTGAGGATGAGGGGAATTGGAAGTGGATTGAGAGGAATTGTAGGAAAATGGGTTTGCCTGGGGAAGAAGAAGCTTTGGGAAAAAATGAGGCTAATGAGTGAAATGGAATGAATGGATGAATCCCTAATTAGAAATTATCTCTTATTGTAAGATTTTGGGCATGCCAAAATATCAAATTTGCCCCTCTCCATTTGTCATGGATGGAATCTAATTAACTAAAGGAAGGAATCTCTACAATTAAAAGGAATATTCCTTTCATGACAACTAAACATAATTAATTCTAATTGCTAAAGTTATGACTAACAATAATTAGCACTAATACTTGCAAAATCTAATTGGCTATCCACTAACTGACACTAATATAATTCTAGGCAACCACTAATATAAATAATATATATAAAAAAATAATCAACATACAAAATTACCAAAATACCCCTATGTTGGAAAGTGGTAGTTACATATAGACTAGCAAAGCCTAATGGAGACTTATTGATGATGCCTATCAATGACAAATTCTTGAAGAAATATTATGTCTAATCTATAGTAGACATAACATTTGCCTCCCCAACAACTGTGTACTTCCTTTTCAATAAGATGTCTACAAATGTGTAGTGTTTATATATATTTTTATTCGAAGCAAGGAGTTTTATCCCTAACAAAGTACATGAAGAGTAATACTTCATTCATCTTTCCTCGAACTATTATTTTTATTCAAAAGGGTCCTAAAAAATATCACTAGTAGAATCGTACTCAGATCCTACGAAACTATCCTCGTAAGAGATCATTGAGTACATTCTTTTAATTTCCAAAATCCGTCCTTAGAGCCATGTTGCTTTAAAGACATCTTTTTTCAATTCTCCAACTGGAACAGAAATGATCTATCACTAAAAGAATATTCATGTCCATATTACCTCTAAATTATTTTGTGGCATCCACTTTCTGTAGTTTTTTTATAAATTTACCAAGTCCATATTATCTCTGAGTGAATTTATACATGAATGTTTATTATGTCCATATTGCCACTGATAAAAAGTTCATAATTATATCTTATTACTTGCACTTAGTAGGTACACCATATGTAATAGGCATATTACAAAGCTACTTGTTATGTCTATAATACCTCTGGCAGATTACTTCAACTTATTATCTATACCTAATCGGGTATACCAAAGGTAACAGGTCCACTTAATGTCTATCAAGTCTATATTACCTCTGATAGTACTGATTCCACAACCAATTATCTATACTCTATTAGAGAATGTCACAAGATAACGGGTCCCTATATAATCCATAATGAATTTTGATATGACGCTACATCCATATTACCTCTAGAGAAATATTAAACTCCAATTATCCCCAGCAAAATGGAAAGTATTGTTATTTCAAAATAAAATGAAGGTACAAGATGCTTCCATTATCAACAACAAAAGAAAGAAGACAAAAAGTTACAAGGCTTTAAAGGTTATCATGCATTTTACAAAGCTCTCAAATTCTCTTCTTTAAGGCCTCTATCTCAGCCTGTTTCCGTTCAAAGGCCCGACGATATGCTTAGCCCGGTGTGTAGCTTCATCGCTGAAGGGAACCAAAGCTTCGTGATCCTTTTCTAGCTCAAGGATCTTTTGATCAATCCTGTCAATGGACTTCGTGACTTCCTTAGCTTGAGCAGTAAAATTTTTCTCATCCCTGGTACTCTGTGCCAGAGTAGATTCTTCCAAAGCAAAGGCATGTTAAAGCTCTCTGATCTCATTCATGATATGAGCCATGCATTCTGTGTACCTTTTTTGTTGAGTTGTGCAAATAAGTTAAGAAGTGTTAAGGAACTCGTATTCCTCATTCCCTTGGGCAGCTCGTTCATCAAGGATTCTATTCCAGTTTCTGAAGGCGAGCTCCTCTTTATAAATTGCATTGTTTAGCTTGGAGAGTTCATCATATGCAATCATTTTGAGGTTGCGTCATTGAGCCAGACCAAGGCCGATGACACGATGTTCAATTGTGTCGAGCAATGTAACGCCCCAGTCCCAAAATACGTAGGACTAGGAGACCGTGTACATGCTAGCTATGTAGTGAGAGGACTCCGGCCTAGCTCGGGTACGGAGAAGTTGTATAATAATGACCAACTATCTTTACTAATCAATAATATCTCTATGTCTTAATCTACAGTAATACATAATACAAGAATGAACAAGATATAACATAGTGTGCACCCTATGGTACATTTGTCCGAATAGACTCGAAAGAATAACTTGAGTCTACAAATACTAGGCTAACAAGAAAAATGTAATTAAACATATATGAATATGTAACCGCAAAAGATACCTGAAACAAAAAATAGCAGCCATCATGATCAGCGACCAACTCCGCTCAGTCGAATACCTAGAGATATCACCAAGTCCTCAGGAGACTAGAAAGGTACGTAATATACATGCCAAGGTAAAGATATGAAAATATAATCTAAGGGTATCTAATATATCCGGTCTACATGATATGCATGTGAGAATCTTTTCTAGTATACCAGACCCCTTCCACTAAGGCTCACAAGCACCTCAGCAGGATATTGTCCCTAGTACCGTCTCTTGGGACCAAGGACAATTAATCTAGACAGTGATAATCCTCTACTCTACCACAGAGCTAAAGGGTCACTAAACAACGGGCCACACGATAATATGTCTGATATTGTAGTCAAGTTCTCCCTAACCCCATATCTAGAATCTAATAATGTCAAGTCTGTACAGTCATCCCGATAACACAAGAATTAAAGATAAAAAAATCTAGAATGATAGTATGAGGTCAATACCATGAATAGTCATGTAAACCTCGTATCATGAATGTGTCGGTGTCCTGTGGTCAATCATGTCAATGGACAAGTCAATATGCATGCAATGCCTAATGTCAATACTTGGTGTCATCATCAAGGCATTGATACCCGTCTACGAAATAGACACTAAAGTATCGATGTCTCTACGTCATGCAATGCTAATCAAAATAACAACCAGAAAGAAAAAGAAAACAATATGTAACCACGGCAAGGTACACTTGTCTGTAACTGCTGTTTGAAGGTAGGCCTGACCAACTCTGGTGTCCTCGTCACTCCTTCCAAGATCACCTATAATAAGACACTATTGTTATTATTCTATATCAACTTACCATATATAGGTTATATTAGTATCTAAGTCTACTAGTCACCATAACGTTGATATAATACTATCTAACATATAAGTACCAACTTCTCTCATAAAATAATTTATAAATATAATAAAAATAATAAATTTAAAATTTGGAAATTATTTATAAGTACCTATATATTACCAAAATTATGTTTTCAATGGTAGAACTCTTCCACAATAGGTTCTATATCAATACTACACATTGATACCACAAATTAACCTACTAATTTAGCCCCAAAATAATAATAATTAATTAAAAAAATATTCTGTGAAAATTCCAAAAATTAGTTAAAATAGTGGTTTTAACATTAAACCATGCACAACAAATAGTTTAATAGAGTTTTATGAAGTATTGTCACTTTTGGACACAAAGAAGATAGAATTTTTCGGAGTTCGGTGATACGGCAAATGTCACAAAATTTTAAAAATAGCAAACAAATTCAAACCCTAACAAATAGACATGTGTTGGAAATATCTCAATGTATAGATTCTGAATACAAATATTAGAAGGATCAAACTAACCTTAGGTAGGTGAAAAATGCCTCTCAACAGAACTCGTCAGTTCTGGATACCTTGTCGTAGAATCGTCTTCACGGGCAAACCGCTTGGAACTGTGTCATCCAGCGATCCGTGATTGGAGTAGACATAAAGAGGTAACTTTTAGTTTTGGTTTGAGGCGAATTAGATGTGAAAAATTAGATGAAATCTCATCTACAAGTCGACTAAGCTGTTGTGATGTTTCAGATTTTGATTCAGCAGAGTTTCGACCCAAGTAGCGCGTCGTGCACCTCTCCAACGGCCGCTAGATGGCTCCTACAGTTGCTAGGGTAGAAGAAAACATCGAAGGGGTCAAAAGAGTGGTGGTGGTTGGCACAAAAGTCGAGGAAAATCGGATCTTGGTGAAGGGGGTCAGCTATGCTTTCGGCCTTGAGGTTGTGGCCGCGCGCAAGGAGGGGAGGTTTTGGGTAGTGGGTGGTTATGAGGAGAGAGGAATAGGTTAGGGTTTGTTGGTATTTAATTTATGAGGGTTTGGGCTTTGGTTTGAACTAATTAGGGTAGGATTTGGCCCTCCAAAGTATACTAATGGTAATAGGTTTCCTATTTTAGAGGGTTGTTTGACCAAGTCAAAGATTGATAATATATTGCACATGGCTGCAATTTAATCTGTAAAAATAACTTAAATATATGTGTACTTGGCTTTGATAATCTTAGTTTGGCTTTAACTAGTAGGGTTGACTAGGTTAGGGTCCGAGTAGGATTTCTAGTCAAATTGGACCTGAGAATCAATTTAATGAGTCTCATGTGTCGTTTGCAAATAAGTAGCACATGGAAATACAATTGGATGTACACCATAGGCATGTGCGTTGTAGACTCAAAATCAAAACTATATATTGGATCATACGACTTCGATCTATGTCAAGTTCCGAAATCAAATTGAAAGTTGGGCCTAGAATTACGATAAATGATCAAATGGCCTAAGTTGGCCCAAAGTTGTGTGGAGTCAAAAGAATGTTGGAGAATAAATTTGGAAGGAACACGATATATCAAATTGAAGGTGGATGAGTTTAGAATTCAAATATGAAATTGTATTTGAGAAAACGATATTTGTTGTGCTTCAAAAATAAAAGCTACAGTAAACTACTATATAGTCATTATTGACTTTACTATTTTAAAATATCCATATAAAATAAATAAAATAATTAAAAATAAATTTCAAAAATCATGGGGGCTTACAACCTACCCACCTTAGAAAATTTCGTCCTTGAAATTGAAATAACACTATATAACATAAGAATAATTAACTAAATCTGACCGAAATCTATGAATAGGTGTGGATATCGCTCACGCATGGAATCTTCTTGCTCCCAAGTAGATTCTTCCGAAGAATGGTGCCTCCATGCAACCCGAACCAGTATAATCGTCTACCCTCTAAGTATCTTCTCACTAGTATCCAAGTTAATAACTGGCTGATCATCGTTTGATTGGCCGGGTCCCACTGTGATCTCGAAATAATCGACCACATGACTGGAATCAGTCACATACCTCCTCAACTGTTAGACATGGAATATATCCTGCACTCCCTCTAAGGATGGAAGTAATGTAAGACGGTATGCTCTTTCTCTAACACGCTCTATATACCAAAGGGTTACAAATCTATAGGTAAGGCTTCTAACTTGACTCTTACACCTTTATCTATGACTAACCATAGAAAAATTACAATTCCTCTGTAACTGTATTTCTCTAGTTAGATAATAATTTCTCTAGTTCCTTTAATCTAGGCCCTATCTTAGGCAAAAGATAGCAGGATTCAGTCTAATGATTCTATGATTGCTTGTTGGGGTTAGGTTTCTTACTATACTATACTCTAACTTATGCCTTGGGAGAGTATTTATGAAATTCTATCCACCTTAGCTGCTTACCTAGTCCTGTAAAGCATAGATTCCTATCTTCTTCAAATAAAATTCCTACCATAATGGTTCTACACAGGCTTAGGTCCAACCTTAAATACATGGCTTACCAAGCCATTCTATTCATAACAAAACTTCTAAAAATCTACCACAAGGGGGTCCTATTTTCTTAAGGCACTATAACTAACACCAAATTTAACAGCCTAATCTTCAAAATCGTATATCTAGTATTCAGGATAAATTCTATTATTATTATCTAACAACTCTCTATGGATATGTAATTTCTAATTTATCCTATCTGTTTGGCAGGTGTAGGGATGCCTATCAATCGACTAAGAGGGTTATTATACTAAAACTCCTATAAATAGAATGGCACTCTGTTCTAATTGCTCTTTCTAGTATAGTGGTTCTACCCTACTCATATAAACCTTAGATAATCAGCATCCTAAGAAATTTTACTAACATAGCTTCTATCCTATGATAAAATATAATCAAAGCTACCTCAACTAGTTCGGGTACTGGTGGAACACCTTGTTCTTCAAATATATACATATTGTAGGTGCAATTGTTAGTCCAAAAGGCATCAACAAACTGGTAATGGCCGTAGGGGATCCCGAGTGCTATCCTTGGCATATCCTCTTTTCATATTGTCCCTAATAGTATTTCGATCTTAAGTCAATAAAACATACCTTTGCTCCTGACGGTTGGTCGAACCGGTCGATGGCAAACTATACTTCGAGTTACCAGAGTGATCTTGGGCTTCAAATGATCAATCAGTCTGAAGATGGTGAGCATTGACTCATTCTAAAGCATAAACTATCTATCAAGATTTCCTAAGAATGAGACTAGATAATCTCTCTAGTCATGATCTAACTTATATTACCTTAGAGGTCATATATCTTGATTTGACCCACTTCTGTGGCTTGGATTTTCTCTAATCGTCTCTCCTAGCAATATGGTATTTTTATGCTAAATTGTGGTCTGCTATGTCCTAAAGCTTCTATGCTTGTCTATTAGGTAATGGGCATGTGCTAATGCTAGACAATGCTTATATATGATACCTTGACAACCACTCGACTAATCTTCTAGTCATGGTTGTTAATAGATCCTTTCAAGCTATTCCTCATATATATATAGAAGTATATCTAGTCTAATACCGTCCTTGCCATTCTTCAAAAAAAAAATTCCTAGATCGACACAATGGCTCAACCTATCATCACGCACCATTTTGATTCATTTCCTTGATAATAATCTCCCTAGTAAAGATCCTTCAAGTCACTGTCCGAGGTAACTTTGCATATACATACCATCATGTTTTCTATATCCTTCAATAAACATTTTCTAAATCTTAGTGCAACCTTAAAATTATCTTTAAGGATTCTACAATACCTTGTCGAATCATCCTATCCATAACAAGACTTTTAAATTCCTTCAACTACAGTATTTCATTGTGGTGATCATATTCTATTTGGAAAACCGTATCTAACTTTAAAATTCTATCATATATTTCATCAGTCACTTCATTCATTGTGATTGAGAAACATAACTTACCTTCCTTACTAATCCTCATATAACCATGCTATCCCTCTAACCCATCTCTATATGACATCTCTATATCATAGGTGGATGGTAGAATGGGTCTAGCCTATTGATACTAAAATCTCTCGTTAGGGTTAAATCTCCTATAAGAATTCTATTTTACCAGTCTGATATACTCGGTCTATCTACTTGAGGCGTCTATCCAAAATCTCACTACCTTAGAAAACTAATAGCCTTTTAACAAACTTCTATCAAATACGTTCTATCACACGATGGAATATAATCGAAATGGCTCATCAAGTACGAGTATTCGTCCTTCCAAAATAGAGAAAGACGAGAGTCCAACACAAGGATTTCAATAAGATGATTAAATGCAATTTTTGAGTTCCAAGGATGATAGAGGAAATCAAAAGAATTTTGAAAGCAATTGTGGATTGAGTGCCTAATATACTATCCTATCACAGGCTCACTCGGCAAAGTAGCATAACCGAAACGATATTCTCTGACCTGCATGGGCCACCACAAAAATATGTAATGCTCCAGTCCCAAAATATGTAGGACTAGGAGACCATGTACATGCTAGCTACGTAACGAGAGGACTCCGACCCAGCTCGGGAACGTATAAGCTGTATAATAGCGACCAACTATCTATACTAATCAATAATATCTCTATGTTTCAATCCACAGTAATACAGAATACAAGAATAAATAAGATATAACATAGTATGCACCCTATGCTACATTTGTCCGAATATACTCGAAAGAATAACTTGAGTCTATAAATACTAGGCTAACAAGCATAATTTAATTAAACATATATGAATATGTAGCCACAAGAGATATATGAATCAGAAAATAGCAACCTTCATGATCAACGACCAACTCTGCTCAGTCGAATACCTGGACAGATCACCAGGTTATCAGGAGACTAGCAAGGTACATAATATACATGCCAAGGTACAGATATAAAAATATGATATAAGGGTATCTACTATATCCGGTCTACGTGATGTGCATATGAGAATCTTTTCTAGAATACCAGACCCCTTCCACTAAGGTTCGCAAGCACCTCAGCAGGATATTATCCCCAGTACCGTGTCTTGGGACCAAGGACAATTAATCTCGACAGTGGTAATCCTCTACTCTGCTATAGAGCTAATTAAGGGTCACTAAACAACGGGTCACACGACAATAGGTCTAATATTGTAGTCAAGTTCTTCACTAATCCCGTGTCTAGAATCTAGTAATGTCAAGTCTGTACAGTCATGCCGATAACAGTAAAAATAATAAAAAAATTAGAATGCTAGCACGAGGTCAATACCACGAATAGTCATATAAACCTCGCATCATGAATGTGTCGGTGTCCTGTGGTCAATCATGTCAATGGACAAGTCAATATGCACGCAATGCCTAATGTCAATACTTGGTATCATCATTATGCGGTATCCGTCTACAAAACAAATACTTATGTATTGATGTCCCTACGCCATGCAATGCTAATCAAAATAACAACCAGAAAGAAAAAGAAAATAATCTGTAACCACGGCAAGGTACACTTGCCTGTAACTGCTGTTTAAGGGTAGGCCTGAACAACTTCGGTGTCCTCGTCACTCCTTCCAGTATCACCTATAATAATACACTATTGTTATTATTCTATAACAACTTACCATATATAGGTTATACTAGTATCTAAGTCTATTAGTTACCATAACGTTGATATAACACTATCGAACATATAAGTACCAACTTCTCTCATAAAAATAATTTATAACTATAATTAAAATAATAAATTAAATTCTAGAAATTATTTATAAGTACCTGTATATTACCAAAATTATGTTTTCAATGGTGGAAATCTTCCACAATAGGTTCTATGTCAATACTACACATTGATACCACAAATTGACCTACTAATTTAGCCCAAAAACAATAATTAATTGAAAATATTAAATTCTTTAAAAATTCCAAAAATTATTTAAAATTGTGGTTTTAACATTGAACCTTGCACAAAAAATAGTTGAATAGAGTTTTATGAAGCATTGGCACTTTTGGACACAAAGAAGACAAAAAATTTTGGATTTCGGTGATACGACAAATGTCACAAAATTTTAAAAATAGCAAACTTATTCAAATCCTAACAAATAGATATGCGTTGGAAATCTCTCGACGTATAGATTCTGAATAAAAATATTAGAAGGATCAATACTAAGTTTAGGTAGGCAAAAAATGGCTCACAACAGAACTTGTCAGGTCTGGATACCTTGTCATAGAATCGTCGCTACGGACAAACTGCTTGGAACCTGTGATCCAGAGACCAGAGATTGGAGTAAACACATGGAGGTAACTTCTACTTTTGGTTTGAGGTGAATTGGACGAGAAAAAGTAGATGAAATCTCATCTACAATTCGACTAAGCTGGTGTGATGTTTCAGATTTCGATTCGGCAGAGTTTCGGTCCAAGTAGCATGTCGTGCACCTCTCTAACGGCCACAAGATTGCTCCTACAATTTCTCGGATGGAAGAGAACATCGAGGGGGTCACGAGAGTGGGTGGTGGTTTGCACAAATGTCGAAGAAAAATAGATCTTGGTGAAGGGGGTCAGCTATGCTCTCGGCCATGGGGTTGTGGCCGTACGCAAGGAGGGGATGTTTCGGGTAGTGGGCAGTTTTGAGGAGAGAGTAATAGGTTAGGGTTTTGTTGTTCTTGAATCATAAGGGTTTGGGCTTTGGTTTGAACTAATTCGTGTAGGATTTGGCCCTCCAAAGTATACTAATGGTAATAGGTTTCATATTTTAGAGGGTTGTTTGACCAAGTCAAAGATTGAAAATATGTTGCACATAGCTATAATTTAATCTCTAACAATCACTTAAATATATGTCTACTTGGTTTTGGTAATCTTAGTTAGGCTCTAACTAGTAGGGTTGACTAGGTTAGGGTCCGAGTAGGATTTCTAGTCAAATTGGACCAAAAATCAATTTGATGAGTCTCATGTGCCATTTGCAAATAAGTAGCACATGCGAACTCGACTGGATGGTACACCCTAAGCATGTGCGTTGTAGACTCAAAATGGATCAAAACTATATATTGGATCATACGGCTTCGATCTATGTCAAGTCCCGAAATCAAATTGGAAGTTGGGCCTAGAATTACGATAAATGATCAAATGGCCTAAGTTGGCCCGAAGTTGTGCGAAGTCAAAAAAATATTGGAGAATAAATTTGGATGGGACATGATATATCAAATTGAAGGTGAATGTGTCTAGAATTCAAATATGGAATTGGATGATAGAATACGATATTTGTTGTGCTTCAAAAATCAAAGCTACAGTAAACTATTAATATAATCATTATTGGCTTTAATATTTTAAAATATCCATATAAAATAAATAAAATAATTAAAAATGAATTCCAAAAATTAGGTGGCTTACAAGCAACATTCTTAGTTCTCCACCGATAGTTTCATGATTTAGAAAAGCTTCAAGGGCTTGGATCATACAGGCTGTTGGAGTCTTAATCTAGAAAAAAGGAATGTTCCTCTCCACTATTCTTTTGATTTCATTTTCCAAGAGAGAATAAAAACAATGTACACAAAATTCTGGACATACCCTCTTATCAATGGCGTCATCAATACATCATTTGTTTGAGCCTGTACCGTAGATGAAGGAGCAGGAGTGACTTGGACAGTTGTTATTCAAAAGAAAGATTATTATACTGAAACAAACAATGAATGGAAATTAAATATGTTCATAAATTCAATACCTGTAGTAGTCAAGGAAGTAATAGACGATTTTTTAGCAAGTGGGATGTTGGTTTCAGTAGCACATCTACTGGTCCCGGTACAACTTTGTAATCATCTTCTTTACTAGTGCTGCTGTGATAGTCTCTTGATTCAGCTCAGCAATTAAAGTTTCATCTGTCCTGATATCCTCTACAGGTTGCGGAAGGAACTGGGTGCAGACGTCGGTGGTAACCTGATAATCCTAAAGGTACTCCTGGTTTCTTGCACAGCAAATAGGGAATCCACAAATAAAGCTGATGAAGTTTCGATCACCCTCACGGTATTTGGTGCTTCTGATTCCAAAACACTGGGTGCCTCCACGGGTTCTTCTCTCGGTTCATCAGTGGAAGGCAATAAGGCGGGTGTGTTATTTAAAGTATTGGCTTCAATTGTTGCAAGATTGTCAAAGTCGATATTTTCGAAGGTGAAGCCACTGTCATCATGAATGTCTTCCCATATGGAAGCCATTTGAGAAGGATCATTTGTATCGTCATCATTAAATGCTACACTTTTTGTGGTAGCCTTTGAAGTCCCTACATCACCCTTTAACAATTCTCTACTTCTTTGGAAGTCACTTCAGGAGACAGAATCCGAACTTCTTTAGTTGATCGGGCAGAACTACATGAATATCTTCTCAGAGACATCACTCCTTGTGCATCAGGAGGTGGTGTATCGCTATAGACGACAGGCCTTGATGACGTTAGCTCATGCTGGACTAAATTGGGTACTTTTGTCGGGCCTTGATGACGTTAGCTCATGCTCAAAAGCTTCTTCTAATGGACATTTTTGTCTTATTCTTTCTCTCAACCACCTTGAGCTTTTTTAGGTAGAGGAGAAGCATTAGGGGTATATTTCTTCCTCCTTTTGCCCCTTTTAGCAGGTTTTGGACGAACTCTCCACCTTTGGTTTTGTCACGACCCGCACCCATTTTTCGGGATGCGGGTGCGTGCGCAAGTCCAGCCTGTGCCGCAGTATCGGCGGTAGAGCGTTGTCTAGCCCACAATAAACAAAGTCACAATATTTGCTCATAATTAATTTTTTTTATTTGCTCATTCACAATGCTAAATAAATTACAATATCCAAAGTTACATTTGATTATAAAATTACAATAACTCACAAAATAGAAAAGACAACTAAATGAATCTTTGTTATAAACTCAACTATCTAACTAGTCTCTAGGATTTGGCCTTCCAAATTCACCCGTATCTCCCCAAAGGATCCAATGCATAGAGTAGCTGTGACTATCTGAAAAATGGTTTCCAGTCAGGAATAGAACGAGTACAATTCAAGTATGCAGTTCCAAATATATGATAACGACTATAAAACAGTGAATGGGAATGACATACATGATGAAATAACAAAACTGAAATCATGGCATAGACAATAAAGAAAAATAGTTAATTATGAACTATAAAGACAAGTAGAGCATGAAATAAGAAAGCATAACCATCTACGTGATTTGAAGTACACCTTTCAATATGTGATCGGGCTGGTCTACTACACCACACGATCTACAAGGTCTACATTGCAATGAAATATAAAATAAAGCACGGTCTATGGGATTGATCACATATCTATTTAGTACTTTCCCGTCCGACTACAACACATGAATGAAGTCATGACAATGAGTTTCAAATGCGATAAAGAAATCAAATATGGTATCATGACTAAATCTATATGGCACTAATCCGTATAACGAACGTGTCAAAAATCAATTATGTATCACTAATCATGTAATTATAGTAATTGATAATATTGGAAACAAACCAGAACTGTACTCGCATGGGGTCCTTTGCTGGTGGAACAGATAATCCCGTTGGGTCCCGAATAGTCCGATTGGCTAGGGTTGACTTAAAGAAGTCTAGAATCAGAGTTCGGCACGATCATCGAGGTCAAAATGAAGTCCTTGATCAAAGTGAAGAAAATGACTATATTAGTCATGATTATGACTTAAAGGAAATTGCATAAACAAATACATATATCTATTTTGGAAAATTATTTATAATATTAAAATTATATTTTACTAGTCAAAATACTTGAAAATTCTAGAATATCTTTTTAGGTCAAAACTATAATTTTAAATACCATAAATTAATTAGGTTTTTAGGTTAGAAAGCATAACTAAATACTACAAAAATAATATCATAATATTTTTTAAGCTTCTATCTCCATTTTGAAATTTATAAGCAAGGTCAAGCCCAATACTATATATATATATATATATATATATATATATATATATATATATATATATATATATATATATATATATTATTAAAAAAACATTATTATTATTATTATTATTATTATTATTATTATTTTGAGGTGTCCTTTCTCCAAGTCGGATCGTGGCCCGAAGCCACCCAGCCGTCCAAGTGGGGATTTGAACCCGAGACCTGTGCTCGGGCGGCCCCCCACACTACCACTAGTTAATGCCTTAGGGACCAAGCTCAATACTATATATATATATATATATTTTATATATATATATATATATATATATATATATATATATATATTAGTTACAATATAATTTTTAGGAAACTAGTTAATATATATTTATTTTAATAAATACAAAGTATATTAATATTACCAAAGGTTTTACTAATAATTAATAAATATGATAGTATAACTACATATATCTACTATTGTAGTTACTATAGTATACTAGTACCTACTCCACTGCCTGCCTTGATTTGCAAAGAAAATAAAATAATACTACAAACTTACCTATTATGACACCAGTACATTAGTTAGAAATAAAAATAAAAATAAAAATAAAAATAAAATAAACTAATACATGTTATGAAACCCTTATCTATTCACCATTATGTCATGAGTTACACATGACCCTTGGGATCATGTAACTCATGACCCTTGGGTTATGTAACTCATGACCCTTGGGTTGCCCCTTATACCTATATATATGGCCCTTTCCATATGATGAAATGAGAGGAATAAAAATACAATTCTACGATATCTCGTCTCCCTTCAAACACGTTATCAGCACGATTGCTGAAGCAAGGAGAATCGACGTCCAGATATCGACGTCATCCTTCCTCCTTCCCTAGCCGATCCGACGTACCGTTAATTTTTTTACCTTCTTCCACCATACGGTAAGAAAGGTAAATTTATTTTTGAAAAATTCATCTTATTCATGAGATGTACTACTTTCTGAATCATGTAAGTACTTGCTCATGATACAATATTCAATTGGATAGTTTTCTAGATGATATCTAAAATTTTATTCGAGAGTACGATACTCTAGAGAAATGATAAAACCCATTTCCATATGCTATAATTAATAGAGCTCCTAAATCGGCATATTCATGTGGTGTGTCTGGACATGTTTAGATTTTCAATAAATGGTTTGCAATTTATAGCTTTATATTCGTAGTTGGGATCTTATATTTTCAACAAATTGTGTTATCTCTTGAGAACCGTTAAATCACTTAATTCTGATCAAGTGGTTTAATCCATTAGTCGAATGACTGTCCAATTTAGAAGGACTCCACTTGACTGCATTTTGAAATATTGCAATATGTTACAGTAATCATTTTGAAATATTGTATTTCAGTTTATGTGGTTTTGTGTAACATATATAATAGACAAAGGACCAACAAATTCTTTTGAAGCCGTCCACCATTAATGGAGGGTGGACCACACAACTTGCAACAGTAGTGCTTTATGTTGGGTAGGCATTTTTTTTTACACCAAAGAAAGATGGATCAATTCATGGGAAAGATTGGATGTTATTTCCAACTTACAATCTAATTCTGAAACTTTCAAGCATGCATATATGCATGTTGGTACTAAATAGTAGATATCTGTCAAGGATACTAAATAGTAATGCTCTTAGCTTCTTCTTCTTTCCAACTTTCATAGTGTTCATTACAGTAGCATTTTGAGTCCAGCAGGGTCGGCTATCTCCTGGAATGGATAAGGACATAATTGCATAAATGAGACTAAACTTTAAATCTCTTGCTACAAGTATATCTTGTTTTAAACTTTAAAGTTCCATTGATTAATGGAAAGGAAAAGTTTTAAGGAAATTAACTCAATATTTTTTTTTTGGGCATGATTGATCTAAAGATAAAACGAAAAAAAAAAATTATTTGAGCTGGCACGTGGACCTGAAGTTCCACTTACGTGCCCAGTACTTATTAGCCACCATTTCAACTCCTCTCCCATCGGCTCCGGCCACTGGTAGTGTCAATTTCTTGATAAATGTGAATTTCTTGAAAAATGATATTTATTCTTACATTTGACAAAGAAAATTTTACGAAGTATCTCCGAATAGGCTCACCTATTTGGGTATGATGTCAGAAAGAACTTGGGGCTTGGTTCTTAAGAGGTCCCCGGTGACCCTCCTCCCTCATTTTCCCGTCTGGTCATATTCACGTAGAGCTACTGAAAGGGGTTGACCGAATATTATTTTTTTTTGCTCAAATTGTATTTATAATTATGTATTTTTGCAAGCAAATTATTGACCTCTCTATATCGGCCCGTCTATCGATATAAGAGAAAAAAAAATTTAAACAAAAATTGTATTTCAAAACCGTTGTTTTAATTACGATTGTTTGTTGTTGTTTTTTTATAGATCTATAGATGAAGTGTGAATGCCTTGTGGACAGCGCCTCGACGCACACAATCCTTCAAAAAAAAGCTATTTTTATAGCTTAAATGATTATGACGGTCCTGTTATTACGATATCAGGACTATCAAACATAATAGAAGGATCTGGTGAAGCAATTATATTGCTGCCAAATAAAACAAGACTAATAATAAAAGATGCACTATTCTCTCCTAAATCAAATAGGAACCTCATAAGTTTCAAGGACATTCGTTTAAACGGATATCACTTAGAAACAAATGAAATAAATGAGGCAGAATATCTGTATGTTACTCGTCTAAAAGATGGTTCAAAAACTATCTTAGAACGATTCAAGGGACTCCCGTCGGGTCTCTATCATACTCATATTCAATCAACAGAAGCTAACATGATTGTGCACCAGAAGTGTCATTCATCGCCAAAATTTAAACTTTGGCATAATAGACTGGGTCACCCAGGATCAGCTATGATAAAACGAATCATAAGCCAATCAAGTGGACACAACCTGCAGAACCTGAAGATTCTTCAGAAGTATGATTTCTCATGTCTATCTTGTTTTCAAGGCAAAATTATAACGAGACCATCCCTTTTGAAAGTAGGAATAGAGTCTCCTAGCTTCTTAGAGAGAATTCATGGAGACATTTGCGAACCTATTCACCCCGCAAGTGGTCCATTTAGGTACTTTATGGTACTTATCGATGCATCTACTAAATGGTCTTATGTGTGCCTTTTGTCCACCCGCAACTTAGCTTTTTCTAAGCTATTGGCACAAATAATTAAGTTGCGGGCTTATTTTCCCGATAACCATATCAAAAAATTAAGACTTGATAATGCGGGTGAATTTACTTCACAGGTTTTTCAAGACTATTGCCAAGCAACTGGCATCGAAGTTGAACATCCTGTAGCTCATGTTCACACCCAGAACGGGTTAGCAGAATCTCTTATTAAGAGATTACAATGGATTGCTCGTCCATTGTTGATGCAGTCACAGTTGACTGTGGAAGCTTGGGGTCATGCTATATTGCATGCCGCATCACTTATTAGAATACGGCCTTCTGGAGGTCATATTCTATCTCCGATGCAGCTCGCTTATGGTTCATCTCCAAATATCTCTCATTTGAGAGTTTTTTGGTTGTGCTGTTTACGTCCCCATTGCTCCCCCACAAAGGACCAAAATGGGTCCACAATGTCGATTAGGTATCTATGTTGGGTTTGACTCACCCTCTATAATTAGATACCTAGAACCCCTGACGGGTGACGTATTTAAGGCACGTCTTGATGACTGTGAGTTTGATGAAGGATTATTTCCTAAACTGGGCACACAGTCTAAGAAGCCAGAAGCTTCTAAGACAATTTCTTGGGACACAAAAACTTTGTCTTATTTTGATCCACGTACAAATCAATGTGAAGATGAGATCCTGAAGATATTACATCTTCAGAACACTGTACATCTACTTCCGGATACGTTTACTGACAACCAGAAGATTGTCAGATCACACGTCCCTGCTGCCAACACGCCAGCTAGGATTGACATCCCCAAAGATGGATGCAATCCGCCGGCAGCAGAAATGGCAATACCTTAATTAAAAAGAGGACGCCCACCAGGTTCGAGAGACAAAGTCCCTCGTAAAAAAAAAATCCTGGAGAAATTAAGAAGATCCCAACACAGGATGCTGAGCTCAGATCAGCTACCTCTCCCCTCCTAGTTTCCCCTGAAGAGGAACAAACAGAAGAAATATCATTAAATTATGTACGTACTGGAGAGGTACTGAACAGAAAAAGCACAGTCGTCGACGACGATTTTACATTCAATATTGCCGTTCACGTCACTGAAAATGACGATGACATCGATCCACGGTCTCTAGCGGAATGTAAACGCAGAGGCGATTGGCCAAAGTGGAAGAGGCAATAGGAGTAGAGCTGGACTCACTCTTGAAACACGAAGTCTTTGGACCAGTAGTCCAAACACCTGAAGGTGTAAAACCTGTGGGATATAAATGGATCTTCACAAGAAAAAGAAATGAACACAACATAGTTGTGCGCTACAAAGCACGCCTTGTAGCACAAGGTTTCTCCCAGAAACCGGGAATAGATTATGAAGAAACATATTCTCCGGTCATGGGTGGAAATACCTTCAGATTCCTGATCAGCCTGTCTTCTCTGAAAAGCCTAGAAATGCAGCTCATGGACGTTGTGACTGCATATCTTTATGGCAATATAGATAAAGATATCTATATGAAACTCCCTGAAGGATATAAAATTTTACCAGAGAAAACAGATAGACCTCGGGACACCTATTCTGTAAGGTTACAAAGATCATTGTACGGTCTTAAACAATCAGAAAAATATGGTATAACAGACTAAGTGAGTTTTTTGCTATGCAAGGATTTACTAATGATAAAGTCTGCCCGTGTATCTTTATAAAAAGATCGGGAACAGGATTTGTTATAGTCGCCGTTTATGTCGACGACTTAAATTTTATTGGATCTCCTGTAGAGATCACTGAGATATCTGAAAGCCTTAAGACAACTTTTGAAATGAAAGACCTAGGCAAAACAAAGTATTGTCTTGGCTTACAGATCGAACACCTAAAGGGTGGTATCCTGTTACACCAATCTACATATACACGAAGATTACTTAAATAATTCCACATGGATAAATGCCATCCCCTTAGTACACCAATGGTCGTTCGATCATTGGACGTAAAGAAGGACCCTTTCCATCCACTGGAAGAGGGGGAGGAATCATTAGGTCCTGAAGTACCTTACCTAAGTGCCATTGGGGCACTACTCTATCTGGCTAACTGTACGCGTCCTGATATAGCGTTTTCAGTTAACTTATTAGCCAGATACAGTGCAACGCCCACAAAGCGCCACTGGAATGGAGTGAAGCATCTTCTGCGCTACCTCCAAGGGTCTATAGACCTAGGACTATATTACCCGAATAGTGGGTCTTTCACTTTACTTGGTTATTCAGATGCAGGTTATAGATCAGATCCCTACACAGAGAAATCATAAACTGGATTTGTGTTTACTTTCGGTGGTACAACTATCTCTTGGAGGTCCATCAAATAGACCAGTGTGGCTATCTCATCCAACCATTCTGAACTCCTGGCAATCCATGAAACAAGCAAGGAGTGTGTTTGGCTTCGCTCTGTCATTCAGCATATTTTGGCATCTACTGGCCTGAAGACTGGTGAACTTGAGCCCACTACTCTTTTTAAAGATAATGCAGCATGCGTAGCTCAACTTCAGAAAGGATACATAAAGAATGACAAGACGAAGCACATATTCCCTAAATTCTTTTGGACGCACGACCTTCAAGAGAAGGAACAAGTCAAAATACAACAAATTCAATCTTGTAATAACTTAGCAGATTTGTTTACCAAAACACTGCCACGATGTACTTTTGTAAAGCTTGTAAGAGGAACAGGGATGAGGCAACTAAAAGACCTGCAAGCCTGAAGCTTGTATAGATCAGGGGGAGTAAAACTATAGGATTGTACTCTTTTTCCTTAGGACTGATGGTTTTTCCCACTGGGTTTTCCACAGCTAAGGTTTTAATGAGGCAAACTAAGTTTACTCTGGATCCAGCAGTATCCACCCCATTAGCTTATTGAATCCTGAAGTATTTCATAAGTGGATCCAAGAAAATGGATGAATAAGGGGGAGTGTTATGAAACCCTTATCTATTCATCATTATGTCATGAGTTACACATGATCCTTGGGATCATGTAACTCATGACCCTTGGGTTATGTAACTCATGACCCTGGGGTTGCCCCTTATACCTATATATATGGCCCTTGCCATATGATGAAATGAGAGGAATAAAAATACTATTCTATGATATCTCGTCTCCCTTCAAACAATACATACGTTTCCTTCATCCCATGCTCATTAATTGAGCCTTCATTTTTTTCTCGGAAGAGTAAGATGGAAGACAGTAAAATCATTTGGGAAAAATAAACTAGGAAAGGAGAGACAGCAGAGAGAAAACAAAGCAAAAGAAGAAGAGGAAGAATGAACAAATGAAGAGGACGAAAGAGTAAAGAAGAAGGTCAGGAAGAAAAAAAGATTAGAAGAGGGAAAAAGAAGTGGCAGAGGGGATCCAGATTGAGGAGAGAGGCTAATGGACTCTCCGGCGTCGAGTTCGTCGGCCATGCTCTACAGGACGGTCACCAGTGGGGCGGATCCAGGCTGCGGTAGTAGATACGGCACGCGGCATGGAAGGTCAACGAGGCGCGGTAGACGACGCAGCTTGTTGGGGTAGCGTTGTCGGCCTCTGGCGGCCACGGTGCGGTGAACGAGAGGCGGTGGTCGTAAGTGACGGTGGTGGTGTGATAGGGCACGGAGGAGATCGGAACGGCGGGGCGGCGGTTAGCGCGGGGAGCAGTCGTAAGCATGGGATCTGGAGGAGTACTACGGGTGCTCGTCGGCGGACGACGAGGTGGTCGAGGTTAGGGTTTCGATTATTATTTTATTTTGGTGTGTGATGGTTTTAGGTGGTAGTGGTGAGGGTTCCGTTGGTGGTCGGTTGGTGGCGGCAGTGGCCACGGTTATAGTGGTGGTGATATCGGACGATGGAAATCAGGGTACGTGGTCAGGCAGTTCAAGGGACATGAATAGGGTGGCGCAAGGCTCGTGCTCAGACGAGCGAGGAGGAGGTGGTGTCTAGGTTGCCGACGGTCACCGGTACGGCTGTGGTCGGGGACAGGATCTTGACCGAAAGGGAAAACAGAGGCTAGAGATAGGTTTAGGTTTTCAGATTGTATCAGATACACGTCTGTGGTTTTGGGTTGGGTGTCCGGGGTGTCAACACAGGGGCGACGATGTAGATGTAAATGTAAAAAAGATAAATAGTGGAAAGGAATGTGGAAAAGGACTTAGATGCGATACACAGCTTGCTGTGGTTGATAAATTATTGGTATTGGAAAAAAGGTTTTAGGAGCTCTCCATATATAGGGGCTGTCGATAAGGATTGTCAAACCTTGTAGATAAGCCTTCTCACTTTTTGATTTAAATCAAAATAACCTTTTTTAAAATCAATCCAATCATAATCCACTGATCAATTGAAATCAATATTAATTTAAATAATATTGATATTATCAAGTAACTAAATCATATAAATTTAAATCTATAGATCATCAACATAATAATTTATAAAAATAATATTTAGTATTTATCAAATAACATATTTTTAAATTAAAACAATAATTTTATTATCACTAAAATATAAATAATATTCCATAAAAATATACTTTTATTAATCAAGATTCTATAAAATATTTATAATTATCAAAATCATTTTTGATGTAAATAGTTTGAAAGTCCAAAATAATAACAGCTTTCATAATTCCAATAATATAATTTAATAAAATATTTTTATGAAACAAATTAGTACTCTCAAAATATTTAATTTAAAAGTAGTTTTTGATAAAAGAAATATCATTCACAAGGTTTTGACGAAAAATTACCTTTAAACAATAACTAAAATAAAATTAAAATTAAAAATAAACTTTTAAAAATTTGGGAAGGGAAGTTACAGGTTCCATGACCGGTGTTGTTGCCATATATCTCTTCCCCAAAAAGATACTTCCCGAGACTGTCTAAGGTCATTGGTGGACGCTTTCAGTTTGGTGCCCTCAATAAAGCTCGACTCCCAGTTATAATATGCCGAAGGAGAGTTTATTGAACCGTAGAATTTTCCTGTAGAGAACATGATGTGTGCTTCTGTTTTGCTCGGTAAGACAAAATAAGTATGGGTTTCGCCCGCATTGTAGTAACGCTACGTGCGGATACCATCGAGTAAACTACCTTCGTATCTGATGTAGGGGCTAGCATTTTTTAAGAACCATTGTATGTAGCAAAATTGACGAGCAAAGCGGCTGGGAAGATAAGGTTCCAAATAGGCGTCCTTCCATCTTCGGAGCACCAAGTATGAAGGACGGATGGATTGGAGCCAATGAAATGCTCCTTTTGAATGATTGGCTATCCTGATGTCTTTCAACTAACGACAATCTTTGCTGTAGAGAAAGCTTGGAATGATCTTGAAGAAGTCATAGGCGTCTAAATAACTCTGTAATATTCTGTAAGACACAATTTTATTCAAATTCTAACTTCTACCTTTGTATCGCTGAAGGATAGCATCCCCTCGTAGGCCCTTCTGAATGCTGTACAGCATAGCTGGAAGTAGAGATAGTTTATAGCCGAAGACTAGCTTTATGGCTATAAGAATGAGGTTTCGATTCAACAACTCAATGGCCCATGCGCCTCCGGAGACTACACATTTCCGTAGCCAGGCTATTAAATATCTTGCAACAACTGCTTTGTCGGATAATGGATGAAATGTTTGCTGGAAATAGTGATAACCCGAGGACGTATCTTTATCTTCCTTCAAATTCTTTTCACCAAATTCCTTCATCAATTTTTTTATCTCGACATCTGTTATTGTGGGGCAGACTTCAAAACCGAATGCTTAGAACCTACAGTCTCATGTCGCATAAGATAGTTAATATAGTCTTTTGTGTGAGGAATGGGACCTTCAATTTTTCCCGTCTTATGTATTCTATAACAGATATGATGATGTAATAGGAGTTCTTTGTATATTGGTGCCATCTCTGGGTTGTTCAGCTCTATAGTAGCTAGATCTGTCGGGTCGGGATGCATTCTTCATAAGGATCACTGCCCCATGAACCTTGGAGATCTCATACATTTCATGCAGTGCCAACGCCATCTCACCAGTCGGCATGACAAATGTACCAGTATTTTGGTTATATATTTCCACATCGGCGACAAGCAAGTGACCATTCATCTTCGAACCATGACAGGTAGCCCTGATGGTGTTATAGAGGTCACATTCCTTTACAATTTCTTGATATTTTTGCATAAATCATTTTGACCGTTCACTCCAAAGTCCTCCGTTGTGAATCTAATTCAGTAGTCTCAAAGTGCTAGTGGGATAAGACTTGTTTTTGGAAAATAATTCGTTGATAAGAGTCCTAGCAGCGAATCCGAGTACATCGAATAAAAGTGATTGTGTCTTTTTGATTCTTCGTATTTATGGGTGATTTTTCTAGTAGGAATACCAGCTTATGATTGTGTAATCAAATACTCTGTTTTCCTTAACAATACTACTGTAGCTGGTACAAACATTCGCCGATTGTATGAGACTATTATCCAAGGCATTTTGTCCTTTTTAGTCTTAGTGGTATCGATTCCTTTTAAGGTCAAGGCATCACAAAGCAAAAAAAATTGGTCTAAAAAATTCTTTATTGTTTTGGACAAACTTATCGTTGTTCAGTATTTGTTGTAGAAAGCTTTTGGTTTGTTTAAGGATTATCTTCTGCCTCAGGGATGGCTGATCTTTGTTTATCTGGGCCTCCATATAAGACACTTGGTCAAAATAGTTTGTGCTCGGCAGACTCTCCGGTGCATCCAAGTAAGATTCTCCAAGCGAGTTGAGAGAAAAATGCACTGCAAGAAGGGTAAAGAAATAAGTGCATAAGTATCCATGTGCATGCCTATTACAATCATCCAGATTAGTATGCCCCATAAACTATAGGGCACATATGTGCAAATTAATCACACTCATGCGCAACATACAAAAACGTATAATCCAAAATGCGTATTTTTCTGTTGAAGCCTTTATAGAGACAACTATGCGCGTAATGGTGGGTTTAGTCTGCACATTTTAGAGTTAGTTTCCTTACTCATGCGACAAGACGTATAGGTGCAAGGCCTTGAGGGCTTTGTTCAGCAGCGAAAGAAAGTTAGGGTTTTTCTTACCCTCGATCGGCGGCTGAATGACATCGGAGTCGGTAAGTGTCCAGCCTTCAATCGCTTTCCCCTTGCCCGTGCTTGTTGATAATGACTTAGTCGAAGCTTTGGGGGTCATGGCTTTGGGTTTTCGGCTAGTAGAAGAAGAAGAAAAAGAAGAGTTCTTTTTTTAGAAAGATGGAAAATTTCCAGAGAAGTAAAGTTTTTAATCTTTCTTTAGTCTGATATTTATAGGCTCCAATAGTGAGCCACATAAGGTTGTTGTGTCTCTTCGGATCCTACACTATGCAGCCAATCGTACCAAACTCCTCAATTCTCATGCCAAACTATGGCTATATTATTGCACAAAAGTCGAAGAAAATTTCAAAATCTGATAACCTGTCATAATTTTTGAATTTTATATGGCTCAGTTAAAGCATTGTTCATGCGGCTCACTCAATACAGTAGTTCATACACCTCAGTCAATGCTGTTATTTATGCGCCTCATCTAGTATGGTTATTTACGCGCCTTAGTGGTTTACAATGTCTTATACAACCAAAATATATATGCGCTATCTCTGCTCAAAACAATTTGTATCATTTTGATTTAAAGACTGACTCTTTAGATGTCTGGCCAGAATTTATGTGTCAGAAAATTGCAAGCAAAAAGACATTGAAGCCAAAAGACAAAATTTTATTTCAAAATCATGATTACATATGATAGAGATCTATTACATTATGGGTTTTTATCTCTACGTCATGGTGATGTTTAATGGAGATCTATTACATTCAGGATCTTCTCCATCAGCTTGTCTCTCAGTACAAACTGTAGGACCGCTGAGTACCTCTAGAGGGGGGATGAATAGAGTGAGTACGAGTGCAGCGGAATAAATCACCACTTAAAAATTGAAGGCAGATAACTATGGCAGTGAATAAAGAGGTAATCAATAAATGTAGGAATATATCACCACTTAAAAATCACACCACGATATATACTGGTTTTCCTCTTGGAGGACTAATCTAATCGCAGGTACTCTTGCCTGCTGTTAATCTACTATTCACAAGCTAATTGAGAGCTTGCAGTCTCTTTACAATACCGTGCTTGGTGACAAGTGCACAAACTTCACAACACCGTGCTTGGAGACGAGCGCACGACCGGCTCCTAAAACAGAGATGATTTCTGAACTTGAACGACCTCTTTACAACTCTGAGAACCAAAGAACTCTAAATCGAATCGATATTACTGGCTTTGGCTAAGAGATGTATAGGTGGAGTATGAAAGCTTTTAGAACACTGAAAAACACTTTAGGAATAGATAAAGAGAAGAAATGATGAGTGATTTGAAAAGGAAAATTTATCTTCTATTTATAGGTGTTTTTGAGAACCGAACTCGGGCAGAGTTCGGGTGGAGTTCGGATGCAAGGATTTCACAAACGAACGTTGCATACAGATTTAGAGGTAACAAACATTTGAATTTGAAACGACCGAACTCAGTCCGAACTCTGACCGAACTCGGCCTAAGTTCTGTCTAAGTTCATCTAGTAATGTTTTGTCAAAATCTGTTGCATAGGATAAATAAAACTTTTGTTAAGTGGACTTTGAATGAATGGGTAGGCTTTATAGACGAGTGGACTGTGAATAACCTAAGCCAATAATACTCAGTAAAGGATAAAATACACTCTTGTATCATAGACTCAATAAAGGATAAAATACATAATAAACTGTAAAACGAATCAGACTAATTCTACTGCATAAGTACTTCGGGATGATGATTTTCATGCTTGCTGATGTTGTACTACACTCTTTGATATTGAATTTACTTGACCTGAAATGTTTGCAGTAGCTTGTATATTTTGTGTATTGACTTAAGTCATTTGTTGATTTATCAAAATCGGGTGTGATCATTTAGTAATGGGCCAACAATCTATCCCATTTTGATAATTGGCAAACTTTAATCTATACCATAATATATCTAATAACTTGAAATAAAAAATACCTGATTTGTTCTTTGAATAAACCAGTTGATTTTGTTTTAAAGAAAATGGTATTGCTCTTTCTCCCCCTTTGTCATGATCAAAATGTTATGGCTCCTCCGTAATGTGTGAAGTCAACAATGCTCACCAAAAGACAAAGAAATAACATATCCATATATAGCAAGTCATAGCAAAAGTAAACTAGAAGTAGCAATGAGAAAAGAAATAACTGATCTCATAATATCACTAGAATAAGATGCAACTAACATAAACTGCATAAGTCATAACTCAAAAGTTTATGACTAGCAAAAAGAGTCTAATAAAAAGTCTAACTCCAAAGTTTAGACTGGTACATCATAAAAGAAACTACATAGATCATCATCTAACAACTACATCCAAAAACCACTAACTGTAGTCCCACATCACAGTGCATATCATCACCTCCAGGAGCATCCGGTGGAAAGTAAGCTGTAGTAGGATCGAAATGAGCAAAGATAGTCTCATCATCGAACCTCGGACCAGTAAATTTGGGTGATGGATCATCGGAACAGGATGAGTGGGATCATGAGATAGACTCCAGTGTATATCAGCAATGCTGTTCCGCAACACCTGTGCCTGGGTGATGTGGCGGAACCCAGAGTCAATGTAACTCTGATGACGTTGAGCTGAGAGGGCAACAAAGTCATCAAAGCGCTGATAAAAGTCTGGGTCGAAGCCGGGAGTAGGGGCTGGAGCAGGAGCCTGAGGGTCATCATCATGAACCGGAGCGGCAGGTTCAGCACCGGGTGGAGGAGGAGGGTTGGATACAACCTAGATCTACTAAGCTCAGTAGTAGGAGAAGAGAAAGGACAAAGTTGAAGATCAATTTCAAATCTTTTGAAGATAGATACCAGGTGCATTGGGTAAACAAGGTTACGCCCCGCACTTTTACAATTGAGCATCCAGGCCATAACAGTCTTGGAGATGGAGAAAGGAATGCCAAAGTGAATATGATACATCGCAGATAATTCCTTGAAGGTGATCTCGTCAGAAGATCCCCTTTTCGGAAGTAAAGCGGAGAAGATAAAGCGATGTAGTTCATAGAAGTACTGATTCAAGTGTTTTGAATACACCCTACGTAGGACAGGACGAGGGTGACACATCAATTCTTTGAAGGAGTCAAGGGTGACACCTTCTGAAAACTGGATGTGGTTAATATCCACCAATGCTTCACCAATATCAGGAACGTAAAAATAATCACTGGTATCAGTGGCATTGAACTCAAGTTCTTGTCCAACAACACAAGAATAGAAATTGCCATTATCTTTTACTTGCAAGTTGCAGTAAAACATCCTAACGACATTATCATAAATATTATCAGCAACTTCAAAGAAGTCCCGAAATCCAAGTCGGTTAAAGGTAGGAGCATATTCAAAAAATATTGTAAAGTTGACACAAGCTCCAGCACAGATTTTACGACCAAAGAAGGAATCAAACCAAAGATCGGAAAATTCCCTGTCAGGAAATAGACCGGAGTCATAGTCGTCATTATCAGAGGGACGAGCTGGACTGAAAACATTTGTTGGGACATAGTCAGATGAAGATGATCCTGCATGGGAGGCATCAAACTTTCTCTTTTGGGCTTTGGGTGCCATAGAAATAAAAGAGAGAAGATAGATGATTACCTTTGGAAGAAGAAAGAAGAAGATGAAGGAGATCACTTTAAAGCTCCATAAAACTTGAAGAAGAGGAAGAGAAGAATGTTCACTTAGGGTTTAGGGGAGAATTCTCGGTGGGATGATGAGAATAAAAGTGGTAAAAGAAGGGAATATAAAGGCTAGGGCCGGCTGTTCTGTTCTGGAAATCCGCACAGTTACCATCCGAACTCGGCCCGAACTCGGTCCGAGTTCTGCCCGAGTTCGGCTGCTTGTATTTCCAATGTCATTAATGCAGTATAATTGATAAATTCAATGTATAACTTGCACACTTCTTCATTTAATAATTTCTATTACTTTGGGTTAGCTGTAGGGACCGGATCCCAGCTAGCGGTAGTCCGAACTAGTACACCGTGTTGCTTCAGGTTATTTACGCCTATATGACAGAAGGACCCTTTCGGCTTTTACCAAAAATAACTTCCATTAATAAAGTTCAAAATTTTGAGTTATAAATTGATTTACTAATCATACTACATTATGAATATGAAAATTCAAGTATGCCGAGCTCTCAACGCAGATTGTTAAAGCGGTCTTCAGCCAATAGTTTTGTAAAAAATGTCTGCTAGTTGATGATCTGTGTCAACAAATTCTAAGCAAATATCCTCGTGTTGTTGGTGATCACGTAAAAAGTGATGACGAATCTCTATGTGCTTTGTGCGTGAGTGACATACAGGGTTCTTAGTCAGGTTAATTGTGCTAGTGTTGTCACAATAAATAGGAATCTTAGTATAGTGCAGATTGTAGTCTTCTAAGGTTTGCTTCATCCATAACATTTGAGCACAACATCATCCTGCGGTGATATACTCAGCCTCAGTAGTTGATAGTGCTACAGAATTTTGTTTCTTGCTAAACCATGAGACTAAGGCTTTTCCTAGAAAATGATACGCACTGCTGGTACTTTTACGGTCTACTTTGCATCCTACAAAATCTGCATCTGAGTAACCTATCAGGTTAAAAGATTTGGTTTTAGGATACCATAAGCCGACTGTTGAAGTTCCCTTAAGGTATCAGAAGATACACATAATGACACATAAGTATGAGGCCTTAGGATTTGCCTGATATCGTGCAAAAATGCAGATACTAAACATAATATCAGGGCGACTTGCAGTTAAATACAATAAACTACCAATCATACCTCGATACTTATGCTGGTCGACAGGTTTGCCACTTTCATCAGTGTCAAGCTTTGTTGATGTAGCCATTGGAGTTCCTATTGGCTTTACATTGTCGAAGTCGTACTTTTTCAGTATGTCCTTTGTATATTTAGCTTGATTGATGAATGTTCCTTTTGAGTGTTTTTTGATTTGGAGTCCTAGGAAGAAGTTTAGCTCTCCCATCATACTCATCTCAAATTCACTCTGTATACACTTAACAAAATCTTGACAAAGTTTTTTATTAGTAGATCCGAATATGATGTCATCAACATATACTTGCACAAGAAGAATATTATCATCTAAAGACTTGATAAATAAAGTAGTATCAACTCTTCCTTTTGAAAAACCATTTTCAAGTAAGAAGGCACTTAGGCGTTCATACCAAGCACGAGGTTCCTGTTTGAGTCCATAGAGTGCTTTCTTAAGTTGAAGACGTGATCAGGTTTTTGAAAATTTTCAAAACCAGGGGGTTGTTTCACAAAAACTTCTTTCAAAAATCCGTTAAAAAATGCACTTTTCACGTCCATTTGAAATAATTTGAAATCATTAAAACATGCAAATGCACAAAACATGCTTCTAGTCTAGCAATAGGAGCATATGTCTCGTCATAATCAATACCTTCTTCTTGATTATAACCTTGTGCCACTAGACGTGCTTTGTTGCGTAGAACTTGTCCATCTTCACTTAATTTATTTCGGAACACCTATTTATTACCAATTATCGATTGACCAATAGGTTTAGGAACGAGTTCCCAAACTTGGTTTCTCTCAAATTGATTAAGTTCCTCTTGCATGGCATCAATCCAAAATTCATCATTAAAAGCATCTGCTACATTCTTAGGTTCTACTTGTGAAATGAAGGCTACATTAGCTGCTATTTCAATATCTCTATATGAAGAGCGTGTACTTACACCTTTTGATATATCACCTATAATGAGCGTCTCTGGATGATCTGGCAAGAACTTCAATGACTCGAATCTATGAGTCAGATCTTTCATCGGGCTTTTATCGGTTCTGGCTTGTGCATCTTCATCATCACTGTCGTTGGATCTATGACTATTGAGCTCATCAAAAGTAATGTTAATGGAGTCTTCAATAATCATAGATCTTTTATTGAAAATTCTATATCCCTTAATCTTAGCAGCATATCCGAAAAATATTCCTTCATCTGCTTTAGAGTCAAACTTTTCCAAGTTGTCCTTGGTGTTCAGGATAAAACAGCGACATCCAAAAACTTTAAAATATAAAATATTTGGAATTCTTCTAAACCAAAGTTCATAAGGTGTTTTCTTCGAGATATGTCGAATTAATACCCTATTTAAAACATGACAGGCTGTACTAACAGCTTCTGCCAAAAATATTTAGGAAGATTATGCTGATTCAGCATGACTCTAGCCATCTCGCTTAAGGTACGGTTCTTCCGCTCTATAACACCATTCTGTTGAGGAGTTCTAGGACAAGAAAACTCGTGGTAATATCCACTATCATCACAAAACTTTTTGAAATCAGTATTTTCTAATTCGCCACCGTGATCACTTTCGATACGAGTAATCATGAAACCTTTTTCATTTTATACCTTTTTACAGAATATCTGAAATTTAAAAATTGCATCACTTTTGTTTGATAAAAAGTAAACCCAAGTAAAGCGAGAGAAATCATCAACAATAACAAAGGCATAGAGCTTACCGCCAAGACTAGCGACTCTACTAGGACCAAATAAATCCATATGTATCAACTACAAAGATCTAGAAGTACTTACAGCGTTGATGGATTTAAATGTAGACCTATGTGCTTTGTTCTTTTCATAGTCTGCACATATCATATCTCTTTTGAATGATCTTTCAGGGAGTCCTTTTACCAATTTTTTAGTGCTTAGCCGTGAGATAGTGTCCATATTAGATCCTAGTCTCATATGCCATAGCCAGCCTTCATCTACGTTTGCTACTAGGCATCTTCCTGCATTATTAGTACTCTCTAGAAAGAAAACATAAATATTGTCTTCTCTAATCCCTTCATATACGGGATAACCAGATGACATATCATATATTATACATTTATCTTTTACAAAATTGATGCCATAACCATTATCTGCCAAGTGACTTATGCTCAGTAGGTTGTGTTTTAATTCCGTAACTAGACAAACAACTTTTATTACAGGATAAAGAGATATACCAACAATGCCATTTCCAATGATATCACCTCTCAGGTTGTTTCCAAGGGAGACGTACCCTTCTTTCTTCATCGATAACGTAGCGAACAAAGATGCATCACCAGTCATATGCCGCGAACATCCGCTATCGAGGATCCACTTGCTTTTAGCATGAGAGGGTTGAGGGTCCACCTACAAAACAAGTAGATGAATCCTTTGGTACCCATTTGTTGAAGGGACCATGTTGATTAGTCTTAGGTCTCCAAATCAGTGTGTGATTGTCAACAAGCTTTCTTGCTAGACAATACTGTGATATGTGCCCATGAGTACCACAGTACGTGCAAGTAAGTTTTGAAAACGTGTTAGTTGAATTTGTGTTGACATGCATATGTGGTTTCTTTGAAAACCTATATGTGAAAGCATGGTGATATTCGTGTTTCTTACGTGCTTTCTGTGGTTTAGTCCTCTTAGGTGTATGCTTAGCATTAGGACTAACTTTAGGCTGTGTCACAGGTATAGCCTGTTTACCTAATTTGATTTCTAACTTTTTAGAAACCGCATAAGACTCTTCATATTTAGTGGTCATATCAATGAGTCTTTGCTCTGTGACTAAGTGCCTCTTCTTCAATATGTCATATAACTCTTGTATCTTGACATAGTCTCTTTCTTTCTTTTCAATTTTGAGGATAGCCTCATGATAGTCTACTTTAAGCTTGGCTATCTCATCCGTGTGACCGGTAGTAGATGTTTCTCTAATATTTTCAACGAGATTTGACAATCTAGCTACTTCGGTTGTGCATGCCTTGACCTCTTTTCAAGATTGCTTATAGTTGTCAAGCACATTTCTGTGTTCTTCAAGTAATTTACTGAAGGCATTTTCTAGCTCATCGAAAGTAAAGTCATTATATAGAGGATTTGAGAATACCTTATCGAAAGCCATAAGACAGACATTTGCAGTGTTGGATGGTCTATCTTCTTTCTCTGATTCACTAGCATCACTTTCGTGCCAGATACTTGTATTTGCATACTTTCGACCTGTTGTTGTTCTTCGGCTTGATTTTCATCTATCAAATGGACTGCTTTTCTTTGGAGTTAGGCAGTCCTTTTTCATATGTCCTGATTTCTTGCATCCAAAGCAGATTGTTTCTTCTTCATTACTTTCATGGACATCTTTCTTCCTTCTGTTTGATTTCTCATACTTTAAGAATTTTTTGAAATTCTTCACTAGCAGGGCTTGTTCATCACCACTGGATGATTCTTCATCAGAATCTTTGCATGTTGACCTTCTGGCTTGAGCTTTAAAGGCGATAGATTTTGTCACGACCAGCACCCAGTGTAAGGGTACAAGTGCGTAACCACATCCAGCCTACGCCGCAGAATCGGCGGTAGAACATTATTCTAGGTCACTATCTGAACCATCTCACGCAATTATATAATAGAATAATATAACTCAATCATAATCTAAGCACGATAGGATATCACAGAATTCTATAACTAAAAGAAACAATGAAAACTACTAAAATATAATAACTCAAAACAACTCAAAATAAGACAACTCTCACATTATTACAATTCAAGTTCCAGTAAAGAAATCTAAAATAGTCTACTAAACTAGTCTCCCGATCACTCCTGAGAGTCGGGGCCAAAGGTAGCTAATCCCTCTCCAGATCCATAGTGAGTAGGGCAGACATCCTCAGGGCTAACATCTGTAAATCCAAGTAAATGACGAAAAACTATAAAAACAATTATAGACAATTTTATTGATGAAGCATTGGAATTCGAGATAGTTTAAGATATAAAACTACAGTAAAAGAACAAGGAAAGTAAAAGTTGTGAAACAGAATATCATGTCAATGAAGATGTAAATAAAGCTAGCTGAACTAGAATAATGTGATATGAGTCCAGTGGAACAATGTATGTCAAGTGTGATTCCATTCAATGATCCAAGTAGGGTGATTCTTGTAATGGTTCTTGTGATGATTCTAGTAAAGATTCTTACGGTGATTCTAGTAAAGATTCTAGACAATACTCATAATGTGTTTTAAAATACTGAGATCGACATGTAAACGACTATGGGTAATCCGGCACATCACACACTGGCCAAGTGTGGGACGGCTATCGTTCTTGTATAATTCACAGGGAGGTGGTTCGAGTATTTAGGAATGTTTACATGTCTACTCAGGTATTTTCTCGCCCGACAAATATGAATGAATCCATAACACGACACATAAATCGAGAATAAATCTAGCCAGAACATGAAGGTGCTTGTAGGTGATTCTTGTAATGATTCTTGTAATAGAGGCTAGACAAGTAAGGTATGTGTGTCGTATACATGGATTCCAGAAAAATATTAATTCGTATTTGTAACCGAGAATCAAATAGAATTGACTAAAACTGAAATATAGAATTCGACAAGTAAATGAAAGAACTTTCAGAGAATGTACTCGCCTGACAATCCGAGCTGCTGATGAGGATGTATAACTGAACTGGAGTGATATAAACCTATTTTAAGTATCCACATGTCACAACCAAGTCTAAAATATCAAAGGAAATAGCTACAATGCAAGACTACATGCTTCTAGGTCCCTTTTGGTCAAAGTCAACTCTTGGTCAACTCTGGTCAAACCTGGTCAACACTGGTCAAACCTGGTCAAACATTGGTCAACTAGTCCGCTTACTAATTTCTAGGTCATACACAAAATTTCATGTCATTCGGAGTTCGTTTGAGTTGAATTGGATCAAGTTTGACCCAAAGTTGACTTTTGTCAACTTGGTCAACTTCTCGGCCAATTCGACCGAACTAGGCTCCTAACGACGAACCTAATCTGTCCAAACACTTCCTATAGTCATATCACAAGAATTTATCACATTACCTATATTTATACATTCATCACAATTAATATAGATACATATATATACATACACAAATATATATATATAAAAATAAAAATAAAAATAAAAATATATATATATATATTTTTATATATATTTTTATATATAAAATATATATATATATATATATATATATATATATATATATATATATATATATATATATATATATATATATAAATTAGGAAAAAAATATATATATATAAATTAGGAAAGGAAATATGATTTGTGAGTGAACAATGATGTTGGGGCTGCTGGTAAGGAGACTAAATCTGAGAACAAAAGTAATATGAGACTACAAGAGTATTATATATATAACATTTTACAATCTATAGGATATATATATATATATATATTAATAATTATATACATATAGGCATATATCCATATATAGGTATATACCCAATATGAAAGCCAACGAAGGTCGTACTCGAACTTGGAGTAAACTCCCAGGTCTGAAATCAGAGTCTCGACCTTCACATAACACATTTTGAAATTTAGGCATAAAGAAAATTAATATATATATATACATACATATATATATATCTATATAGGTATAATAGGTAAAACACCATATATGCCCAAAAATGGCTAGAAATTATGACTCAACCCCGAGAGTCGATTCCCACAAGTCTAAAATATCATATATAAGTTAACAAGTCATAAAATATCAATTAAAAGTCAAAGAATCAAAATATCACATTTCTATTCAAAATATTGAACCCGAAAAATTCAATTTCGACAAAACGACCCAAAACGCAAAATACTCCAAACCAACTCACGAAACTTGGCAAATACGTTAGTCTCGACACGTGGGACGTGCTCGGGTACTCTCGGAGTCGAAATCGTGTCCGTGTCCAGAGAATGCGTATCGGAAAACCGATTTCGCGTGTCAAAGAGGGTGTTCTCGCTCGATTGCGCGTCACACGCGCAACGAGAAGCCTCGTGCTCGTGCACATGGCTAGGTAGGGTCACGGGGTAGGTCTAGGACACGTCAACATGACACAAAGTCGCAGCGATGCGACACAGCAGCTCGCGCAACAGCACATGGCCTGCGCGCGCGCTTGTGCGTGCATGCTCGTGCACGCGGTTCGTCGCTCGTGGCTCGTGCGTCGGGCCACGCCACGACTCGAGATCGAGTCCCTTGGTAGTCTAGGTATAGGGCTACGTGTTCCAACTCCTGGTACGAGTCCTCGACGTGCCGTGTTCGCGTACGAAGGCTGTGTCAGCGGCGAATTTCAGCCCGAGTGCACAATTCAGCCGACCAGTGCACGCACGATTTCTCCGTGCTCGCTCCACGAAACATCATAAAATTTTACGGGCATGTGGGCAGAGGTTGCCCCTACGTGCTCGTAAAATTTCATGCAAGACGGAGCTCCGTGCGTCGAGTTATGATGCACAGACTGCAGGGCATGCACTGGACCGTGCACGGAATATCGTGCACGCGTGTCCATGTCCGTTCGGATGCTGAAATCGTGTCGATTTCCGATCTGTCTTCATAAAAGTTGGTATAAATCATATAATGAAGGATTTCGCGAAAACAGAATCGAAAATTAACACTTTTCAATTCTAAGTGGCATTTTGTCGAACACGTGCAACGTGAGACCGATACGTGTCCGATACCGCTATCAAACGAAGTCAAAACCCAACCAAACTTCATACACAGATCAAGAGTGCCTATATGGATGCAATAATGAAGAAAATTCCAGATTTACTACGGTAGAATAGGGTTTACCTATTGTGTGTCAAAAACTCAATGAACGGAGCCCCTCGGTTGTCGTGTCGGCCGATTTCCCTCAATCAAAAGCCTCCGCCTCCTCGTTTGAAATGCTCCAGCATATCCTCCTCTCCTCAATGAGTGCAACGGAGTTTTTTTGGGAAGAAACGGACTCCAGATGAAGGAAAAATGAGTTTTGGAGAAGGGGATCTATTAGGGTTTCACTTGTGGAGGCTAAAACTCACAAATGAAAGGAAGAGGGAGGGGGTACTGCTGTTGGGCGGCCGAAAATAGGTCTCTACGGTTAGTGTTTCACTTGGGCCAACTCATTCCTAAGTAAAAAAAAATAGGCCCAAGTCAAAAAGGCTAAAAGGCTAGCATGAAAAAGGCTAAAAAAATTAATTAAAGCCTTAAAAATAAACTCAAGCCTAAAATAAATTCTAAAAATAAAAATAATAATTCTAAGGCATGGTTAGGCTCCTATACAAGGTCCACTAAGGTTAAACCAGTTGCTAGTAGAACACAAGTCATAGTATCTAGAAAATCACAAAAATGGCTAAAATGGCTAAAAAGGCTAAAATGACAAAAACTTAATTTAAAACATTCTAAAATAACTAATTAATTCTAAAATAATTCCTACAAGGTCAAATTAATTCTAATTATTATTACTAGGCTTCTAGTCAATGTTGGCTAAGTTAAACCCATTTATACTACACAAACATCAAACAAAACCACCTATCATCACATGAATTCAATAAATTAATAAATAATATAATAATTACAAAATGACCAAAATATTCCTAAATTAAAAATGTGGTGGTTACAAATCTACCTCCTTAGAAAAATTTCGTCCTCGAAATTTAAGTCGGTCGTACTCCTTCTAGGTCAACCACCCACAATCAAAGTCTCTAAGCAATTTCTAACTCATACAGTTTGAAGAATAACATATAGAGTCATGGTCAACCATAGCAGTTGAAGGTCTCATCTAGATGGACTAGTCATATTAGATCAAAACACTCCCATGGTAGAACCATGCAAGCAATATAGGGTGTTCTGCTGGAAAGATACGGAAGCAACAAATCATTAAGGTGTAGGACAGTCTACCATCCTATATGAAACTGGTAAAGACAACTAGGAATTAATTATGAAGGGTTACCATTCCAAAGATGATCAAAATCGAAAGTTTAAGGCACGAGTGTCAATAGCATTGAAATCCAATAACATAATATATATAAAAGAAGATTTAGTCCTGGCGCGATCTAAGTTGATCAATTCTAGGATAAATCGAAGTTTGGACAAGATGGAGAACGAGGCCATTGAAGTCTGAGCACGAGTATCAAAGATTTGATATCCATGTCACAATTGAATTAATTCAATTGAATAAGACCCCAAACATTGGATGATAAGGAGGATGACCCGGTCGACTGGTCACGATCAAAAGAATTAGAATTTAAAGGATGATGCAAGGATATAGAAATAAGTCAATTTCCTCCTTTGGATAGGGAAACTAAACGTGATACCTTGGGTTGATCTATCAAGTACAGTGCCTTTTCTTTCTGAAATATGTGAAAGACAAAAACAATAAAGAGTTCAAAGACGATGCTATTAAGTATAATTCGTGGTTCATAGGCGATGGAAATAATTCAAAAGAGAATTACCAAAGCTGTCGTGGATGAGACTGTAGAGCAAATTTAACTATGTCTCCCTCCACGTAGAATAATATATGAAAAGCAAACCAAAGTGCAATAGGTTGATCAGACCATTATACACCTGTTCTGATTAGACAATATGTTAGTGGGTGCCAGCCCCCAATAAAATATGTCATGATCAAGCTCGAAAAGATAAGCTTGCAAAACTGGTGCTAAATTAGCAACATAAGATAGACAAAATATAAGTAAGGATAATAATGAAGGAAGTTAATAGTCTAAGATCCTTTAAACATCAAGGAGTGAGGGTGAATCAAAACAAGAGGAAAAGGATTTTCAAATCGAAGTTCATAATGAGATTCTCAAGGGTCGTCCAGGAATCTCTCAAGGAATTCTAAGTGTGATTGAGTATCCTCTAATTCTAACACCTGATTTCCTATACTCTATAGCAGGCTCGTAGCAGTGCAACTAAGTCGCCGTACTACTACGATATCGCACTAATACGAATCTTGACCTGCATGGGCCACCACTAAAAATGTGTCACGACCCGCACCCAGTGTAAGGGTACAAGTGCGTAACCACGCCCAGCCTACGTCGCAGAATCGGCGATAGAACACTGTTCTAGGTCACTATTTGAACCATCTCATGCAATTATATAATAGAATAATATAACTCAATCACAATCTAAGCACGATAGGATATCACAGAATTCTATAACTAAAAGAAACAGTAAAAACTACTAAAAGATAATAACTCAAAACAACTTAAAATAAGACAACTCTCACATTATTACAATTCAAGTTCCAGTAGAGAAATCTAAAACAGTCTACTAAACTAGTCTCCCGATCACTCCTGAGAGTCGGGGCCAAAGGTAGCTAATCCCTCTCCAGATCCATAGTGAGTAGGGCAAACATCCTCAGGGCTAACATCTGTAATATTTTAACAGGTCCAGTCAGGACAGGAACGAATACATCTCTTCAAGTAAATCCAAGTAAATTATGAAAAACTATAAAAATAATTATAGACAATTTTATTGATGAAGCATTAGAATTCGAGATAGTTTAAGATATAAAACTACAGTAAAAGAACAAGGAAAGTAAAAGCTGTGAAACAGAATATCATGTCAATGAAGACTGTAAATAAATCTAGCTGAACTAGAATAATGTGATATGAGTCCAGTGGTACAATGTATGTCAAGTGTGATTCCATTCAATGATCCAAGTAGGGTGATTCTTGTGGTGATTCTAGTAAAGATTCTAGACAATACTCACAGTGTGTTTTAAAATACTGAGATCGACATATAAACGGCTATGGGTAATCCGTCACATCACACACTGGCCAAGTGTAGGACAGCTATCGTTCTTATATAATTCACAGGGAGGTGGTTCGAGTATTTAGGAATGTTTACATGTCTACTCAAGTATTTCTCCGCCCGACAAATATGAATGAATCCATAACACGATACGTAAACCGAGAATAAATCTAGCCAAAACATGAAGGTGCTTGTAGGTGATTCTTGTAATGATTCTTGTAATAGAGGCTAGACAAGTAAGGTATGTGTGTCGTATACATGGATTCCAGAAAAATATCAATTCGTGTTTGTAACCGAGAATCAAATAGAATTGACTAAAACTGAAATATAGAATTCGACAAGTAAATGAAAGAACTTTTAGAGAATGTACTCGCCTGACAATCCGAGCTGCTGATGAGGATGTATAACTGAACTGGAGTGATATAAACCTATTTTAAGTATCCACATGTCACAACCAAGTCTAAAATATCAAAGAAAATAGCTACAATGCAAGACTACATGCTTCTAGGTCACTTTTGGTCAAAGTCAACCCTTGGTCAACTCTGGTCAAACCTGGTCAACGCTGGTCAAACCTGGTCAAACATTGGTCAACTAGTCCGTTTACTAATTTCTAGGTCATACACAAAATTTCAGATCATTCGGATTTCGTTTGAGTTGAATTGGATCAAGTTTGACCCAAAGTTGACTTTTGTCAACTTGGTTAACTTGTCGGCCAATTCGACCGAACTAGGCTCCTAACGATGAATCTAATCTGTCAAAACACTTCCTATAGTCATATCACAAGAATTTATTACATTACCTATATTTATACATTCATCACAATTAATATAGATACATATATATACATACACAAATATATATATACATATATTTAAATTAGGAAAGAAAATATGATTTGTGAGTGAACAATGATGTTGGGGCTGTTGGTAAGGAGACTAAATCTGAGAACAAAAGTAATATGAGACTACAAGAGTATTCTATATATAACATTTTACAATCTATAGGATATATATATATATATATATATATATATATATATATATATATATATATATATATATATATATATATATATATATATATATATATATAAAATATATATATATAGGCATATATCCATATATAGGTATATACCCAATATGAAAGCCAACGAATGTCGTACTCGAACCTGGAGTAAACTCCCAGGTCTGAAATCAGAGTCTCGACCTTCACATAACACATTTTGAAATTTAGGCATAAAGAAAATTAATATATATATATATATATATATATATATATATATATATATTTTTTTTTTTTTTTTATATATATATATATATATAGGTATAATAGGTAAAACACCATATATGCCCAAAAATGGCTAGAAATTATGACTCAACCCCGAGAGTCGATTCCCACAAGTCTAAAATATCATATATAAGTTAACTAGTCAGAAAATATCGATTAAAAGTCGAAGAATCAAAATATCACATTTCTATTCAAAATATTGAACCCGAAAAACCCAATTTCGACAAAACGACCCAAAACGCAAAATACTCCAAACCAACACACGAAACTTGGCAAATACGTTAGTCTCGACACGTGGGACGTGCTCGGGTACTCCCGGAGTCGAAACCGTGTCTGTGTCGTGTCCAGAGAATGCGTATCGGAAAACCGATTTCGCGTGTCAAAGAGGGTGTTCTCGCTCGATTGCCCGTCACACGTGCAACGAAAAGCCTCGTGCTCGTGCACACGGCTAGGTATAGTCACGGGGTAGGTCTAGTACACGTCGACATGACACAAAGTCGCAGCGACACGACACAGCAGCTCGTGCAACAGTGCATGGCCTGTGCGTGCGCGCGCGTGCGTGCATGCTCGTGCACGCGGTTCGTCGCTCGTGGCTCGTGCGTCGGGCCACGCCACGACTCGGGATCGAGTCCCTTGGTAGTCTAGGTATAGGGCTACGTGTTCCAACTCCTGGTACGGGTCCTCGACGTGTCGTGTTCGCGTACGAAGGCTGTGTCAGCGACGAATTTTAGTCCGAGTGCACAATTCAGCCGACCAGTACACGCGCGATTTCTTCGCACCCGCTTAACGAAACGTCGTGAAATTTTACGAGAATGTGGGCAGAGGTTGCCCCTATGTGTTCATAAAATTTCATGTAAGACGGAGCTCTGTGCGTCGAGTTATGACGCACAGACTGCAGGGCGTGCACGGGACCGTACACGGGATCTCGTGCACGCGTGTCCGTGTCCGTTCGGATGCCGAAATCGTGTTGATTTCCGATCCGTCTTCACAAAATTTGGTACAAATCATATAAGGAAGGATTTTGTGAAAACAAAATTGAAAATTAACACTTTTCAATTCTTAGTGGCATTTTGTCGAACACGTGCAACGTGAGACCGATACGTGTCTGATACCGCTATCAAACGAAGTCAAAACCCAACCAAACTTCGTACACAGATCAAGGGTGCCTATATGGATGCAATAATGAAGAAAATTCCAGATTTAATATGGTAGAATAGGGTTTACCTATTGAGTGTCAAAAACTCAATGAACGGAGCCCCTCGGTTGTCGTGTCGGCCGATTTCCCTCAAGCAAAAGCCTCCGTCTCCTCGTTAGAAATGCTCCAGCAGATCCTCCTCTCCTCGACGAGTGCAACGGAGTTCGTTTGGGAAGAAATAGACTCCGGATGAAGGAAAAATGAGTTTTGGAGGAGGGGATCTATTAGGGTTTCACTTGTGGAGGCTAAAACTCACAAATGAAAGGAAGAGGGAGGGGGTACTGCTGTTGGGCGGCCAGGAATAGGTCTCTAGGGTTAGAGTTTCACTTGGGCCAACTCATTCCTACGTAAAAAATAGGCCCAAGTCAAAAAGGCTAAAAGGCTAGTATGAAAAAGGCTAAAAAAATCAATTAAAGCCTTAAAAATAATCTCAAGCCTAAAATAAATTCTAAAAATATAAATAATAATTCTAAGGCATGGTTAGGCTCCTATACAAGGTTCACTAAGGTTAAACCAGTTGCTAGTACAACACAAGTCATAATATCTAGAAAATCACAAAAATGGCTAAAAAGGCTAAAATGACAAAAAAATTCATTTAAAACATTCTAAAATAAATAATTAATTCTAAAATAATTCCTACAAGGTCAAATTAATTCTAATTATTACTATTAGGCTTTTAGTCAATTTTGGCTAAGTTAAACCCATTTATACTACACAAACATCAAACAAAACCACCTATCATCACATGAATTCAATAAATTAATAAATAATATAATAATTACAAAATGACCAAAATATTCCTAAATTAATAATGTGGTGGTTACAGATTTTTCTTTTAGGATTGCTTCTTCAAACTCTTGTAGGTCCAGCTCATGGGTCATCAGCTTGCCCATAAGTATTTCCAGAGTCATGGTGGTGAGATCGTTTCCTTCAACGATTGTCGTTGCTTTTGGATTCCAGTTCTTGGTTAGAGCCCGTAGCACTTTTTTGATCTTCTCGTGATTACTGTAATCCTTACCAAGAGATTTCAAAGGATTAGTAATATCAAGGAAACGAGTGAACATCTGTGTAATTGACTCGCCGGGTTTTATTTTGAAAGATTCATATTCCTGTGTTAGTCTGCTGATTTTGGATTCCTTCACTTGGGAAGTACCTTCATGAGTTACCTCAAGAAGTTTCCAAATCTCATGAGACTTCTTACATGTTGAAACTCGATTGAACTCCGTCTTATCAATTGTACATAACAGTGCGTTGATGGCACGTGCATCTACACTAGCCTTTGCTTTTTCTGTCTTTGTATATTTATCATAAGGTTTGTCTGTAAGTACGCATCAACCACTGTAGGTGTCAGTTTCTTATAACCGTCAATAACTATAGACCAAAGATCAAAGTCAAGATACTTCAAAAAGAATGTTATACGTGTTTTCCAGTATGTATAGTTTGTTCTATCAAATAGTGGGGATCTATTTGTGGATTGGCCTTCACCGTTGAATATTGATTTCACGGCTACCATATATACTCTCTGAGGTTGTTATATTAGAATATAACCTGCTCTGATACCATTTGTTTGACCGTTGAGCACCTCTAGGGGGGTGAATAGAGTGAGTACGAGTGCAGCGGAATAAATCACCACTTAAAAATTAAAGGCAGATAACTATGGCAGTGAATAAAGAGACAATAAATAAATTTAGCAAGAGATCAGAAAATTAAACTCAGTGAACACCACAATATATACTGGTTTCCCTCTTGGAGGACTAATCCAGTCGCAGGTACTCTTGCCTACTGTTAATCTACTATTTACAAGCTAATTGAGAGCTTACAGTCTTTTTACAACACCGTGCTTGGTGACAAGTGTACGACCAACTTCACAACACCGTGCTTGGTGACGAGCGCATGACCGGCTCCTAAAACAGAGATGATTTCTGAACTTGAACGACCTGTTTACAACTCTGAGAACCAAAGAACTCTAAATCAAATCGATATTACTAGCTTTGACTAAGAGATGTATAGGTGGAGTATGAAAGCTTTTAGAACACTGAAAAACACTTTCGGAATAGATAAAGAGAAGAAATGATGAGTGATTTGAAAAGGAAAATTTTTCTTCTATTTATAGGTGTTTTTGAGAATCGAACTCGGGCAGAGTTCGGATGCAAAGATTTCGCAAACGAACGTTGCATGCAGATTTGGAGGTAACAAACATTTGAATTTGAAATGACCGAACTCGGACCGAACTCGGCCGGAGTTCTGTCTAAGTTCATCTAGTAATGTTTTGTCAAAATATATTGCATAGGATAAAATGAAACTTTTGGTAAGTGGACTTTGAATGAATGGGTAGGCTTTATAGACGAGTGGACTGTGAATAACCTAAGCCAGTAATACTCAGTAGATTTTACAATTTGTATCCTAGACTCAATAAAGGATAAAATACATAATAAACTGTAAAATGACTCAGACTGATTCCAGTACATAAGTACTTCGGGATGATGATTTTTATGCTTGCTGATGTTGTAATACACTATCTGATATTGAATTTACTTGAAATGTTAGTAGTAGTTTGTATATTTTGTGTATTGACTTAAGTCATTTGTTTATTTATCAAAATCGGGTGTGACCATCGTAATGGGCCAACACAAACCACAATATATAGAAAATATTATACCGAAGGATAATATTAAGAGGGTCGCGCTCCTACGGATTAGGTACTCTGAACCTTACATTCTCGCAGGAGGTGCTGAACCCGAACCACATGTTGTGCATCTACAAGCATGGGCTCCTCCCTTCAGCCTTTGGCAGTACACTCTAGCGGGAGAATACAAAACTGGGTCGACACGCAATCCAATATTCCCAGCACCTACCAACACTATTTTTTACCGATAATGTTTTGTTTGGGATTCAAACCCAATCTCGTCAGGAGCGTCGTGGCGATGATACCAACCAGTATCGAACCCTGTCTAATAGGTACAGACAGCAAGCTGGTCTGAGGACTGCCGAGGTCCTCCACGTAATGTGTTTAATTATGTCGAACAAGACATGTTATGATGTCCCTCCAAGCTCTATCTGAGCTCCAGTCATCCAACGAGTATCCTACAAAATGTGACAAGTTCAAGGAGTTATGTCCATATTACATGTTGTTCTACTAAAAATTAATGCAGCCTGGACTGTTTATCGCATAGACAACAAGATGTATGGACAAGTATGTCTAGCTTTATGCGCCTAGGCACTTCATTACAATGATATATTCTAAAAAAATGTCTTCTGATGATGTTCAGTGACAACTCCATCTATATGTGCAATGGAAGTTCCTACTAGTAGTACATTTTTTGTTGAAGATCTGCAACCCCAACTATGCACTATAATGATATGTTGTGTTCAAGCATGACCAAAATGACAATTTTCATCCATACACTTTGTACAAAGAAGTAACTTAGTCGATTCAAGAAGATAAAGATGAAAGATACTCCACAAACTTTTACCTTTTGAGAATCGAAGTTTTTCTTGGCTCCTAACGTATCCAAAGAACAATAGCCTTGGTAAAGTTATGCTCAACTTTCCCACAAGTTTGCTTGGGTCGATTGAAGCTCTAAATTGCTAGAACATGGTGATGAAATATGATAAAAAATCTTTGCCAAACACCCTCGTATTTATAGTGATGGAGGATCACAAAGGTGCATAATATTGCAGTATACGGCCAAGCGTTATGCGATAATATGATTTATGTTGAAGAAGTCAGATCAGTATTAACTGTTGCATGATTTTCTATTCCTGAAATATCGTTTGACAGTTGACTGAGCCTCGATCCAAGTGTTGAGAAAGAATGGCCTACACGAATTTTGAAGGTGGTTCAGATTCTGAGAGAGAAAGTCAAAGCAATGACAGCATAGAAATGATCCAATGCATCAAAATTCTTATGAGAAAAATTCCTCTCCATCATACTTCTTTTAAAGTATTTTAAAACTTGTTCAAGTTTTAAAACCTTTGAAAGGGAACTTGTAGAAGCTTGAAAAAGGCGAATACTCAAATAGGCGCATAGTCTGTCTTCTGTGCCTAGGTTCCAGAATTCATGATTCGATCAACATATAGCCTAAGAAGCTGTATCTCAAAGCGGTGAACTTCTAAGTGAAAAACGTATAGCACTAAAGGCGCATGACATCAAGGGCGCATAGCAATATTGTCTTACATAAATTTCATTCTTAGATAGTGTGCATAGGACAAATTATGAAGAGATGTCAGTGATTACATCATCGTAATCATTTTACTTTACATCTGTACAAGACAGTTATGATGCAGCTAAGTTTTATATGGCTTCTAGTTTACAGTATGCAATAGAAGATGCTATGCGTCAAATTTTAGTATTTTGTGCATTACGTTCACCACCCACTAGACGCATAGTCATTCCTATGAAGTGATCGTGTGCTGACATGATAGTATTTCGTGCAGTACGTCTTAAGCCACATGGTGGCCCTGTGTGATTTTTGTGCATGTTCACCCCCAACTAACTTTAAGTGCCTATGTGCCTACTCATCTCAATGCGCCTCAGAGACGAAAGACTGTATGTTTTTGCCTACGCACGCATAGCTGTTCTAGTAAAGAAAAACTATAAATAGAGACATTGTCTTCCTCGTATAGACATGCTACATAGGCTATGTATGTTGTATTTGCTAAAAATTTCCAGAGAGAGCTTTCAGTGATAGAGCCCCTTTGCTGTCCGGATCTGCTAGTGAGCCAAAATTAGCAAACTTCAACAATGTTCACGTCGGATCGTCAACTGGGTAAAAAGTCGACCGCGGACTTAACTTCCATTGTCCCAATCCCAGATTCTTTTGTACTCGAAATTACTATTAAGGATCCCAGTTGTACTATTTCTTCTTTAATACAAAAAATTCAGTCCTTACAGACTTTTTGTATCAGAACAATAGTGCAATAATAGCTCTTTAGTGGATCAAGCTATTGTTAACGGGCATGGGTTGTGTGTTCCGGCTAAACACGAGATACCTAGATCCATTAGGAGACCTAACCCTAATTTCTTCTCATGGTCCTGTTGTAGCCTATATTTTTTTTTTTTTTTTTTTTTTTTTTTTTTTTTTTTTATTCTCTGGCTGTTATGTCCATCAGAAAAAGAATAGCTTTCTCTAAATTTATTCTTCAAGTAAGGATAGAAAGATAGGTCAGCCAAGAAGAAGAAAAGATTGGAAGATTGTCGCCCATACGATGTCCAACTTGAGGAAGGAATATGGCATAAAATGTTGAAATTGCTGACTTATTGAGGTTAATGGAAATTGTCATCTAGTTCTTGTCACTTTAAGTATAATTTATAAACCCAAGTTTCCGTCATTAAAGGGTTAGATCACGTTTAAACATGTTCATGTTTTATCGATCGATATGCACACCAATTTGCAGTCCTGGGGATCCTTTGTTCCATCACAGCCATAAACTTCGTATTTTGCCTTCTCGAGTGAGCTTCACCAAAGCATGTGTCAATGGGTCCTCGGCCACACCCACCTTGACACGATGAAAAATAACTTCCTTGAGCAAACATACTGCTACGAGCTCCGCCTTCCTGCTGAGTGCATCGTCCACATGATTCTCCTTGTCCGACTTATATCGCAGCTCCATATCGAACTCGGCCAAGAAGTCTTACCATCTTGCTTGTTTGTGCGACAGCTTCTTCTGAGTCAGAAAGTAGCTCATGCCAGCATTGTCCGTCATGACCATAAACTTGGTGCCAAGGAGATAGTGGCACTATGTCTGCAAACAATGCACCATTGTTATTATCTCCTTTGCTTGAACTGTATATCTCTGCTCTTTGTCGTTCAGCTTGCGTCTCTCGAACGTAATAGGGTGCCCCTCTTACACCAATACCCTATTGATACTGAAGTCAGATACGTCAGTATGCACCTCGAGTGCCTTGGAGTAACCCGACAATGATAAGATCGGTTCCTCCCTTACAGCCCTTTTGAGTGTGTCAAATACCTCATCGTACTTGGATGCCAACTCCATGTCTGATCCTTCCATAATATATCGGTAAGTAGTGTTGCTATGGAAGAGTATCCTCGGATGAATCGTTGATAGTAGTTCACCAGTCCTAGAAATGATCTCAGTTCCGCGGTCTGGTGGGAGTCTCTCGCTCCCGTATGGCCTACAGCTTTGCCTCGTCCATCCATATCTTGCCATGCCCGATCCAATGTCCCAAGAACGAGGCCTCTTCTTAAGAAAAGGAACATATATCCTTCTTGACTGTAAGCCCTCAGAACTATATATATTTTTAAGTTATATTTTAACTTATAAATTGGTTATTATATATTTTTTCCACTATTGTTTATGATCATAGTATATACTTTTCCGTAGCTTTGATTTTTGGAGCACAAGAAATGCCAATATCTATAAACTTCCTTCATGAGTTTTAATCTAGACGAGTTTATCTTCAATTTGATAAATCATATCCCACTCAAACATGTTTCTTGTATTCTATTTTTGTCGCACAACTTTCGGGTCAACTTAGGCCAATTTGTTATCTACTGTAAAAACTTGTCGTACTTTCCAACTTAATTTTGGGACTCAGCATCGATCCAACCTAAACGACCCAATATATAACTTTTACCTATTTTGAGCCAACTACACACATGCCATGGTGTCCCACTCAATTGAGTTTCCATATGCTACTTATTTTCAAGGCACATGGACCCATTTATAGTCATTTCGGTGTTCAATTCAATTTGAATAATTGTTTAGACTCAATCCTATCTCAAACCACTTAGTAGGGCCTACCCTAGGTTGCCAAAACCATTTATACATGTATTTGATAGATTTTTACCAATTAAATAACATCCATGTATTTATAGATTCATTGAATACTAATTCAAGGCCCACTATTTGCAAATATGAAAACCCACTAACTCACCTTGCCATATTAGTTGATTAGTTGACCAAATCTCCACCAAACTAATTCAAACCTCCTCCATACAAACCCTAACACCTAGAAGAACCAAACATTATACAAAAATCCCCTTTGGCTGCCCACCCTATTTCCAAAATCATCAAAAACAGACCCCCTTACTTTTTGGCCGACGGCTACAAAAGTATGGCCGACCCCCTTCTTCTCAATTTTTGAGAACTCCACCACCACTCCCGTGACTCCCTCAAATTCATATTCCATCCTAACAAATCTAAGGATAATCTTGAGGAGTTCAGAGAGGTGTACAACCCATCAAAAGTGCCGAAAACCTATTGTTTTTAGTCTGAATTCAACAGCAAGTTGGTGACTTCTAAAATAGGTTTGAAATACTTTTTCTCATCTATTTTGCTTGAAGCCAAAACTAGTAAATAGCCCTATGTGTCTACATTTATGTCTGATTGCTAACTCACACCATTCCGTTCGGTTTGATCGTGGCGTCCGTTACACTAAAGTTGGTTCAGATTTGACCTATTTCGGTTTGAGGACCTTTCTGACGACTTTCGAACCCGTTTAATCTCCAAAAAATCCTTGGTAATGTCTGTAACATCACTCTTAATCATCAAGTAATATTCCTTGATCATATTTGCAAGTATTTCATGCGTTTATGGCATCGTTCTCATCCTACAAGTTTTTCGGACATCAAAACACCACCGTAACCTACCTATTTAATTCCAAATATTTGTAGGAGTTTAATATGATATAAACATGATTTAATTAGGTGAAAAATTATATTATCTCTGAAATATGCTGATTATTTCTAGAATATATGTTTTCTATATTTTGTGCGCTTTCCAATTGGAACCCCTATGGCATAATTGTGTTGATGGATGTAATATATTGTTTTGAACTTGTTTTTCCTAAAATATATGTATATAAAATATATTCAGAATTTAATAACCGTATTTTCCAGAATTTAAAGTACATATTTATGGTATATAAATATTATTTTACTATTATAAGTTGTTGCTATACATAGTGGTATTACTAGTATATACTAGTGGACAATTTCATGACTAGTTTGGCTCTATATAAGGCAGGTATAACTATAGTATGTCTTGAGGTGATATTTATTTAGTTTATTTTTTAATTTTAGGAGCTCGTGAGCAGTTGACAGCGGAGGTTGGAGTCGGACCGATATTCTATACTTTTGCCGATATTCCAGGCAAGATACCTTGCTACTTCTTATACGTTAAAATACTTGGATTGTTGTTGCGCATAGAAATAGATGGTGTCATCGATATGATAGTTTGTTTGTGACGTAGACGTTAAAAGACTCTTCCATTAGCAATGAAGTTATTTCTATAACTTCTATGACTGAACACATTTTATGAACGGTACTATGAGTGATATTAAATTATGTTGGCACGAGCTTACGCATTCGGCTAGCTACCGGTGCGAGCGGTTCGTGTGTCGGTCCATATATTGATTAAATTGAGTCTAGTTAGTGACTTGTATAGAGATGTAGATTGCCCGAGTCACGATTGTGATTTGAGCAAGACATCGGAGGGAAAGACTATTAGTAGGTGTATGGGACAGACAATTACACATCAGCATTAGTGTGCCAAGTTATAGGCTATACTAGTGGATATATCCGGTAGCGGCCACGAACTAGTATCTGGTACGGTCGGAGAAGTATGCTAGTATATATTTTAGCATTAGTTAACGCTAATGCTACTCCATTACCTACCCATACAGCCTAAAGTCGTCTTCGATGTGCATTCACATAGATGGATAGTTTGTCATATTATTATTCATGTATTTACTTGAGTTCATATTGTGGCTTGTATATTTTATCTCATTATGTCCCTCTTAGGACCTGGTTCTTTTCTAGATCCAGACGAGCTTCTATATCCCACAGTTTACAGACTAGGTATCTAGCTCAGTTTTCTTGCTGAAGTTATAGAAGTTGTGTCGAGGAGTTTCCCTGATCCAGGGATTTTTAGTTGATTATGATGATAGAAATTTTATCTAGCTAGCTATGTCTTGGCTATATATTATTCAGTTATTTCCTATTTTCTGAAATAGTACTATTATTTTTATGGATATATTTCCACTAGACTTGGACTATTTCAGACAGACTTTGTATTTGGATATTTAGACTTATTTATATTTTACTCTGTCACGACCCAGTCCCAAAATCCATAAGAACTAGAATATATGGCATGCCAGCAGACACACTCCATAGGTATGTCCAATTTAATTGACCAAATGGAAATTATCTTAATCTGTAAATATAATCATAATTATGGCAGTCACATGCATCTATACTCATACACAGATACAAATATGAAATAACAAGAAACATGACATCATTGTGCTGAATAAAAAAATGAAATAATGTACAAATAGTCACATGGGGAAAAATCCATGGATACAAGTCTCAGCAAAATAAAATGAACGATACAAGTCTCAAATGAAATGTAAAAGAACTCACTACAAGTCTACATCTCTGGCAGAAAATAAAATAGAAATATCAAACAAAGAAGAACTAATCTGGTGCAACCTTATCTTCCTCAGCTGGTGCAAAAGACGAATACCCCCGGCCCGTACACCTCACTAAAGATCTCATCGGCTATATCTGGAAAATAACCAAGTACTCAGGGGACATAGTAAGGCACATAATATACAAGCTAAAGCGTAGTAAATAAAATATCTCGGGGTAACTAAACCAAACTGACGTGACACATTGAGGACAACGTTCGCAAGCGCAGACATCTCCAAAGTAAATGCAACATGGCATGAATATACATATAGTCGTAGCATCGTCAGAGTCTCAACGGTAACTGAGCGAGAAACATGGATCACTGGAAACATGTATTCTCTCTAAATAAAGATATATACATAAGAAGCATGGATCACAGGAAATAGGTATTCTCTCCTAATAAATATATGTACATAATATAAATATATAGTGCACAACATGGCCCCCGCAAATAGTAGTTATCTTCAACCCTCAAGAACCAATAAGTTGTATCCATAACTCACCGTTATGACCTCTATCTAGACGTCAAATCCTACGACACACTTCTATACAGAAAAATAAAATGACAACACTAAACCTGTCCTATAGTCATTAGGAAATTCGGTATCTCGGGTAATCAAGCTCAGGTATCAGGAATCATACATGTGTCAATCATGTGTCATATCCTACAGGTCTCAATGGAAATAAAATCCAAAGAATCAGAGGAAGGCTCTACATATCAATACTGGACAACTTAATAGTCAATGTACCCGAATATAATCCGAAAGTACTTATTAATATATCTACTATGGTGTAGAAGCATGAAAATTTTTCAGCAAATGAAGCCCCATGCGCCCAAGTCAGTGTAGCTCCATGCGCTCAAGTCAGTGTAGCTCCATGCGCCCAGTCAGTGTAGCTTCATGCGCCCAAGTTAGTGTAGCTCTATGCGCCGAGTCAGTGAATCTCCATGCGCCCAAGACAGTGTAGCTCCATGCGCCCAGTCAGTAAATCTCCATGCGCTCAAGTCAGTGAAGCTCCATGCGCCAGTCAGTGAAGCTTCATGCTCCCAAGACTAGCTTCCCCGAAGGGAGGGCGCATAGCCTGAGACATGGCTATGCGCCCAAGCCTGACTCAGTCAAAGCCATGATCAAAACGTGCACCGAAGCACACGGCCATGTCAGTCTCCATGAGTAGTCATGCACCGAAGCATGCGGCCACGTCAACACCACGACCAACCCACGATCTCGCAGCCTGTATGCGCCTACATCCTATGCGCCCAAAGCAGGACTATGCGCCCACATAAAAACCAGCGTGTTTCCTCATGTGGGTGCATAAAATCATTCCAGCTCAAGAACGACTATAAAAGGGGGCCTCATCCCTCTTCAAAACACAGAACGGAGAGCATTTTCAAGAGCCAAATTGCTGTACTTCTTGCCAGTGAGCCGAGAGTTAGCAAGTTTCTTAGGTTTTCTCCCACTTTTGTAATCGGAGTGTCAACGGAGTAAAGGAGCAACTGCCGCTCGATCTCTATCATCTTATTCTCCAGAATTCTTTTTTGTACTCGGGGATCCTCAGCACAGGATCTCTCAGACGTACTCGATTTGTGGTCCCTTGCGCAAATAAAAAAAAAGACAGCATTTTTTTCTTCTTTTTTGTGTGTGTCCACAAAAATGGCGACTCTGCTGGGGACTACCATTTCCTCTGACGAGAAGGTGGTGATGCAATCCGATACCGACAAAGTAGGGAGTACTCAGAAGATGCTGATCGTAAAGTTCGATCAGCAGGCGTTCGAAGAGATGCTCTCGAGGGACGGCTCTACTCCCTCAAAATCAGCGAAGCCAAACAAGTCTCGCAAGACTTAGCTTCCGAAGGCTCGCTGTGCATATCCTGCTAGTATCTTAGCAGATATACAGCTGGAGGACTCTGTCACATGGGCGCATGACTCTGCCACAGAAGTTCTCCAAATGGAGAAGGCTCACACCGTTTCGGGCTCTACTAGCCTAGTGACTTCTTCCCTGCACAACCAACAACAGGGTGTTCAACACCTGAGACTTGGCAAAGAAAAACACTACGATGCCAAGAATCGGGGTGTACGACACTCTGGTCGAACCCGACGAGGCTCACAAACGAAGGAGGCCAAACAGAGAGAAAACAATGCTGCTCCACCAGGCATGCGCCCAAGGGAGTGTTTGGACGCATAGCCCCAACCAGAACACTTTTGTCTTCAACAGGATGGGCATCCAGAGCCATGCGTCCAAGGCTATGTGCCCAGGCTCTCTGGATCCATACTATGCGCCCACATCAAGGAGGCTCAGACATGCTGTCAAGGAGCATACGCCCAAGGCCAGTCTCCAAGGCCTATGTCCCACAACAAAAAGACAGGCCCTAACGCATATAGCACGGGGCTGTCTTCAAGGATATCATAGAACTTAGGTATGGGGGTTTCTCCTGCACATGAACTAAGTCTGGATGCGCCTACTCTCCTTACGAACCCGCATGCAAAGCTCGGCGACGCATGCAACATGGTTGTAAGGCAAAACTCCCTTCCGCTGACTTGCACGACATGATAAATCATAAGCGCAAAGCGAGGGAGAACATAACAATTCATAGTGCGCTTCCATGCACCAGTATTGTTATCAACTGTTGTTGCTCCAAAGCAACAAGAGTGCTTCAGAGAAAGTCCGTGTTTCGACGGCTACACTTCTCTGACGATGAGAAGCCACTATGTGTTTCATCCAACATGGCTTCATGGGGTCCCCCTTACGGAAGCCCCAATCAAAGACGGTGGACTACGAACCCAACTTTCTCTCTTAGCTCCGCGAGAAGAAGAAGGAGAAGTCTACGAACAGATGGCCAACAGGCTGTCGCATCCGAAGGAGTCTATATGGGCACTCGATCAAAGGCAAGATTCCGTATGGACAACGAAGATTCCCAAGCCGGGGGTAGCATTCCCTCAGAATCTGAAGCAGATGACCCCCACACTGGGGGTAGCCTTCCAGAGGACGATGATCCCTCCGAATCCGATGGCGACTATCTACCTTCTCTACCTGAAGATGAAGGACTTACCCACTCGAAGACAGACAGTATTAGCACCAGTTGCACTGCTTCCTCTATTCATTCTCGTATGCTATCTACATACATGGCAGACGGAGAATGACCTGAAGAAGCCAGTAATCAGACTAGCAAACGGCTAGAGGGTCTCGAAATAGCATTCGCCAAGATCACAGATATGCTTACCAGTATCATGGCAGTTCAAGCTGTGGGGCTGTTCCTCTACCTCAACAAAACGTCTCGGCCCACGTTAGTCTGGCTCACATCAACAACCCTCCTTCACTACAAAAGGAGTATCATTTCGTTGTGCCTCCTCCAAATCTTACAAATACCGGGGGTGGACCTTCGCCAACAACGCCTGACAACCGTTCAGCAGCCATTTTCCAACACCTGCTCAATCAACAGGATGCAATTAATTTCTTGGTCGCTCGCCTCGACACCATCTCACATAAAGACGAGCTTCAGAAGATGGGGATATCTCAACCGTATCCCCCTGAATGGGAGAATGCTACTTTTCCTCCTAACTACAAGCCACTGACGCTGAACTCATTTGACGGTTTGACTTCTCCTCGTCAGCACATGACATACTTCAACATGCAGACTTTGTATTTGCCCAGAGATGATCCGTTCATGTCGAAGATGTTTATTAGCACCTTGCAGGAGGTAGCCTTCGAATGGTTCTGCAGTCTGCCTGACGGGTGTATCAATTTATTCAAAGACTTGGAGAGGTTGTTCCTCAACAGGTTTTACGAGAGTGGCATGCATGTTAGTATGTCCACCCTCATCGAGACCAAGCAAAGGAGGACTGAGTCTGTCATCGCCTTCATCGAACGCTTCAGGCAGCTAGCACTGAAGATGCCCTTCGGCATACCAGACTCAGAACTTATGGATACTTGTCGACATAACTTCCTTCCTACAGTGAAGTTTTGTCTAGGTATACATAAGTATGATACATGGCCTGCTTTTATTGGGGCTGCTGATGCTGCTGAAAATGACGTTCCTAACTTAGAAGTACTAGGGTTGAAGACACCCTAATCCGAAGACAAGGGCAAGCATCCTCAAACTATCCCTGTTCGTGGGGGTAAAGGGAAAGAAGTCCTGAAAGTCGACACATCCAAAGGAGCTTTCAATTCTCAGGGCGCCTCCGACAAGCCTAAGGAGACCTTCTCCTTCAACAAAGATGATGTCATTACCATCTTTTACACATTGACGAAAGGCAATAAGCTGACATTGCCTCCACCACGACGTCCTACAGAGGCGAGCCAACTCAATGATCCCAAGTACTGTCTCTATCATCAGTACGTGCATCACTCCACCAAGGACTGCATCGTTTTGAAGAAGAAGATACAACAGCTTATCGACAGCCAAGTGATCAACCTCGAAGCTGAAGACAAGGTCGTATCTGCTAACATGATCTCTTTTCAGTTTGGCGACTTTCCTTCTACAGAAGTCCCAGACGGCATGGTCCCGATCCCTAAGGCGATGATGAAAGTCGTCAAGCTACCACCAGCTCGCAACTCGACCTTGGTCCCACTCACAACTGAACGTGGTGAGATCATGTGGGTCCATCCGGACCTTGTCCAAGATGTGACGCAGGGGGTAGCACCTCCCAAACCAAGAAGGGGCAAAAAATTCAAGCCATGCCATATGGTATCCTCCCCCATCTATGAGGTTCTATCTGGCGAGACACGATCGGGAAAGACTTATCTTCGGACGTACGATCCCGCACAAGAAGAAGCAGTACCTCCTCAAGCTCCTGCTGCCCCCACAAGCTCAAAAGCCGGCCCGTCCAAGCCTCGAACCACGGACAAATCCACGCAGAAGGAGACGCGGTTTGACAAATCTCTAAAGGCACCAGCTCCTGAAGGCATGGATCGGCCCTACAACTTTGACATACTGGCTCAGCTAGCCAATACGCCTGCCAGGTTATCTCTGTTCGATCTATTGTGACTCTCCAAAGAAACACGGAAGGCCTTAAGTGAGGCATTACTACACGCCGACTTTTACCACGCTGAAGTCAAAGCCCCCGCTGAAGATCCTGTCTCCTGTCCCCAATGCCACAGTACTATGGAAGTGGTGCCACACATCACCTTCTCACAGGAGGACATGCTACTTAAAAATAATCATAATGATAGACCCCTGTACTATACAGGGTATATCGGGGCGATCAAGGTGGACCACATGCACATCGATTCAGGATCCTCCCTCAGCATCATTCCTAAAAGTTTGCTTCAGATTCTGAGAATCCTTCTGCACAAGCTATCCGCAACCAACACAACCATCATGGCTTTTAATACTGGTCGAACCCATCCGCTGGGCAAGATCCGTCTCAAATATCAGATCGGTGATCTCCGAACGGAGGTTTCCTGCTATGTGATCGATGCCAATGTGTCCTACAATATCTTGTTGGGACATCCATGGATACACGAGAACATGATCATTCCTTCCACACTTTACCAGTGCTTCAAGTACGTTAATAGCGATGGTGTCGTGAAGACGGAGTTTGCCGATGTCGATCCTTTCAAGGGCATCAAAGCTTACTATGGAGATTCGGTACTTTACCAATCTCAACCCCCAAGGATGACGGCAATAAAGCTGACAATGAAGCTGAAGCAAGTCCGTCCTCCAATGGTCCCCTAATTATCCGAGTTAAAGGACGTACTACTCCAAAAAGTACTCCGAAGCCTCTCACAATCTGGGTGAAAAAGAAGAACCATGACAAGGTCAAGCCACTGACCATCACTCTCAACAAGACACCCTGGGAGGAACCTACTGACGCCCGTCCCCCCAATCCTGAAGAATTACCCTACGTGGTAAACTCGGCCAAGACTGTGGCTCCTCTCCCGGATGATGATCCTCTCAATGAGTATATCAATACTCAAAATAATATACCTTCAGCGGATGATGTTATCCATGAAGAAGAACTTACATATTTTCTTAGTAAAGGTTTATCTTTGAATTACTCCGATGTCTATCAATCTGTAAACCACTACATAGATATGATATACGCTCTAGAGAACGGCATAGGACCACACCTCAGCATGCCGGTCACAACACCTCACCTGCGGGAAAAAGTTTACCCTGAAGATATCCTCTACTTCATTATTCCAGCCAGAAAGAAAGATGAAGAGCTAATCATCTTTGGTCGTATAATTGGCGAGAGAAAGTTCGTTCCAGACTCTACTTCTCTCAAGCACAACACAGAAGCTGACTATGACTCTGGAAAAATACAACTTTTTCGGTATAGTTGGCAGGCCAAGAATATCATCCAGAACATGGGATATGACATCAAAAATGACAAAGGACTAAATTACGGCCAAGGACGATGGTTGCCAATACGACACTTTGCTCCCCCGGCAAACCCGGAAACTACTATCAACGAAGCGGTATTGGTTTGGGCTATGTCTCTCCTCCAATAACTTCCGAAAGATCAGATGATGAAGCAGATCATTGTTCTCAATCTTCTGATTCCTCCCTCTGGGACTCAGACTCCAGCATCGACGATATGTTCAAAGCAACTATGTCCGTCAATATGGTTTTTGCCGACCAAATTACAAGATGATGTCCAATCAATCAAACTCGAACAATGGGCTCAAAAGATGGACACCAAGTGGGAGCTGTACTTCGAACAACGGAACCATCTATCGAAGACAAGGTCATCCAAGTCAATCTAGGAGATGAAGCATCCTTCAAACCAATCTTCATCAGCAAAAGCCTATCTGGCGATGAACGCCAATCTCTTATACAGCTTATAAGAGAATATATCGATGTCTTCGTATGGAGTTATGAAGACATGCCAGGCTTGGACCCTAATGTCGCTATGCATCGCCTGAACATTTCATCTAAAGCTAAGCCAGTGAAGCAGCAACAACAACGATTCCGTCCAGACGTCATGGAAGCCATCGAGAATGAAGTCAAGAAGCTCATTGCCATTGGATTCATTTGCGAGGAAAAATACCCAGGCTGGGTTGCCAACATCGTTCCAGTCATAAAAAAGAATGGTAAAGTTCGAGTCTGTATCAACTACCCTGATTTAAACTTTGCATGCCCGAAAGACGAGTTCCCTCTACCGATCACTGATGTAATTATCGACAACACTTGCGGCTTCGAGCGGATGTCCTTCATGGATGGGTTCTCAGGCTACAACCAGATCAAGATGCTACCCGACGACGAGAAGCACACATCTTTTTGAACACCGTTGGGGGTATACTGCTATACGGTGATGCCCTTCATATTGAAGAATGCAGGGGCAACATACCAGCGAGCCATGAACACAATTTTTTGTGATCATTTGCACAAAACTGTGGAGTGCTACGTAGACGATATTGCAGTCAAAAGTCATCTCAAGGGCAACCACCTCCAAGACTTGAGAACGGTGTTCGAACTAATGCGTGCACACCAACTCAAGATGAATCCAACCAAGTCTTTTTTGGGAGTCTCCAGCGGCAAGTTCCTTGGTTTCGTCATCACTTCAAAGGGTATACATCTGGACCCAGAGAAAGTGAAGGCTATCCTCGACATGCATCCTCCAAGAAACCTCAAAGAGCTACGCGGACTACAAGGAAGGCTAGCCTACATCAGACGATTCATTTCGAACCTCTCTGGACTGGACAATGTCAACGCGCATTCGACAACATCAAGGCGTATCTTACAAGCCCTCCAATATTGGTAGCTCCAATAATGGGGAAGCCGTTCTTACTATATGTTCGTGCTATGGATCATTCCCTTGGCGCCCTCTTAGCTCAGAAGAACGAAGGCGGCCATGAACATGCAATCTACTACCTCAGCCGCACAATAGTGGGTGCCGAGCATAGATACACAATGGTGGAGAATGAATGCCTTGCACTAGTATTTGCTATCCAGAAGACACGCCACTACGTGTCTGGGCAGACTATCCACATTATATCTAAAGTCAACCCTCTCATAATACTCATGACTAAACTGGGCTCTCTCAATTCCCGTTTAGCTAGATGGGCAATGTTGTTGACTCCATACGATATGATCTTCGTTCCTCAGAAGGCAGTAAAAGGCCAAGCATTAGTTGATTTCCTAGCAGCTCATCCGGTGTCAGAGTCGTCCAAGCTCTACGACGAAATCTCCGACGAAGTGGTGGCGTCTAACACTGCAACTGAAGAAATACTCATTTGGCGAATGTTCTTTGACGGTGCATCAAGAACATGATCCAAAGGGAATATCGTGGCTGGAGTAGGTATCCTGCTCGTGTCACCTGATCATCTGGTTATACACCGTGCATATTCTCTCGTGGAACCATGTACCAACAACGTGGCCGAATATAATGCCCTATTAATCGGCCTGTAACTGGCAAAGCAACTGGGAGTTGACTATCTTGAGGCTTACGGCGATTCCAAGCTAATAGTTAGTCAGGTCCGAGGGGATTATAAAGTTTGCCACGAAGATCTCATCCCTTACCACAGAGCAACAATCGAGCTGGCGTCTACTTTCGCTGGATTCTTCATCGAGCATGTGCCTCGACTATAGAATATAGAAGCAGATACTCTAGTCGGTCTCGCTGCTTCTTTGAACGTTCCTACCAATACACAACAGTCGATCATAGTGTCTGGTCGAGAACTATTCTGTGTGAAAGATGCCTTGCATATTCATTAAGTTACGCAGCAGAAACAAACGTTGATGCTAAAGACTGGAAATTTCCCTTCATAGACTACGCTGTCTATGGAATCCCCCCTGAGGACCCGAAGGAAGCAGTATCCATCCAAAGATGATCCCTCAGATTTTATTACGACAAAGCTACCAAGATGCTGTACCGACGCTCTTATGACGGGCTACTGTTACGATGCTTATCAGACACAGAAGCCAAGTATGCACTCCGGGAGGCTCACGATGGAGTTTGTGGTGCACATCAACCAGGCCCCAAATTATAAGATCGCCTCAAACGAATGGGTTATTACTGGCCCATAATGATAGCGGATGTTGTTGAATATGCAAAAAAGTGTAGAGCTTGCCAGTTTTATGCCGACTTCATTCATTAACCTTCGGAGTTTCTACACCCGACGGCAGCATCTTGGCCATTTGAAGCCTGGGGTATAGATGTCATAGGACCAATCAGCCCGCCATCTTCCAAAGGACATCGGTTCATCCTAGCTATAACCGATTACTTCTCCAAATGGGCGGAAGCTATACCGCTCACCGAAGTAAAGACGTCAAACGTGATTAGTTTTATCAAACATCACGTCATCTACCGCTTCGGCCTACCTCGCAAGATCATCCATGACAATGGTCCACAGTTCGTAAGCCACGCATTCTATCGGTTCTGAGATAAGAATCAAATCCAGAACGTAGCCTCTACTGCCTATAATCCAGCGGCTAACGGGCTAGCAGAAGCCTTCAATAGAACTATCATAAAACTTCTTAAGAAGTTCGTGTCTTCAAATAAATAAAAATCGTGGCTGGAGTAGGTATCTTCAGAATGTCCTTTGACAGTGCATCAAGAACAGGACCCAAAGGGAATATCGTGGCTGCAGTAGGTGTCATGCTCGTGTCACCTGATCATCTGGTTATACACCGTGCATATTCTCTCGTGGAACCATGCACCAACAACGTGGCCGAATATAATGCCCTATTAATCGACCTACAACTGGCAAAGCAACTAGGAATTGACTATCTAGAGGCTTACGACGATTCCAAGCTAATAGTTAGTCAGGTCCGAGGGGATTTTGAAGTTCACCACGAAGATCTCATCCCTTAACACAGAGCAATAATCGAGCTGGCGTCTACTTTCGCTGGATTCCTCATCGAGCATGTGCCTCGACTACAGAATATAGAAGCAGATGCTCTAGCCGGTCTTGCTGCTTCCTTGACCGTTCCTACCAATACACAGCAGCCGATCACAGTGTCTGGTCGAGAACTATTCTGTATGAAAGATGCCTTGCATATTCATCACAGTTATGCAGCGAAAACAAACGTCGATGCTAAAGACTGGAGATTTTCCTTCATAGACTACGCTGTCTATGGAATCCTTCCTAAGGACCCGAAGGAAGCAATATCCATCCAAAGGCGATCCCTCAGATTTTACTACAATACAGCTACCAAGATGCTGTACCGACGCTCTTATGACAAGCTACTGTTACGATGCTTATCAGATACAGAAGCCAAGCATGCACTCCGAGAGGCTCACGATGGAGTTTGTGGTGCACATCAACCAGGCCCCAAATTATAAAATTGCCTCAAATGAATGGGTTATTACTGGCCCATAATGATAGCGGATGCTGTTGAATATGCAAAAAAGTGTAGAGCTTGCCAGTTTTATGCCGACTTCAATCATCAACCTTCGGAGTTTCTACACCCGACGGCAGCATCTTGGCCATTTGAAGCCTGGGTTATAGATGTCATAGGACCAATCAGCCCGCCATCTTCCAAAGGATATCGGTTCATCCTAGCTATAACCGATTACTTCTCCAAATGGGCGGAAGCTATACCGCTCACCGAAGTAAAGGCGTCAAACGTGATCAGTTTTATCAAACATCACGTCATCTACCGCTTCGGCCTACCTCGCAAGATCATCCATGATAATGGTCCACAGTTCGTAAGCCATGCATTCTATCGGTTCTGCGATAAGAATCGAATCCAAAACGTAGTCTCTACTGCCTATAATCCAGCGGCTAACGGGCTAGCAGAAGCCTTCAACAAAACTATCATAAAACTTCTCAAGGAGTTCGTGTCTTCAAATAAGTGAAAATCGTGGCTGGAGTAGGTATCTTCAGAATGTTCTTTGACGGTGCATCAAGAACAGGACCCAAAGGGAATATCTTGGCTACAGTTGGTGTCGTACTCGTGTCACCTGATCATCTGGTTATACACCGTGCATATTCTCTCGTGGAACCATGCACCAACAACGTGGCCGAATATAATGCCCTATTAATCGACCTACAACTGGCAAAGCAACTAGGAATTGACTATCTAGAGGCTTACGACGATTCCAAGCTAATAGTTAGTCAGGTCCGAGGGGATTTTGAAGTTCACCACGAAGATCTCATCCCTTACCACAGAGCAATAATCGAGCTGGCGTCTACTTTCGCTGGATTCCTCATCGCGCATGTGCCTCGACTACAGAATATAGAAGCAGATGCTCTAGCCGGTCTTGCTGCTTCCTTGACCGTTCCTACCAATACACAGCAGCCGATCATAGTGTCTGGTCGAGAACTATTCTGTGTGAAAGATGCCTTTCATATTCATCACAGTTACGCAGCGAAAACAAACGTCGATGCAAAAGACTGGAGATTTTCCTTCATAGACTACGTTATCTATGGAATCCTTCCTGAGGACCCGAAGGAAGCAGTATCCATCCAAAGGCGATCCCTCGGATTTTACTATAATACAGCTACCAAGATGCTGTACCGACGCTCTTATGACAGGCTACTGTCACGATGCTTATCAGACACAGAAGCCAAGCATGCACTCCGAGAGGCTCACGATGGAGTTTGTGGTACACATCAACCAGGCCCCAAATTATAAGATCGCCTCAAACGAATGGGTTACTGGCCCACAATGATAGCGGATGCTGTTGAATATGCAAAGAAGTGTAGAGCTTGCCAGTTTCATGCCGACTTTATTCATCAACCTTCGGAGTTTCTACACCCGACGACAACATCTTGGCCATTTGAAGCCAGGGGTATGGATGTCATAGGACCAATCAGCCCGCCATCCTCCAAAGGACATCGGTTTATCCTAGCTATAGCCGATTACTTCTCCAAATGGGCAGAAGCTATACCGCTCACCGAAGTAAAGACGTCAAACATGATCAGTTTCATCAAACATCAAGTCATCTACTGCTTCGGCCTATCTCGCAGGATCATCCATGATAATGGTCCACAGTTTGCAAGCCATACATTCTATTGGTTCTGCGATAAAAATTGAATCCAGAATGTAGCCTCTACTGCCAACAATCTAGCGGCTAACGGGCTAGCAGCAGCCTTCAACAAAACCATCATAAAACTTCTCAAGAAGTTTGTGTCTTCAAATAAGCACGATTAGAACGAGAAGCTCGGTGAATGTCTATAGGCCTATTGCACAACGGTCCAGACTCCAACAGGCAGTATGCCATTCTCTCTGGTTTATGGGAGCGAAGCAGTTCTTCCCCTAGAAATCTAGATTCCTTCTCTTCGGGTAGCCCTAGCCAGCAAGCTGACTACTGAAGAGAGCTACCGTCTGCGACTCCAAGTGCTCGAAGAGCTAGACAAAAAATGCTTGTTAGCTCAGCAGCGCATTGAGCTATACCAAGCACGCCTTTCTAGAGCCTTCAATAAAAAAGTGAAGGAAAGGATCTTCCAAGTCGGCGATCTGGTCCTAGCAGTGAGAAGACCGATGGTCATGACGCACAAAACAAAAGAGAAATTCCAGCCTAAATGGGAAGGTCCTTTTGTTATAGAATCGGTGTATTCTAACGGTGCGTACCGGCTAACCAAGCCCGATGGTGACTTTCTCATGATGCCTATCAATGGCAAGTTCCTGAAGAAATACTATGTGTAACCCCTTTTTGTTCACATATATTCAGTCATGTAAATGTACAATACGATGTTTATATGATTCCAAAAAAATAAAACTATCTAACTATTATCCGTATTTCAAGAGTCTTGAATACGCCATGGATAATAGGTCCTCTAAATATTTCCTCAGTGGAATCATTTCTATTTTTGACTCCGTCCAAACTCGGTTTGATGAAAACTAATCACGTCCCTATTACCTCTGAATTGTTTTCCGATAATTATTTTCCCAGCGGAATGATTAAATGTTTTGCCACGTCCACATAATCTCTGAGCAAAGCATTCATCAAAGATAGTCATGTCCATACTACCTCTGAACTATCCACTTCCACCTAATGTTATATATCTTTCCACGTCCATATTACCTCTGGTCAGATATAGAACATCTTCTGCTATTACGTCCATATTACCTCTACTAGCAGCTTCATTCAACTTATTATCTATATTCGAATTACTTGAATATAAATGGATAATAGGTCCACATCAAAATTTCCCAACAGAATACCCACCAAAAATATCTCTGCTACATCCACATTACCTCTAGCATCAATATTTCAACAAAACCACATTCATTTCTAGAAAGAGTTGTTATTTTATAAAAAAAAGGGTACAAGAGCCGCGACGGCCAAAAAAGAAAAAAAAGTTACATCTACGGGATACACAGGCGGTTTATGCTGTCCCTCAGAGCAACAATCTCGGCTTCAGACTTCACAGTAGCTCGGCGTCGTGTCTGTTCTTGACGAACGGCTTCATCTTCGAAGAGGATCAGACTCTGATGCTCCTCCTCCAACTTCGCCAGCTATTCTTCTAAACGGGCAGAAGCGGTGGCAGTCATGGCAGCCTGAGACAAATAATCCTCCTGTTCAGATGTCACCGCCCTCAAGTCGGCTTCCAGCTGGGCGATCTTGTTCCTGATCTGCGTAATGTGATTGTGCTTCTCAGGGATCTGCGCAGCTAGCCTATTCTTCGAGGCAGCACATGCCTCACTTGCAGCGTTAAACTGGCCATACTGGTCAGCCAGCTCGCCAATCTTCCGAGCTAGGGCATCCTTCCTTACCTGGAAGGTAGCCTTCTCCTCCGCAAGAGCTGTCATCAAAACCTCGTCCTCTGCGCGAAACAGTGACGTCGGGCTCCGCTGTTTGGCATCCCGAAACCTGGCCACTTGACCCTCCACGTTGTTCAGAACTTTCCTCAGAGTGTTGGTCCGCTCCTCATAGCCGGCTATGCTCTCGAGGGCCGCTACCTGACATTCGGCAACAGCCTTCACGGGACCGAAGGCAGCGCTCTGATTCAAGACTCCAGGAAGCTTCACCTTCAGCACAGAGTAGAAAGCTCTGACAACTTTCTGGGCCATCTCTTCATCTTCGATGGAGGTCGTTGGAGAAGTGGCTTGGAAAGTTTCTTCCACTTCAGGGAAGAATACCTGACAAGAAGCCAAACTTGACAAGAAAATTCATTCCACCAAAAACCACTCTTGATTATCACGTGTCACATCCATATTACCTCTGATACCGATAGTCTTCCAACTTGACGCCTGTACCCGACCCGAGATGAAAGACACAACGCCAAGATCACAAAACCTATCATGACCTCGTTACCTCTATTGGCTTTTGTTTCAAATCTATTACCCGCACCGTTGGTGCGTCAAAGGGTAATAGGTCCACGAAAGTATCATTCTAATCTATTTGCTCGCATTTCCGGATGCACAAAAGGGTGATAGGTCCAAACAAAAAAAGAGAGGGGAATCCCCCAGCGGGATACCCTTTACACAAGTACGGTATTCGGCTTTCTAATACAAAGCACCACAGATACCACAATCAGAGAATGGAGCGAATGTACTCTGTCTATTCAAAATCAGTTACATTTACAGGACTACATCTCATGAGCAAAACGAAAAGTTCTCCATCCCTTCATCTGGATAAGAAGAAAAAGTTTACATTTGATGTCCAAAAAGAAGGGAGAATCCGCTACTCATCAGCAACACATCACTTGGTCAGCTTGGCAGCACCACGCTTTCGTCGAAGGAGGTCATTTTAAACTGTTGAACAAGCAAACAAGGCTGTTGAACCTTCGAGAGGCTACACGGAGGAGGGCAAATATAGCATGCTAAAACATCTACAAATGGTGATCTCCTCTCCTCCATATTGCGGACGTCGTGGGCCCATTTCTTCAAGAGACCAGACCTTCAAAACAACATCTCTAGAGTTGTTTTTGCCTACTTGAAGAAACGTAAAAGCAGAACTTTCACGATTACGCCCAGCTACCGTCGACTCTTCGATGTATAAAGGTTCTTCCTACCATCTGAGGAAAACCCTTCCAAAACACGAAGAGTCATGAGCTCTCTGATGTGGGTGTCAAGTGTTGCATCTTCACCATGTCCAGAATCGCCGATACCGGTCCTGGAGAAATTTGCTAGCCAGATCCCGACAAAAAGCAAGGGACAAAAAGACAGTCAGACTTAGAAAACCGCCAAAAAAACTATGTTCTGAAGGGCTTCTATGCGCCCAAAGGGATATGCGCCCAAAGGGATATGCGACCAAAATAAGACATGTGGGCGCATAACTCTCGGACAGTACGTGGGCGCATAACATGCCACAGCTTAAAGGGCGTATAATATGGCAACACGTGGGCGCATAGCACACCACAGTATTGGTGCATAACTTCTGTGTGCGTATAGTAATGCTCACAGAAGTATATTGCCTTAGGCACAAGCGCCCAAGCAGAAGAGAAGTCCGAGCGTCACAAATTAACGCTCGGGACTTCATTTTTTGAAGCATGCCCTCACCCAGAATCGGGTCCTGGACTGCCGAGGATGCTGCCACAGGAGGAGAGGCACTCGGCGCAGCCCCCTTGCCCTTCGCATATCTCTTGGCGACCTTGGGAGACATGGTTCTCAAAGAAAGAAGACGAAGAGTTTACTAAAAAATTCAAAAGAGAAAGGAATAATGAACTTTCTCTCTCCTCCAGGGTCCTTTTATAGGCACGGGCCACTTCCTATGCGCCCACATATTGTATGCGCCCATTATATTTTATGCGCCCACCCACATGAGGGATCAACTATCTGCATACCATGCGACTGTCCCTTGCTGACATGGACGACGTATGAAGGATGGACCGCTTCAAATTCTATTCCGATGAATCTGTCAGTTCGAATTTCGAGGAAAATCTCAACAGTCGTATTTTCCTGACAGGCTGGCCAAACACTATGCGCCCAAGAAGAGAGAGTCGTGCTATGCGCCCATTGCCTCACGAGAAGACGATCCATGCTTCTTTCAAAGTATTTCAAACTTGTTCAAGTATCAAAAACTTTGAAGGGGGTTTTGTAGAAGCATGAAATTTTTTCAGCAAATGAAGCCCCATGCGCCCAAGTCAGTGTAGCTCCATGCGCTCAAGTCAGTGTAGCTCCATGCGCCCAGTCAGTGTAGCTCCATGTGCCCAAGTCAGTGTAGCTCCATGCGCCCAGTCAGTGAATCTCCATGCGTCTAAGACAGTGTAGCTCCATGCGCCCAGTCAGTGAATCTCCATGCATCCAAGTCAGTGAAGCTCCATGCACCCAGTCAGTGAAGCTTCATGCGCCCAAGACTAGCTCTCCCGAAGGGAGGGCGCATAGCCTGAGACATGGCTATGCACCCAAGCCTGACTCAGTCAAAGCCATGATCAAAACGTGCACCGAAGCACACGGCCACGTTAGTCTCCATGAGCAGTCGTGCACCGAAGCATGCGGCCACGTCAACACCACGACCAACCCACGATCTCGTAGCCTGTATGCGCCTACAACTATGCGCCCAAAGCAGGACTATGCGCCCACATAAAAACTAGCGTGTTTCCTCATGTGGGCCCATAACATCATTACAGCTCAAGAACGAAAGGGGGGCCTCATCCCTCTTCAAAATATAGAACGGAGAGCATTTTCAAGAACCAAATTGCTGTACTTCTTGCCAGTGAGCCGAGAGTTTGCAATTTTCTTAGGTTTTCTCATACTTTTGTAATCGGAGTGTCAACGGAGTAAAGGAGCAACTGCCGTTCGATCTCCATTGTCCCATTTCCCAGAATTCTGTTTTGTACTCGGGGATCCTTAGCGCAGGATCTCTCAGGCGTACTCGATTTGTGGTGCCTTGCGCCAATAAAAGAAAAGACATCATTTTTTTCTTCTTTTTTGTGTGTCCACATATGGTCCAAGCCAGTAACATAAATACAAGAAATAAAATACAAGTGATAAAACATGAACTGGATGATAGCAAGGTGCACTTTCCTAATTCCACATTACGAAGATGAAATGTAGACCTCGTGTCCACGCCTTCGAAATCCGATGCTCATAAATAATTAGTTAACTACTTTAAGTATTTAACCATGAAACTTATAATATGACTAATTTAATATTTTAAATAATATTAACTTCATCAAAATACCCTATGGAACCATTTAGATTAATACACAATAACACATATGTTCCATGAGGCATCGGGACCTAGTTTTACGGTTTCTGACTTCCGAAATTGTCGGTTAAGCCCCTACTTCGAGGGCACACATAAAAATTATATAAAATCATAAAAATACTAGTTTAAAATTTATACAGAAATAGGCTCTGAATTCCAGATTTAAAAATTCTAAAGAAATTATATGGCTAGTTGACTTCTATGCCGACTAGTCTACCCAAAACTTGTCTGAAATATCGCTAACTTCAATATACGTAAAAATACTTAAGTATTATTTTAAAACATATTTAATATTGATATTTCATAGAAAATAAATTCGTATTTGATCATCCACTCAGTCCCTAATTTATAGCTATTGTTTGTCAGCAGTTTACCCGAAAAGCTAGTATTTTGACCCTTATTTTTCTTGATCAGATCTAAGAGAATAAAAAAAATTGATTAAAAATTATATTTTATAGTAATAAAACTACATTAGGTTCAGTTTTGAAACATTCTAAAAATAACATAGGGTTCCTTCACAATGGTGCTAAAAGTCAAGGCTACCGTAACTCGATTTCTCAACAATCCTATGTGCAATCTTTAGAGATGAAAATATGGAGTAAAAGAGATTAAAATATAATTTCTAATAAATTAAACTCAGATTTCCATTGTCAACATGATATTCGAGATGGAAAAAGGTAGAAATTTACCGAAATCCTTTGCTAGAAGGGTTGTGGGTGCTCCTCCTTTCCATAGGTCCCAACTTTCTTATCTTACTTGTTTGCTAACCCCTTTTTGATAGGTTTGAAAGTTTTGACAATAGATCTTGAAGGTTGGAGGGTAAAGATGGTGCTTCTAGGGTTTGTTTTGAGGAGATGGATGGGTAGATGATGAAAAGAATGAGTTTTTATGAAGGAGGAAGAGATGTTAAATAAAGGGGATGAAGATGGAAGTCTATGGCTATGGGGTGACCGAAAATTTGAGATGGAAAGGAGTGGCGTTCGGCTAAGGGGAGCTGGACAAAGAAATTTAGTTAGGGTTAGGGCTTGGTTGAAATAGGTTTATATATGAGCTTTGGGTAAGTGCATGCATTAATATGATTTGTATTCCTATTCTAAGGGGTTTGTCCATGGGATTCTTTCTGGCCGAATACAAGAGGGAGGGCATCTTTTGGTCGACTATGGTGTGGGGCCCTTATGGGTTGGGTTTGATTTGTTTGGTATTTAGTTAGAATGGCTAAGGATTTAAATAGGTAGTTTCCTAATATAGAATCCGTTAGATTTATTTATAAATATAAATACAAAAATCTGAATATATATATATAATTTATATATTTATTAATATATTTTAATGCCCAACATGCCTACATTGCTTTGGGTTTGGCTTGGAAGAAGTTCAGAAAAGTTTTGTACAATTGAGTCTCCTAAAAAGTCAAAAAAGCTTATATAACTAATTACTTAATCAAAATATGACTTGGCCACAACTTGAATTGTTAACATGTTGTTGGCACATTGGTCATAGTCACAACTGCTTTTGATAATCAACGTAAACTTTGGTCGATACGCAAATAATACGCAACTACAAGTATAAAAATAGAACGTCTACTTCCACACTACTAATACTCATCGTCTTTATCAAACAACGACTGAAGATGTTGATCAAGACCTATTTTCATATTTTATTATGTATTTTTTTATTGAGCCTAGGAAAAATATGAGGTCGATCGGTTGGACAACTGGTTGTCCTACTAAACTCTACTTTTAAAATAGCTTGCATATCTACTCCATATTCCATACTAGCCAATACATAATATACAATACCCAAAAAGCCCACTACCAACTATACCCAAAAATCAATCTTCACAAACTGGTCAGGGAACTCGACCCTAGAGTTTGGCCCAAACTCTTCCCGAGTTCGGTCAGTGTGTTTTCTGAATGTTAGTGGCCTTCTTGAAGATCTGCAACCAATTTTTAAATTACGAAAAATATGGACCCGAACTCATGCCAAGTTCTGCCCATAAAAATGCTGTAAATAGAGAAGTTCCCATTCCAAATCACTCACTCATTCATTCTTCTCTTCTCTATCTATTTAGAAGTATTTCGAGAGCTGTACACTTCCATAGCCTTTAACAACTCCTAGCCAAGCTAAGTGTCTTTTCGATTCGATCTAGAGTTTGGTTCGACTTTTTAAAGAAGGCTTTCCAAAAATATTCTAGTTTTCAAAGTTCTCCTTATTTGAAGTTACAAGTCCTTCGAATAAATACTTGCGGTTTTAAGGAGCTACAACGCTTCAGATTCAAAGCTTGTTCCATAGTGGATTAACATCGAGCAAGAGTACTCAAGACTGTACTAGTCCTCCTAGAGGGATACCAGTATACATCCCTATGTCATGAGTTTGTTTTTCTATTGCCCTTTACTTTGCGCATTTAATTTGTTATATAGTTTGTTATCATATGCTTAGCACTTACTACCTATGACACTGCATATATATTTTTTAATTTGGTTATTATCTTTTCGCTAAACACACGCACTCTATTCACCTCTCCCCTCTAGAGGTGCTGAACATTCCTACAATTGGTATCAGAACATGTTATATTCAAATATAACATTCTAGATAGTATATATGGCAGTCGTAAAATCTATATTCACCGGTGAAGGGTAATCCACAAGTAGACACTCACTATTTGATGGAACAAAATATACTTACTAGAAAACACGAATGAGTTTCTTCCTAAAATCTCTTCACTTTGACCTTTGGTCTATAGTCATAGACGGCTACAAAAAGCCACCTAGAATAGTGATTGATGGTAATCTTGTAGACAAGCCACATGATAGATACATGGATCTAGAAAAGACGCAAGCTAGTCTTGACAAAAGAGGGATCAATGTATTATTCTGTGTCATTGACAAAACATTTGGAAAGTTCTTAAGGTGATTGCTTAACAAAGCTGATCACGTTCGAGGCTTTTACCTCCAACAGTGGCATCGCCTCCGCCCAGTTAGAAAAGTAGTCGGTAATAGCAAGGATGAACCGATGTCCTTTGGAGGACGGAGGGCTGATCGGCCCAAAGATATCCATTTCCCATGCTTCGAATGGCCAAGCTGCCGCCGTAGGATATAAAAATTTGAAAGGTTGATAGATAAAGGCAGTGTGAAGTTGACATGCTCGACATTTTTTGGTGTAATCAACGACATCTGTCATCATAGTGGGCCAATAATAGCCCATACGCCGTAGTCGGTCCTGCAGCTTAGGACTAGGTTGATGAGCTCCACAAGTGCCATCGTGCGTCTCCCAGAGTGCTTCTTTTACTTTGGCATCAGATAAATACCGAAGAAGGAGCCGTTCATAAGAACGGCGATACAACATTTTAGTAGCTGTTGTCACGACCCGCTCCCAAATAATCGGATACGAGTCGGACTCGCCTAGCCTACATTGTAGATTCAACGTAGTAAGCTGTACTAAGTATCTAAAGCACTTCATAAGATAAGATATAATCTAATCACAACATCTATTACGTTCCCAGTGTTCATCATAATACAATAAGACAAGGTCTAGAAAGTACAATCTAAAGTACAAAATGAAACTTAAAACTAAAAGACAATAGTAACTCCTAGGTCCTGAATCATGGTGTCATCCTGCTAAGGTCTCAGGCTCCTGTCCACATAAGTTAGAATTTATAGCCTCAAGTTCACCTACAACATATCCAGTCATGAGCGGAGCAAAGTACATTCTACAATAATGAAACAAGTATGACATGTGAATAAGAGACAATGAAACATGATGAACATGAAACGGTAAATGCATAATTTAAACATGAAACATGTATCAAAAAATCCTGACATGTGATTTGAAATACATACTAAAATATGTGACCTGCTGGGGTAAGCACATGAATAAGCACAAGTAATGGTACGACTTAGAATCCCATGTGCACAATATGAGAGCTAAGCTATTCACATGAATGCTAGGTCCGGCTTTGGTCACATATCTTTAATATTTCTCTTCCCCCAGATACAAATAAAAACATGAACTAGAGTACAAGACCATATCGTGTAACAATGTGTCCAATATGAAAAAAAATATGACATGAAGTAAATGAGTCAAAATCATAAAAGTACTTGCCTTATCCTTGCAAATCAATGCGTCTCAAAGTCTCCACCTAGAGTTGGGCTGTAAAACCCCTAAATTTTTTATTAAATTTGGTACTGATTTAAAATTTTATATTGTACGTCGCGTAGTCGTATTATACGTCGCGCACGAAATTTTATTTTCTTGCTCGTCGAGTGCGAATATGTGCGAGCGTACATATTTAGAAAAATATTTTTATTTTATTATATACTTTCAAAATATTATATATAATTATTATTCTTGCTATAAAGAGTCTTTTTATTTTTAGCAGTTATTAATCATAAATAATATTTTATTGTATACTAGGAAAGACATAATCATGTATACATTATTTGTGCTTACATATATATTTCATAAATATTTTATCAGTTTATTTTTAAATAAAAATGTAATTTTCAAAATTTATTAATATTAATATTTTATTATTCAAAAAGATTTATTATTTTCAAAATTTTTATTATTGGTAGTTTTGGAAAGTATATTTGGAAATTATTGTGGCTATTTTAAATCTCGATTTAATTTTATGGATTTAATTTAAATAGTATAAAAGTAGAAGTTATATATTTAAATTGGATTGTATTTGGAATTGGATTTGATTTATTTAAACTAAATTATGAATTATCTAATTGGGTTTTAATTCTTCCTAATTTTTATCCAACTGGGAATTTCCACATCCTATAAATAGGCAGGTACTCCTCCACTATTTCTCCATATTATTCTCCATCCACCACAAACAAATATACGTGCATCGTGTCCGTGTCAACCTAGTTACTTCCACTATTTTTTCTTTTACATATACAATCTCTCCCGTGTCCGACACACCGGACACATCTCCTCATCACCATCCGTGTCTCGTAGGACACAACCCCGACTCGATACAATTAAATTCCCAAACCCAACCCTAAATCCTAAACCTAGCCCTACCAATGACACCGTAGCCATGCCGCTCGACCCGACCCCGTCTTCTTCGCCACCTCCTCTGCTCCCTCCCGTTCCTCGACCGCGGACTGTCCCACAGAGACCCGACCGCAGCCTCTTCTCCGCCATGCCCGCCTCCATAGATCACCACCAGACTTTCCAAATAATCCTGGCCAACTCCGACAAGACCACCACCAGCCACCCACCATCACCACCACGGCTAGCGCCATCTCCGGCCATACCAACCCGTCCACCGCACCCGAACAACCTCCGCCACCACCGTCAACAAACACAACCACCAACATCCACAGGAAAAATAAAAAAACCCTAACCCTAAAACTCACCACCGTCCGCGTGACCGCCACCAAGCGTCCACCCTCAGCCCCTCCGACTTCGCGCCGCCGCACTGCCTCCCGTCGTATCCGGCCGCTGCCCGCGTGTGCGCCGTCTCCCTCCGCGCGCGTATGCGCCACCCTCCGCCGGATCTGCGCCGGCGAGCTCCACCTCGTCAGCGCCCCTCGACGAAACCCTATCTCTGGCCGTGCCCAGTCCTAGGTGAAACCCCGTCGGATCTCCACGCCCCATCCTCTTCCGCGCGAGCCGCCTCCCCTTCGCCGCGAGCCGTCGCCACCGGACCAGCGACCACCGCCTGAGCTCGCTCCCTCCGCCTGAACCCTCCTCCCCTTTTCCTTCCTCCGACCTTCTCCACCATCCACCGCCCGCGTCGCCAAAACTCGCCGCCTCCTCTGCAGGTGGTAGCGCTGCCCGCGCAACCGCGGCTCCTCGCGAATAGCGCCGCCGGAGCAGCGCCCCTTCTCTGCCGACGACTTCCCCGAACTCGTTGCGCTCATAGTCCCTCTCTCTCCCCTCTTTCTAAAAGAGCCAGCAGACAGCAGTCCTTCCCCCATTTTTGTTAGTTTTATATTTTATTTTATTTTGTGTTTTTTTTATTTTTTTGATTGTTTTTGTGGTTTGTTAGCTTCGTTTATTAATTGTTGTCATTTACTGTTTAGTATTTATTATTATTATTATTTTTATTATTATTATTATTATTATTATTATTATTATTATTAATTCCTAGCTAGTTATCATTAAGACATATATGAGATAGGTTCCATAGTTAGTATGATAAATATTATGATAGTATATACATATTTTTAGTTTATTGGTTAATTCTAAAAATTAGTTTGTAAATGTTTTATTTATTTTTTTCAGTATTTTTGGTAAGGTTATTAGGCCTGACCCAATATGTAATTTCAAAACTTTGGATTAGATTTTTAAAAATATTTTTGTAATATTCTATACATTTTTGAACTATAGTTTTAACTTGAAATCATTTTCACAAACTTAGGATATATTAGTTTAAAAAGGATTCTTATATTTTGAAATTTATAGTTTTGGTCTTGAGTTAGCCTAAAAACATATTATCTTTGGTATTTTAATATACAACTTTTTGGCCTAGAAATTTAGTTTTGACCCTAAAAATACTTTTTAATTTTCTTTATATTTTTCTAAAAACTATTTTATCTTTAATAATTTTTAGCCTTTTGGAAATATTTATTTTGACTAATAGAATATATTTTTATAAATATTTTATCGTATATATTATTTTTCCAACTTTCTTCGATTTTCCTCCAGCCCGTGACTAAGCCAATTATTCCAATTCCCTTTGCCAATTCCAAACTACCTTATGTCGAACCTAACTAAATTGACCCTTCTGGACCTAATGGAACTAACCGTGTCACCACCCGAGGTCACCTTGCATGGTTGTTGCACCGAAGTCGCAGTTCGTGCCACCTTGATCATTGCAGTACACCAGGCGTCCTACCAGGCAAGACACCTTGCCATTTGCTGTTTATTTATTTTAGCTCATATTTCATGCATTATTTATTTTCTTTATGCAAAATAAACTGCGATACATGGCATAACCTGTTAGAACTTACTGTTCATTTATATTTTCTGCTATGTATTAGTTTTTCTTACACATTAAACCTAGATTTAAGGGACCACCTTATGTGTTGCATTCATTGGCCTTGACACGTTGTAACACGAAGATGTGTGTCGCATGTAGAATACGGACATGCGTGACTGGCTGGCCACCGGTGCGTATAAGCCATGCGATAGGAATAACCGCTAATAGAGGTTGCATGCTAGTTTGACTTAGCGGTCATAGCAGTTTTATGTTGTGGATACAACATAGTAGGCATTGGCGGGGAGGATAATTCCTTAGCATATGGGCTTCGATGCACTTTCTCTTGTGACCCGGACTCTCCGTTGGAGATACGGGATTGATGACCCATGATTACTGACGGCCACTGACGATTCTGTGGAACGTCATGCTCTTACTGATGGGGCCTCTGGTGCCCCAAGGGGGACTATGCCGATCCTATTTAGCCAGGGCCCATGCGTAGGAAGGATTGTTCTTAACTATATTTCACTTAGAACGATTAGGCACCTTTATCCGTTAGGTACGAGTACTTTTGGTTTGGGTAATTGTATCTGACCGTGGCTTGGAACAATAACTTGTCGCGGATTAGTTCGTCACATCTTGTCCTTGTTTGGTTGTAGGTGTGGCTTACTACTCCGATGATAAGGTATTGAACCTTGTTGGGGTCCGGATACCATATTGGATTTATAGTATGGAAAGATATGTCACCGTGAATTAGTTTACCATCTCCTGTCCTTGTTTGGTTGGGGGGATGGTACGCTCGTTCAATAGGTGAGTATTGGACCATGTTATAATTCAATTGACTTATTTATTTGAGCAATATTTGTTCAGTTTATATGGCATGATATTATGTGTCTTGTTACGTCCCTCTGAGGACCTGGTTATCTCCCCAGGTGTGTGCTCTTGTCTTTCGTAGGTGCTCTAGCTCTAGCCGTGACCATCTCTATTTCTTCGAGGATGATTGCGCTTGGATCGTCTTCGCTTCGCTTGCCAAAATTTATTCTTTTTGTATATCTTGTATTTCTTATCATGGTTGGTAGTGGATTTGTCTCCGCCCAACTACATGTACCAAAGACATTTCATTATCATTATATGATATCTTTTATTCCTTTATTTTTGTGTGGATGAGATTAGTTATGGTTCTACTGCATTTTACAGCTTACGTATATTTATTATACGGCTGGCATGTCTACGTTCCTAGTCCTACGTATTTTGGGACTGGGGCATTACATGGGCAGGAATAGATTAGTTTCTAAGATAGCGACTGACTAAATTGCTAACTATCCAACTATCTACTACTAATATACACTAGTTAACTATATAGATAAACTAGCTACTTAAACATTATAATATATACTCACTATATATATATATATATATATATATATATATATATTTTAATATATATATATATATATATATATATATATATATATATATATATATATATATATATATATATATATATAAAATATATATATATATATATATATATATATATATATATATATATATATTCACTAAATAATGGAGATTAAAATAACTAGCAAGCAAAAATATAGTACAACAAAATGATATTAATTAGATTATAATTTCTAGTAAACAAAACATTTTAAGGGTTTACCAAACTATAACAATGGTTAATAATATATTGCAAAATATTTAAAATACTAACTTTAGCAAAATAAATTTAACAAGGAAATATACTAATAAGGATAATAATTTTAATAATAAAGAGTGCCCATCGAAGCTGGCCGACGGTTGGCGGTGGTTAGAGTGCCCGCCGAAGCTGATTCTGTGGTGAGGAGGTGGTGGTACTAATAGGGAAATGGTGGATGGCGGTGGTTAAAGTGCCCGCCGAAGCTGGCGGACGGTTGTGGTGACGATCAAGGAGACAAAGGTGGTGATCGCAAGGGTGGTCGGTGGAGATGGGTGCTAGAGCAACTCTGTTGTCCGGTAGCTAGAGTTTGGAATGCAGGTGGTGGAGTCGGCCTGAAGAACAGGGTGGTCGAGTCGTAGTGGTGAGTGGCCAGAGAGCTGTGCTGAGAGTGTCAATGAGAGGGAGGGAGAGTGTAAAATTGTAAAAAAGTATTGTGGAGTGCTCCATAAGTAGAGTGGCAATGCTATGTAATTTACATTAGATCTAGGGGTGATGAGAAAGGCTACCAACTAACCATAACTAACTAATCCACTAACAACTAATTGCTAACCAACCTAGTAATAAGTGACTAATATCTAACCAATCCAATAATTAACACTAACTATTAACTAATTAACCAATGATTGATAACTAATTCCTAATCGAGACTAATTAACAAATAGCTATTCCCTAGCCCAAAGCATAGGCCCACAATCCAAGTCCAAACTTGGTAGGCAATTAGGAATCCAATAGTATAAAATAAATACATCCTATAAATAATCATCAGAATTAATCATTAATATTAATAATCATAATTAATATAAAATGCTAAAATTGGATAAATCCCAGTTAATTATTTTAAAGAATCAGATTAATTCTTTTAAAATCAGGTTTTGTTAACAAAATTCTACTTTTCAAAATAGAAATTCTAAAATTCATAAAAATGATTTAGGGAGTTACAAATCTCCTCCCCTTACAAAAACTTCATCCTTGAAATTTCAAATAGCACGATAAATACTATTAAGGTTAACCAAATTCGAAAATTTAAAAATTGTTAAACTTAGTTAAACATAGAATCTGAATTGAAGTACGACTAGTAGAATCATGATTTTCTAAAAGCGATCAAAGTTTAAAATCTAGGCATAATAAATCCTAAACATGATAAATTAAATCAAAACTTAGGCACAGTAAAAATAGTACCAAAATGATATTGTCGTGCTTTAAATCGTAAATATGATCAAAAATAAAATTATGACCTAAATCCAATAAGAAATCATTTCGGCCTAACTAGCACGGCTATGACTAAATTTTCAAATCATTTAAACACGATTTAGTAAAAATTTGGTCACAATTATTTAGGCTATTAGGACCATAGGTGCTAAAATAGATATGATACGACTAAGAATAAAACCAAGAATTTTGAAAATTTAGCTTTACCCAAAATTAAATATAAATATGAGCAAAAGTCAAGTTCTAGGATTGATTTGAAGCACGATTAAGTCATTTTAGGCACGATTTGATCAAAATATTTCAAGGGTAAAATTGAAGTCGTATGCATGATCAAGATATCGAAAATTAGTCATAAATATAATCAAAATTGTTTAGGTATAACCTAGTCATGACCAAAAGAACCAAAATCAATTAGGCATAACCAAGTCAAAATCAAAATCAAAATCATTTAGGCATTACTAACATGGCTAGAAAAATTTCAAATACCATTCATCCAAAAAAAATATGGTCAAAATGATATAGTCACTACTAATGGGTTCATAGGTGAAAAATAATAAATGAAACGACTAAGGGTAATCAAAATAGAAATTTTGAAAATTTGACTTAACTATAAATCAAATTTAGGAATGAGCAAATCAAAATCTATAATCGCTTTGAAACATGATAAAAAGGAAATAAGTCATTTAGGCACAATTGTGATTAAGATCAAAATCATTCAGAAATAAAGACCAAATCATATAACTATGATCATTATCAAATTAGACATGATCATAATACGATCAAAATAATTTAGGTATATTAAGAGAACTCAAAATTGTCATGACATGATTAAGTTAATATCAAAATCAGAAACAAAATCTAGTTACGATCAAAATTGTATAATATGATTCAAGGGTCGTCGTAGTTGTAGAGGCTAAAAATCAAGTTGCACCACTCAAATGGAAGTCAGAACATCAAGTTGCGCCACATTATCAAGTTGCGCCACTATCAAGTTGCGCCACAATATCAACTTGCGCCACCATCAGGTTGCGCCAGAGCCAGGTTGCACGAGTGCCACGTGGCAGTCCCCTTGAGATGGCCATCATCATTACCTGACAGCTAACAGCACGAAAATTGAAGGAAATCCTTTCGACTCCCGTGCAATGCGGTGCTCGAGAAGATCTTCTCAGTTATTTATTGATGACAGCTAGCAGCTCGTGCAGTATTTCAAGGTACACTATGGTTACTAATAAAATACAAAGAATAATCAGAAAACAACGTAAGTTGCTGAGTTACGCCCATGCGCAACCTGATCAAACTAATGTCCGGAAGCATGAAGACGTGGCGCACATGCCACTAATCTCGTAGAACGTGTTTACTATACTACCCACGACCACGCGTATCTTATTCAAATGATGCCATGTGACTTTTGCAGTTGGTATAACCGCTCGCGCTAGTGAACAGAGGTGCGCAACATGAGGCGCGCGCAACCCAGAATAACTACTAAACAGTTACTTCAAGAACTCTATAAATAGAGTTTTAAATCAGTTCTAAAGCATCACGAATGATCATAATCTACTGACAAAGTGCTGTTGCATCTTCCAGAGGCTCGCGTCTTCGATATCACATCGTTCAGAGGATAAAGTGATCGTCTTCTGATTAAATTCCTATAGTTGTACTTCTCCAGAAATCAATTGTACTATTGTACTCTTTTCTTAGTTTGTAATCAAATTTTTATTTTTGTAAACAAAATGGCGTCTCTGTTGGGGACGACTTTCTCCTCTGACGAGAAAGTGACAACTCAATGTGATACCGCGTCGATCGACAAGAAGCAGAAGACTTTGGTCGTTCAAGTCGACCAAACTGCCTACGAAGCAATAATCAGCGCTGGGGGTACTAGGCGCACCGCAGTTGCTGCCAAGAGCAAGACGCGCACTGTGTGGACTCCCAAGTCCTCTCTGCCAACCATTGCTCCTGCACAACCTGTGCAGACTGCCCCTCTGCCAAACATTGCTCCTTTGCAACCTGCACAGACTACCTCTCTGCCAACCATTGCTCCTACACAACCTGTGCAGACTGCCTCTCTGTCAACTATTGCTCTTACACAACCTGCGCCTACTGCCTCTTCGGCTCTGAGCAATGGGAAATGCCTTTTGGCTACTCCCTCTTTTTTTTCAGTTCTAAACTCGGGGAAGAACCTATCTAGCGAGAGTGCTAGACAGAACAAAGGGAAGCGCCCTTTGGCTTTTCCTCAACCTGTACAACCTGTACCTGTGGCCTCTCAGCCACAAAACAAAGGGAAACGCTCTTTAGCTACTACTTTTCTAACTTTGAACTTGGCAAGGAATACACCTATTCCAGCCTCGTCACAGAATAAAGGAAAGCGTCATTTGGCCTTTTCTAATTCTTCTCCAGTCCTTGACTCGGTAGAAAGCATCTCTGGTGGCACCTATGTGCCAGTCAGTGTAAAAGCTCTTTTGGACAGAAACTCTACTCCTATGAACAAAGATAATTAAATCTCTGTAAGAAAGTGAGTTCTGTTCAAACTGAACTTTCTGTTACCCGGTTGCGCTAGGCCAGGCACATAAGAACAGGTTGTGCAACACAAAAATGGATTCTATAAAATCCCAAGAATGCAACTCCGAATCTTCCAACCCTGCGCATCTCAAGATCCAAGCAGGGTAAGCTGCTAGTATCTCAGACAGATACACAAGTAGCAGACCTATCTGACCTGCGCACCTATCTCAACAGGCGCTAGTCAGCACCTACTTCAGCAAAATGCAAATAGCCTGCGCCAGTGGCTAACTTGCGCCATAAGTAGACTACTGAAGTCAAGAACCCTTTTATCTATGCTAACCAACTCAACAATTCCTTATACACTCAAGGAATGGGACGTCTCAAGAATCGGAATCATGTTCCTAACATCATTAAATAATATGTTCCTTTGACTTCTTCTCATCCTGTTGTTGTAACCGATCTTCGTGAACTTCTTAAACAGAAGTGAAAGATCACAAATCCGTCTCATCCATCAGTAATGATGTCCTAAGAACATCACTGTAACCATCACCATGAAGTAGTTATCAAATGCTGTTGTCAATCAGCTAAACGGTCTGTCTTCGACTGTCTGAATTACTCTCAAGTTCCTCAACCAATGATAGTGGATGAAGACGAATTATTGTATGCCTCTGTCAACATGACATCTCAAAGCACTGGGGTGGAAAGCGTTCGAGATGTAATGCACCCCGTAATCCCAGTCAACAGTACTTAGATCGGATTCATGAATCCGGTGAAGGAGTATACCAATATACCAGATCAAGAAGCCGAGACACAATCGGTCAAAAAAATCTTTCTTCCAACCAAGACAAAACCGGTCAAAGGAATCTTTCTTTCGACCGAAAAACAATCGGTCAAAGGAATCTTCCTTCCGACCAAGAAATAATCGGTCAAAGGAATCTTTCTGATTCTAACCAAGATGCCTTCAGTCAAAAGGACATCCCTATCACTTATCCTGGGGGTAGTTCTTTGTATGACTTTGATGCTGATAGTGGAAGTTCTGAAAGGACCATCTTTTCTACTAGCTCGTCTTCGATAGCTAGAGAAGTGACTGCTTATGTTGTCACAGAAGATCAAGATGCTTCTAGTTCTAACAGTCAAGAGAAGAGAATTACTGCTTTAGAGGCTAGTTTGAATAGCATGGTTGAAATGATGACAGGCATGCATGCTGTAATTATGACACAACATACGGTTTACCGTTGTAAATCTAATTCTGACCCAAGAACCTGTAACGACATCAGCTCTCGTCAATATTGGTCTTAGGGTATAGTCTCCTAACACCGCTTCCATACTTGTGTAAGCTATTCCAAGTCAATCTGGTGCTGGGGGTGGTACTTATCATACAGTACCCCCTCCCAAAGTATTAAATCAATCTACTATTCCACAATCATCGGAAGACACTAATGAGGCCGTAAAAATTTTACGTGCTCAATTTGAAGCCTTCAAGCAGAAAGACGGCTTACAGAAGCTTGGGATCAAGCAACTTTATCCTATAGAGTGGAAGAAAGTTCAATTTCCTCCCAAATACAAACTCCCTACTATTATGCTGTTTGATGGCAGCACATCTTCAAGTCAGTACCTCAATCACTTTGAGGTAATGACTGATCAACTACAGTCGAATGATGCTCCACTCACTAGGGTATTCGTCAGATGTTTAGCAGGTGCAGCTTACGACTGGTACCATAGTTTGCCAAATATTGTATAACCTCTTTTTTCAGATTTAAACAAATGTTCTTCGAATGATTTTATGAGGGAACATATGACATGACTATGTCTGCTATCATTAAAATTAAACAACGACACAATGAAACAACCGAACGGTTCATTGAACGATTCCACCGTGAGGCACTCAAAATGCCTCTCGGAACTCTAGATGCTTTCACTATAGACACTTGCAAATCAAATCTCTTGCATATAATCAGCATGTGGACCGGATCGACATAGTTCCATGATTGGCTTTCATTCATAATGAATGCTAAAGCGGCAGAAGAAAGTGCTGACAAGTTCAAACAATTAGGTATTCAGATGCATAATCTTGAAAAAGATGAACATGCTACATCAAATAACAGTGTCCGTCAAAACAACCGCAAGGATAAAAAGACTTTGACTATCAATGTCAAAGGCAAAGAAACTCTAGCCGTCAACATAGGTATTGCCTACTCCAACGGCACCACCACAGAGAGCACCACGTCCGAAAGAAGAATACTCCTTTGATGAAGATGATGTCATGAGCATCTTTGATTACCTGATCAAGAGCAATAAACTTCAACTGCCAGAGGCTAAACAGCCAGAGGAAGTAGGTAAAACTGACCACCCTAAATATTATGTTTACCACAGATTTATCGGACATCCGACTCGAGCATGCTATGTGCTTAAGGGCAAGATCCAGAAGATGGTTAATTCTAGTGTAATTACTCTCCAACAAGACGAAAAGACTATAATGGCTAACGTCGTCTCTCTACAGTTTGGCAATTTTTCTGCTCAACTTGTGCAGGACGGCGTCATTCCCATCCCGAGAACTACTTTGGAGATTGTTAATCTCCCACTTGCACGAACTGATGATCTTGTTCCTCTGTCTACTGATAAAGGGGAGATTATGTGGATTCATCCTGATTTAGTGGCTAACTTTGAAGCACCTTCTTCGAGGTCCAAGAAAGTAACCAAATACAAGTCATGTCACATGACTTCATTGGGTGAACATTGTCCTCTACCTTTAACTGCTACCTTCACCTCGGCGGCAGATCCTTCTTCTTTTTCTTCTTCTGAGACAATGCTGCCAAAGCTAGAAACCAATTATCAACCAGCCTTCCATATATATAGTCAACAATTCTGCGAACTCATTACAGAAGATGGGATATAATCTACAAAAGGCTTCCCGCCTGAATCATGGAAAAGGATCTCCTGTACCTCTTTCTCTATGCCTTTCACACAACCAATCTCGTGTTGGTTTGGGTTACTGGACAAACTCTTCATCTTGCCTAAAGAAACCTTCCAAAATCAAGATCCAGGCAAAGAGTTGTAATATGGTGTCCTTTGAACCTGTATCCGAAGAAGAGGATTTAACTGGTACTAGGTCTGGAAGACTTTACCTGAGAGACTATTCAGAAAGTTAAGATAATCCTGCTCTAGCTCCGGAGGCTCCTCCAGCATCATTTTCTCATGTTGTCAATGTTCTATCGGTTTCATCCCCTCCAGTGGAACCAACTCCTCCCAAACCGACGACAGCCGACAAAGAAAAGCAGCCTGTCCGCTTCGATAAAGTATTAAAGAAGACTCCAGCTCTAGGACTCGAGAAGCCGTATAACTTTGATATACTGGCTCAGCTGGCTAATACCCCGACAAGGTTATCAATTTTTTAGCTACTGCGTCTCTCGAAGAAAACTCGAGAAACATTGAGTGAAGCTTTTGATGCAAGCTGATACTTGTCTAACACTCCTCAAGAAGCCAGAAGAAGAGCCTGTAACCTACTTTCATTGTCATAGTATGATGGAGCTGATGCCCAATATCACCTTTACACAAGATGATATGCTGTTGGAAGATAATCGTCATGACCGACCCCTCTACTTCACGAAATATGTCGATACCATGAAGGTTGATCGCATCTTGATCGATCCTGGGTCTGCACTCAGTATCATGCTGAAGACTCTACTAGATGTATTAAAGATTCCTGTACTCTTTCAACAACCACCACGACAATCTTGAGATTTAATTCTGAAAGAAGTAAACCTTTGGGGAAGATTCTCCTGAAAGTTCAAATCGGCAATCTTCGTACAAAGGTTACCTTTCACGTGATCGATAATCATGGCTCCTATAATGCTTTGCTGGGAAGACCCTTTCTACATGAGCATAACATTGTACCATCTACTCTCCACCAATGCTTCAAATATGTAGATGTCAATGGAGAAGTCCAGAAGAAAGTAGCTGACCTAAATCCTTTCAGGGGCATTAAAGCATATTGTACTGATTCTTGGATGTACAAAAAAGAGTTCATGAAGGTTGTGTTGGCGATGGATAGTGAGGAAGATCAGAAAGACACCGCAGATGATGTTCTTATAATCCCAGTCAAAGGACGTACTACTCGTCTATCTTCTTCTCAGACATTGACTATCCATCTTTTCTCTCATAATAAACAGCCTCCTGCTGTAAAAATAGAACAGAGGGAGCTCATCTCTTCTGAGCCTCTTGTTATCGACCTTCGTCGTAACAAACCTTCTCCTTTTCCTTCTCCTTCTCTGGTTATCAATCTTACTAAGCTTTCTCTTAAGGCCAAGAATCCTATTGTAAATAATGATGTAAAAATCAATAAAGTAGCATATCTTTTACAGTATAATGATGTCTTTTATTATAGTCGATGTTATTTAGAAATATTAGATAACTTCGAACCACTTACAATAGGATCAGTTCAACCTCTCCAAGACGAAGTGTTGCTCGAACCAATGCAAGTCACCTTCTTCTTAGTTCCTTCCAGGAAGAAAGATGAATTTCCTATACTTTTTAGTAAAGGAACAAAACAGAAGATCACGCCCGATAGTGAAGAAGAAAATCACGATAACGGAAGACTTCAACTACGTCGTTATAGTCAACAATCAAAAGATATCATTCAAAAGATAGGGTATAATTTTAAAGCTGGTTTCAATGGTGGTAAGGGAAAGCAAACTCATATTCATATCCCTGCTCCAAAAGGAAAGTCACAACAATATTACAACAAAACGAAGCAGGAATTGGGTTATACCTCGCCAATTTAGACTCCAGAAGCCTCCGAATCCGATAAAGAAGAACAATCTAACTCTTCTGATTCTATTTCATGGGATTCAAACACTAGTATAGGGCACATCCATCGAGTGACCCTATCTTCCAATATGGTAACTTCCGAGTTCTCGAAAGACGATAAAGACTTTGCCGAAGCCCCTGAATCTGATCCTTGGGCACAAAGGATGGATATTCAATGGGAACTTCGCTTCGAGCAACGTGAGCCGCCTACAGAAGATCAGTTGGTTTAAGTCAATATTGGAGACGAAACCTCCCTAAGACCAATCTTCATCAGCAAAAGCCTCGCTGAAGCAGATAAACAAGAACTGATTCAACTTATTAGGGAATACATTGATGTATTCGCCTGGAGCTATGAAGACATGTCGGGATTGGATCCCCAAAGCACTACCCATAAGCTCAACATTCTGCCGAATACAAGGCCAGTCAAGCAATAATAACGTCAATTCCGACCTGAAAAAATCAAAGCCATTCAAGAGATGCATCCTCCACGCAACTTAAAAGAGCCACAAGAAATCCAGGGACGGCTTGCGTACATCAGGAGATTCATCTCAAATCTCTCTGGACGCTGTAGACCGTTCACTCAACTCATGAAGAAAGGTGTTTCTTTTATTTGGACTGAAGAATGCCAACAAGCATTTGAAGATATAAAGCGGTACTTGATGAACCCTCCGGTTTTAGTGCCTCCAGTCTTAGGAATACCCTTCCTAATGTATGTTCGAGCGATGGATCATTCATTGGGTGACTTACTAGCTCAGAAGAATAAAAAAGGTCATGAACAAGCTATCTATTATCTCAGCCGTACAATGATCGGAGCTGAACATCGATACAGCCCAGTTGAAAAAGAATGTCTAGCTTTGATGTTTGTTGTTCAAAAGATGAGACATTACATCACCGGCCAAACTATTCATGTTATTTCCAGAGTTAACCCTCTCCGAGTCTTGATAAAGAAGCCCAGTACACTCAATTCTAGGCTTGCTACATGGGCCATATTATTAGCAAAATATGACATGGTTTATATTCCTCAAAAGTCTATTAAGGGTCAAGCTCTTGCTGACTTCCTGGCAGCTCATCCAATTCTCGAAACATCTAAATTCTATGACGAGATTCCAGATAAAACTTTAGAATCCAACATAATTTCAGAAGAAATTCTTGCCTATCATCTATTCTTTGACATTGCATCCAGAATAGGACCAAAAGGTGCCATTATCGCTAGAGTTGGAATCGTCCTCGTATCGTCAGAAGGATTCGCTATTCAAAGAGCTTATTCTTTAGACGAGTCATGTTCCAATAACGTGGCTGAATACAATGCTCTGCTCATTGGTCTCTAATTGGCTAAACAATTAGATATTGAACATCTTAAAGTATATAGAGACTCTAAACTGATCGTCAATCAGGTTAGAGGCACGTATAAAGTTCGAGACCAGGATCTCGTCCCATATCATGAAGCGGCAGTTAGGCTGGCTACATCGTTTAAGGGCTTCTTTATTGAACATGTACGTCGGACATGCAATATAGAGGCTGATGCATTAGCTAATTTGGCAGCCATATTAGCAATCCCAGTGAGAAGGCAACAAATGATTGTCATCACTAACAGAGAGTTATTTTTGCATTTAGAATAACTCAAATATTGAGTTCAGTAATTCAACTGAAATCAATGTCATTAGTGAAGACTGGAGAGCTCCTTTCATTAACTTCGTGGTACATGACATTTTATCTGAAGATTATAAGGAAGCTACAATAATACATACGCGATCAATCCAATTTTATTACAATCATACTTCCAAGATCCTTTATCGACGAACATTTGATGGTCTACTCTTATATTGTCTTGCAGGAGATAAAGCAAAATAAATACTACAGGAAGCTCACGATGGTGTATGTGGTGCACATCAGCCTGGTCCTAAATTATAAGATCGTATCCGATCTATGGGCTACTATTAGCCCACTATGGTATCAAATGCCATTGAATATGCAAGAAAATGTCGAGCCTGTCAAATCCATGTAGACTTCATCCATCAACCGTCGGAGTTCCTTCATCCGACTGCCGCATCATGGCCCTTTAAAGCTTGGGGCATAGATGTCATTGGTCCTATTAATCCACCATCGTCTGTAGGACATCGGTTTATACTTGCTTTAACCGATTACTTTTCAAAGTGGGTGAAAGCCATACCTTTATGTGAAGTCAAGACTAGCAACGTCATCAATTTCATTAAACATCATGTGATATACAGATTCGGTATTCCTCGACAAATCATTCATGATAATGGACCATAATTCATCAGTCAAAAGTTTACTCGGTCTTGTGATGATAACAGAATCAATAATGTTGGTTCCACGACCTACAATCCTGCAGCTAACGGTTTGGCTGAAGCATTCAACAAAACTATCATCAAGCTTCTCAAGAAATTCATTTCTGCCAATAAAAGAAACTTGAGTGAAAAGCTTGGAGAATGTCTATGGGCTTACCGCACTACTATACGCACTCCAACAGGTTACATACCTTTCTCTTTGGTGTATGGGTGCAAAGCTGTTCTACCGTTAGAGATTCAGATCCCTTCCCTAAGGATTTCTATTGCTAATGAACTCATAACAGAAAATAATAATCGTCTTAGACTTTAGGAGCTTGAAGCGTTTGTCGAGAAACGGCTCCTAGCTCAACAACACTTTGAGTTATATCAAGCCTGCATATCAAAAGCCTTCAACCGTAAAGTCAAAATACGAGTATTTTAGAAAGGAGAATTAGTCTTGAATGTCAAAAGTCCTATGACTATGACGCACATGAGTAAAGGCAAGTTCGAAGCAAAGTGGGAAGGTCCCTACATTGTAAGCAAAGTTTTTTCAAATGGAGCTTATCAACTGACTAGTATGGATGGCCGAGTCGCTATGATGCCTATCAATGGCAAAATTCTAAGAAAATACTATGTATAAGATGTTCTCTAAATTTTGTACAATTCTTAGCTATTCGAGTAAAATTCCCAGTGGAGCCTATTCAAATCATTTTATCATAGGTATCGTCTTTTGGAACTTGGTTGCTTTAGACATGATATTTTGTCTTTTAGTCCCAGCTGACTTGAAGATCATCAATAAAAAATGAGTTCACGTCCACATTATCTTTGAATTCTATTTTCTATATCAAATGACTTATCACGTCCATATTACCTCTGATAAAGTCGTCTTTTAAAATAATGATATCTCAAGAATTATATTCTGCCACGTCCACATTACCTCTGAGTAGATATAATGAATATTTTTATTTTCCACAAAAAAATATGTCACGTCCAGTACCTCTGAATATATTTTCTAGTCTATTACTTATATCTTTAACAGGATATGCAACAAGTAATAGAACCACAAAAATTTCATTTTATTAATGATGTTCAAAATGTTCAAAAAGAGTACATCATATGAAAGGTAAAAAAAATAACAACTGGGATTGCTTTATTCTGGAGGCTGAGTGATGAGGTCTGCGATCTGCTTCTTTAAAGCCTTGGCTTTTTCTACACAGGAATCAAGCACCCGTTGTCTAGCTTGGACCCTTCCAGACTTTGGGTCGAAAGGGTGCAAAGTAGTTGTCCGACGTGCTAAATCTTTATTTTGTATTCTAACAAAGTCGTCTTTCTGACGCTTCAAAATATACAACTGGCTTGCATCAGCTTGATGCAGTTGGATTTCTTCTATATGTTGCTTAGTCGCCTTGAGTTGTTCTTGGAGCCGAGCAATTTCAATTTCCAGATCAAAAGCTTCTTTCTCTTTATCTGTAGTTGCACTTCTATGATGCTCGACAGTGGAGGTCGCTTCAGTAATTTGGACGCCCATCTCTGCGGAGCATTGGAAGAAAGCCATCAAAAAAGCTTCAAAATTAGCTTTGTTCGTTTCAGCTTCACGAGCCATGGCTTCACATTCTGCGTCCACGAGTTGTTGAATATTCTCTCTTTTGAGGTCCTTGTAGGCTTTAATGGATTCCTCAAGCTCGTCCAATACATGCTCTAAGTAGGTGGCCAGATCCTGATCTTCCATATCATGGATACCCCCGATTAGATAAGATGAAGGGCTTCTGACTATTGTAAAAGGAATATTGTCCTTCTCCATTACCCTTTGAACCAGAGGCCTCAGAGATGTATAGAAGACTTTGGTGAAAGAAGCCACAACAAATCTGTTTGTCGCCAGAGCGCTTGGAGTGGCCACCATTTCTATCTGAGTTTCTACTTCTGTAGCAGTTAGAGGTACTTCAGATTGTGTACCAGGGGACATAAATTTGGGCATCTGAGATGAGCTCCCTTCTCCTGCTTGACTTCCTCTGTCCAAAGGAGCTATTGTCGAGCTGGTCGCTCCAACAGGTCCTTCTGACTCAATTTGTACCAAGTACTCAAATATGTCGAGATATTTTATACTCTAAAATCATTGTTCTGATGTACATGTTCACTTGTTTCAATGCAAGGTCTCGTACGCGGATTACCGTAATCTAGCCAACTTAATCTATATGCATCGGTCGCTGGCTATGTGAGCCATTTGGACATTTACTTATGGTATTCACATCTATCAAGCATGATGGCTAGTACACCTTGGTAGTATTTTGAAATACACGGCCTTACGTCTGGTGTGTGCCCGAGCCAACACACAGTCCACCCGTAAGCCATGATTCCGCCTAGGTCGGCCACGATGTCATCGTTCGTTGCCTTGGAATCGTTTCACTCGTGCACGAGCCGCATGGGTGTTTCATATCTCGAGCCGCAGGAGCACATCGAGTCCAAGCCGCATAAATGCCTTATTACTGAGTCGCATGAACACTTTGTGACTGAGCCGCATAAGTGCCTCGTGAGAGCCTTATGACTGAGACGCATGAGCACCTTTTTTGTTTGAGCGGCCTAAGTGTCCCCCGACTGTGCCGTATGAGCATATGACCTAACCGCATGCGTCTCATGTTCTTTAAGCCGCTATGCTGCATGGGTCTTGTTTTGGCTAGTTTGAAAGGATGAACTTCTAACTTTTACTTTTTCTCTGTCTTTTGCAGTGAACTTGTCCTTAGCTCCCTCGGGGGAACTTTTGATAGGATATGCTCAATCTGCGTTGGGTGTAAATTTTGACCAGATAATCGAACATGCGTCGACTCAGATTAACCGAAATCAACATGAAGACCGACTGAGGGAGATCATAAACCAGTCTTTTTTTTACTTAGCATGAAGAACTCCGGGCAACTGAATGGCATTCATCTGAAGCCTATGTTTTTATTCGGGGATGCCCTGGCTATTTAAGATTCGAGCATCATAGAGACTCTTGAGAGTTGGGACTTCTATTTTCAGGGGGAGGCAATCCACATACCCTTAATGGAGCGCCACTTTTCCTTATCTGGTTTTAATATGGTACCTCTTGAGAGGAAGATGTCGAGTTCTCTAACTCTGGATCAACAGGGGATCTTTGTGGGCTATATCCGTTTTAACAACCCCACGAGGTCAGTGGTCGCAGTAAAGTAATCAATGAGCTACTACGTTATTGGGCTGGCTCCAGGCAGTCTCATCAACGAGCTGAAGCCCAATATATTTTTCTCTGAACCTGACACCTTTTTTAATCAGATTGCTCGCAAAGGGTCATACCCTGCGGGGAGATTGTCCTTACTGAACTGGCAGCATCGTTCTCCTCCATGGGTTAACCTGACTTCTTGGATCCTGGCAAAGTATGAGGGCATCCTACGACAGATTGGCCTCTATTACGCCATTAGGGGATCCTGCTATGGCTTGTTTATGAACCCGAAATTATTTATGGCATTGCTTGAGATGTACAACTGCCAGACGGGGACCTTCTTTACTCCAGGTGGAGAAATGGGGCTTGCTCTTCACGAGATGCATGGTGTGTCCAGATTGCCCTGGGGCAATGAGGCTTATGAGGAGTATACCCCGACAAACAAAGAATTCGAAGAACTAGAACGACGGTATCCTGGGTTCCTAGCCGTATATCAGGAGTTGCTATGTCACCATAGCACATGTCAACAAATATCCAAGAAAAAGGATGACAGTTCAGAAGGGAACCTTCCTCATATCACAGCTTGGAATGGCTATCTTTTTAGCCTTAGCGCGTCTGGTCGAGTTGCTGTTAGGAGTCCCCAATCTCTGGAGCAGGTGGATGCTCAGGTGCAAAGTACTAAGAGGTCCCGTGCTGCTGGTGACAGATTTGGGAGCCTGAGTGACACTTTTAGCTATTATTATCACGATACTCAACCTCTGTCTGCTAAGGCTATCTTGGCTGGATACCTGATGATATTGTTGAGGGTTTGCGTCGTTTCGACGGGTTCTGGTACGATCGAAAGGATTAACCGCAACCTGATCCTTCTAGCGGTGAAGCTGGTTTTTGGGAGCAAGTTGGCTCTCCTTTCTGCTATGGTTTGCAGCATCCATAGGGGTCTTCGTTCTTTTATATCGAAAGACATCGCTCGTGATATTACGAAACCCTTTAATAGAATTGAGTTGCCGTATCATTATTTAATGGGGTGGTTGTTGATGCATTACCCCTCTCTGATGCGACCTGGTCCGGAAGGCAATACGGTAAGTGAATATGCCTTCATCTACCACTATCGTGACATGCCCTGGAACTGTACCAGCTTTTCTGATTACCGAGTCGCTCTCGCGTGGGTGGATAGATACTCTTTTTTTGTGTCGGTCCCGCCTTTTATCGAGGAGGAGATGGGACACATTCACCTTGATAGTGTTGTTACGCTCGAGTCTTTATCTGAAAAATTATTTTGCTGGTTGCAGAGTATCCGTCCCTCCCATCTGGTGTACCGCATCTGCAATGTTGTATACCTAGAACCATACTTACCTAGCCGGTATTCTCGACAATTTGGGTATAGCCAATTATATTTGGATAGCCCTAACCCTTGTCTGGATTTCGAGGGGAGTATCTTTGATGGTATCCGAGCCTGGCACTATTATTCGACGATCCATACTCAGGCCATCTTCGTCTTACCTGATGCCGAGACTTCGGGGTGTATCGCATATATGGAGGCTCTTCATCACGTATCTGTGAATGTTCCTCCTAACGACTTTGATCCTCGTGCCAATTTTATTGTTGGTACAAAATTGGAGGAGCGACTGAGGGACTCTCGAAAAGGACAAGGAAGGGAAAGAGAAAAGCTTCTGATTCTGACTCTGACAGCACGGAGGAGGAGGAAGATGAATCTGAAGGTCTCCAGCCCTCTACAAGTCCTTTGGCGATATGTGTGCCTTCACCTGCGTCGAATCCTCCGTGTACACAAAGCGGGCCCGAACCTCTTGTCGCTGATAGACCTCGTTCTCAGAAGCGAGTAGCGGTTAGGTTCCGTAGGCTTGGCATCGAGGAAACGGGTAATGGTACCGAGGTCGATATGGGGGTAAGTTCTTTCACGACAAGCTCCAATGTTGTCCTTGAGATGTTATCTGAAGGCTCTTCTTTACAGGCATCGGAGGAGACAAACCTTTTATCACCAGATGCCGCCATGCGGTTTCCTCTTTGAGTCCCGATCCTGGTGTTGCAAGATCCTCACAAGCTAGTGTTGATATCATTACGTCTTTGCCCGGTGCAACAGAGACGAGAAAGACAAAAATTGATGGTTCGGGCTCCGCCGCTGACCTCACTGGAGTTGTGGAAGCGGTGGGAGGAGCTGAGACAACTCCGGCTGAGCCTCAGCCTTTGCCCTTCACCTCGGGTAAGCTATATCGCTTTCTTACCAATGAGGAGATTTTTTGCTTCAACTCCATCTTCTTCGTGTCAAGCTGATTGCTGGTTGTGCTGGACCTGCAGGTCCTGCCTCTCCGTTACGGTGGTAGATGTGGCCGCAGAGGAGGAAATAGCAGAGGATCCAGGGGCTGATCTGGTACAAGCAAGAAGCATTCCTTCTCCCCTATCGGCTCGAGTTGAGGGACCTTCCACCGTGTTGCGTACAGACATCCCGGCTCCTCCCACCTCTTTGGCGAATGCGGGATCGATTGGCACTGCCTCTTCCCCGAAACTTGAACCTTAGGCGTTGCCCAGCCTGGCCACTCACCACTACCACCCGACCACCGCGTTCTTCCGGCCAACTCTGCCACCTGTATTCCAAACTCTGGCCACTGGTCATCAGAGTTGCTCTGGCACCCATCTCCACAGATCACCCCAGCAATCACCACTATTGTACCCTTGATCGTCACCACAACCGTCGACCACCTTTGGCGGGCACTCCAACCACCGCCATCCACCATTTTCCTATTACCACCACCACCTCCTCGCCACAGAATCACTCCACCACTCAATCCTACCGTACACGGCCGATCTTCGGCCGTTGTTGCAACCAGCATCATCACCCACGTCTCCTCTACACCATTTCGACCAACCCTCGCACTACTGACAGAGCCAGCCGCATGTCCACCACCTCCATCAACTCCGGCCACTAAACACCGCCTCCATCTTCGCTCGTCCATGCAGCCACAGCTCCCTCTCCACTATTTTCCCTAACCGGCCTCACCTATTAGCCATCGATCGCCACCCTATTCACCATCCCCACCACCACCGACCGACTCCTTACCAAGCCCACCATGTCGACTAAGTTCAGATCTAAGCTACGGTCTCCACCACCTAACCTCACCTCACCACCACCACCGTCTTAGGCGGATCTGGTGTTTTCCAACCAGATACGTACAGATTTGCGCCTGGCTTTGCCACCGTGCCAGATCAAAAGCCCTCGAGCCTCGCCGTCGCTTGGATCTAGAGATTTTGCCTCCAGACCTGTCGAACCCTGCCGTCTGGACATCTCATTCTCTGGCACATCTCTACCGCCGACCCGTCTCTGGAAGTGTCTCCTCGTCTAGCCCACCTCCGGCGACACACCACTCCTCTTTTTTTTCCTTCTTTTTGGTTGTTATTTCTTTCTCTCTTGTTTAGAGAAAGAGTGGTTTGAGTTATAAACCCTAACCATTTCCTGGGCTCAAGCCCAGTAATAGATTGAATGTATGAGCTTTTATTTTGGTTTTGGTTGTAAGGATTTAGCCACGGGCTTCCAGCCCAGTTATAGGTGGGCTGGGCTTGGCGCAGCACGTATTAAGTTTACACTGCTTTTGTTCTTAGTTTGAATTAATTTAGCAGTGGGCTTAGGTTTCAGCTAGTAGGCCATGCTGGTTTAATTGGTGGGCCGGACAGTCCAGAAATATTGTTATGTGCTTATTTTATTTTGTTTTGATAATTTGGGCCGGGCTTAATAGCCCAAGTAATTTATATAATGTATAAAGATATGAGAATATATATATATATATATATATATATTTTTTGTCGAAGAAAAATGCCACACTCAAATGCAGGCTCAAAGAATTTTATCCAAGTATACATAATTTCTTTCTTCCAGAGTTTGTTCTTTTGTCAAAAACAAGTTTGGGCAGTGTCACCTTATCAGCTGCAGAAATCAGTAAACCCTGCTACATTTTCGCAGGGGTTTGTATACCAGATCCATTGACAAATCGGAAACCTAACAAAATGACTACATCCCCACCCCCCCCCCCCCGAAAAAAAAAAAAAAAATCTAATATGGGTTAAAAAGTAACAAGAATAAAATAGCCAGGAAAGAATCGGTATGTAAACAATAAATCAGCTTACGAAGTAGCTTCATGTTAATACAGACTCCAATAGATCTGAGGCGTACTCATACGCCACAAAGGTAACAGCACCAGCCGGAGCAGATTTCACCAGGGAGGGGAAGATACCCATGTAGAGACCAGCCCAACCCTCAATCTTCACTATCTGGCGTAAGGCATGGTACATGCCCTTGTACGTCTGCTTCTCTACGCTTGCCCCGTACTTTGGATGCCTCCACAATCCTTCTATCTGAAACTTCTTCTTTACAACATCAAGAGGGTGACAAACGGCTTTAGCACACGTTCCTGCTGCAAACCCGCAGATGAATAGCTGGAAGCTTGAGAGACTACCATCAAACCGGTTCAAAACCCAACCGGATCAGACATTTCAGTGGTCTAACCGGCCGAGTCGACTTGATTACATAAAAGAAGCCGATTTTTGGACAAAACAGTGGTATATATATATATATATATATATATGTATATATATATATATATATATATATATAGTTGGGATAATACTAGTATAGTATAAATACAGTTTTATCGATAGCATTGTGTATTTCTTCAAAATTTACAAATAGTCTTTGAATCTATTTTTGGGTATCGAGATTTATTTGGAAACATAAACACTTTTCTAATATTTTACCTACGAAAAATCATGGTTCTAACTACTACAACTATTATTATTATCCTTGCTAGTATCATCTTTATTATTAATATTATTATCCTTATTAGTATATTTCCTTGTTAAATTTATTTTGCTAATGTTAGTATTTAAAATATTTTGCTATAGATTATTAACCATTGTTATAGTTTGCTAAACCCGTAAAATGTTTTGTTTACTACAAATTATAATCTAATTAATATCATTTTGATATACGATATTTTTTCTTGCTAGTTATTTTAATATCCATTAGTTAGTGAATATAAATATAAATATAAATATAAATATAAATATATATATATATACATATATATATTTATATATATATATATATAATTAGTGAGTAATATATTATAATTAGTGAGTAATATATTATAATGTTTAACTAGCTAGTTTATCTATATAGTTAACTAGTGTATATTAGTAGTAAATAGCTGGATAGTTAGCAATTTAGTAAGTCGCTATCTTAGAAACTAATCTATTCTTGCCCAACTCTGGGTGGAGAATTTGAGACGCATTGATTTACAAGGATAAGACAAGTACTTCTATGATTTTGACTCATTTACTTCATGTCACGTTCTTTTTCATATTGGACATATTGTTACACGATATGGTCTTGTACTCTGGTTCATGTTCTTTACTTGTATCTGGGGAAAGGAAAATAAAATAGATATGTGACCAAAACCCATCCAAGGATTCATGTGAATAACTTAGGTCTCACATCATACACGTGGGATTCTAAGCCATATCATTACTTTTGCTTATTCATGTGCTTACCCAGTTGGTCACATATTTTAGTTTGTATTTCAAATCACATGTCAGGATTTTTTTGATACATGTTTCATGTTCAGATTATGCATTTATCATTTCATGTTCATCCTATTTCATTGTCTCTTGTTCACATGTCGTACTTGTTTCATTATTGTAGAATGTACTTTGCTCGGCTCTTGACTGAATATGTTGCAAGTGAACTTAAGGCTATAAATTCTACCTTCTGTGGGCAAGAGCCCGAGACCTTAGCAGGATGACAACATGATTCGGGACCTAGGAGTTACTGTTGTCTTTTAGTTTTAAGTTTTATTTTATATTTTAGATTGTACTTTCTGGACTTTGTATTATTGTATTATGATGAACATTGGAAACGTAATAGATGCTGTGATTGGATTCTATCTTATCTTGTGAAGTTCTTTAGATACTTAGTATAGCTTACTACGTTGAGTCTACAACATAGGCTGGACGAGTCCGACTCATATCTGATTATTCAGAAGCGGGTCGTGTCACATATTTAGTGGTGGCCCATGAAGGTCAGTCTAATGTTGCTTAGGATTAGAGTACCATTGGGAGCCTACGATATAGGAATGATCAATCACAAATTAGGCCGATTGCATGGTTATACATATTTACTATTTGTGCCTTCCTAAGTACTATTTTTGTATCTCTATTGGTTTTCTAAAAATTCTCTAGGGACTAGACCAAATACTAATTTAGAAGTTTTGACCCCTCTTTAGCCAACCTCTCATCAGTGACTAATATTCTCAAGCCTCCAAACTCCTTTGATCATTTTGTTAGGCTACTTTAATCTAATTTTCCTTGATCAATTCAAATATTCTATCATAGTGCCCTAGACTAATTACTTATCCCAACTTGTTTATCTAGTCCTCCAAACTTTTTCTTTGACCATAAGGAATTATTTTCTCAAAATAATTCCAGTATAGGTCAATATCTTTTAGGCAATTCTCTAAAGATGGGAATATTTTCACTAGTTCTTCCATATAGCTTGAAGTCGTATTATTTATATTAGTCAGAGTCAGATTTAATCAAATCCATAATTTTATGTCCTCACTCCATTGAATAGAGAAAGGTTGGAGAACAGATACTCCTCTACTGGTAAGTGACCTCTTGATTCTTAAAGACCTATAAAACTGATACTTGTACTGATCAACCTCCTTGTTTTCTAAAGAACAGATACCTACGTCACTTTCTGTCATGATTAGGACTTTTAGAACTCATTTGAATTTTCATAAACTCCTTTGAAATTTCTATCGATAAAGTTAAGAAAATATTCGACAACCTACTATGGCATGGCAGATGCGCACTACAGTCATTTGTCTAGATTATGGAGACCGCGGGTTTACTGTAGCCAGGTACGCAATAGCGAGGCATGAACTCTAAGTCGAAATAATTCCAGGTATTCATTGGTGTCTGGATATTATTGAGACTATATCCTAAATCTCTGATCTCTTGAGTTATTCCATCAATATTGGATAAAGTTGATAAAATATTCGGTAATCTATCATTATTTGGGTTACGGAGCCAAAGGTTCACTGCAGCCAGATGTACACTACACTGGCGGAGCATGAACTCTAGGCAAAGTGACTTCGGATATATATGGCTTTCGGATATTATTGAGACTATATCCATGTTATAAATATGTCATGTTTAGTTTCCTTATCGCCATTGAAAACTTTGCCAAAATTGTCTTGATTTGTTTAACTTCGGCCTTTTTTGAAATCTTAGTAGTTGATTTTACTTCTAGAAATCATTTCTATTTCCACATGTTTTCTATAGATTTTTTTTTTCTAGCAACTCGTTAAGATCACACTTTCCACACCTATTGGCCCAATCTCTTTCATGATTTGACTCTAGTATATTGCATGTATTCAGTTAATAGTTCCATATTTTGATATATATTATATATATTATATATATATATTTATATTTTTATATATTATATATATATTATATATTTATATATATATATATATATATATATATATATATATATATATATATATATATATATATATATATATATATATATTTTATATTGGATAGCCAGCCGATATGCAATTATGGGTACATGTGTGTATATATGTATAGGGTTGATAACTATATATATATGATTGATAGCTATATAGATATATGGGGGAAACATAGATAGTTACCTAGCTCATTTCTAAGTATCCTTGAGAAGTAGCATTTTCAATTTGGATTAGTTAGTTGAGGTAGAAAAAGGTAGTAGAATAAGGCTATGGGGTTAACGGGTTAGCAATAAGTCTAGAGGGAGTTATAGATTATAGAGCTTGTGGTTTATTCGAAAAGAAGATAAAAGAACAATTAGTGGTGTTTACTAGTGCTTAGGCATCAGACTCCAAATAAAGGAATATAACAATTACGTAGAATGACCAATTTTATGAAAGGCATTAGTTATAGGAAAGATAGAGAAAGCTGTAGGAACGAAATCGTAAAGCAGAATACTCTAGAGGGGGGTGAATAGAGTAGGCAGCAGAATATTACTAATTAAAAAACTAGTTAGCAGTTAGATCACAGATATAATAATAATCACAAAATAAATAATAGTAATAAAAAAGAGTTATTGTTTGCCATTAAAATCTTTTGATTGCAATTTCAATTACAAACAGAACAGTGTTACAATGTAGGACTTAAATGTAGTCCTAGGAGTACACTTTTGTTTATCTGGGTCCCTTGTGCCGATGGAGCGAGTGGTAATACGTTGACTCCGTTGACGATCTGACGACGGTTATCGGTTCTCTGAAGGTCTGACTTGCTCTGGGTGCTGGAGCTTATGGAGAGGAAGAAGACGTTGAGTGTCTGTATCTGCCTCTCTCTGTGTATATGTAGGTTCGTAGCTATGTGTGGAAGAAGGAAATGATCCCTCTATTTATATCTTGTAGGCTGGCTGCTCATGCGCGCATATGTAGGATGCGCCGATTTGTGGGGATGCCACGTGGTGATTGCTGATAGAGGCGCATGGACGATGCGCTCTGATTGAGGAGTTGAACCCTTTCTGTTGCCTTTGTGGGCTGCGGCCGAGCTGACACGTAGCAATGGAGAGGATCTTTTAGTTGCTGAGATCTTGGGTGATTAGCACCCCTTCAAAGGCTGAATCGAGTCAAAGGACACGTGTCGTAGGTCCATGGCTCGAAGATCTCAGATTTGGTGGAGAGTGATCTGATAGGATGCGCCTGGAATTGGGCGCGTGAGGAGACTTTGGCTTGTAACCTTTAGGAGTCACGAACCAGTCGGGGGGTACGACTTTTGAGGTGCATGCGGGGCTTCAGTAGTGACTTTGACTTCTGTCTTTAGGGATCAGAGAAAAGTCTGAGGCGCATGGCTTTTGAGGCGCATGCAGAGATTTGGGCGCATGGCTGCGGAGGTGCATACGAAATGGTTGGGCGGCCACGTGGCTTGTAACCGCCGGAGGAAAGTAATGATGATGCTGACGTTGGCGACGCTTCGTCTTCTGAAAAAGCTGTCAACTGTTCAGTCCTCGGGGGACGTGCTGCCAACTCTGTCAGACTTCAGCATTTAATATTCTTTGATAGGTGATGGGCTGTTGAGTGGGCACGTCGATCTGCGTTCCAATAGGCGCATGGGGACGCATGGGCGCATCCTCATAAGGCGCTTGGGGCTGATGGGCACGTCAGTGTGATGCGCGGTCTGACCGGCACATCTGTTTGCATGACACGTCTTTATTGGCCCGACAGTTACGTTCTTCGAGTGCTTTAAATAGCCGTCTTTGGCTTGGCCGAATTCGAAGCATCAGGTTCATCACCATTAATACAAATTCATTGTATGTGATTCGGATAGCCCGCCATTTGGCGCATGAGTTTGATTTGTCCGACCTATAAATAGTGGCAAGAAGAGAGTTTGCTTCTCATTCTCTCACATCTTCCTAAAATAAACTTGTTTGCTTGAGCACATTCTGTTGACGAGATGCTCCCGAGGGTGAAGATGCAACGCATTGTCTTCATTGATACACTTGAAGGTGACTGTTACATCCAAAAGTCAGAGTCGAGGGCTTCTGAAGCAGGCGGAAGATGCCTGTTGCATCCAAAGATCGGGATGCTCAAGCCTCGTCTTCGTTTTGCTGGAAGAGCCGCAGATCAGAATTGCGGTGCCCCGATCATCTTCCTTGGGCATTGGGAGAGCTCGTCCTCCTGCTAGAGTGGGTGTTGCCCATTCTGGTTGTGTTGAAAGCTGCTCCTTTAGCCGCGGATTTGCGGTGCTTTCCTCTTCCAGCTAGGGGGTTGATTGCCCACCCTCGTTCTGCTCAATAAATGCTTCATTAGTCGAAGAATTTAATCGGGTCGAGGTATGGCGTATATGTTGAGACTTCATGATGCGCCTGAGTACTGAGACACTGAAGGGCGGCACATAACTGAGCTGCTGAAGGGATGCACATAACTGAGCAGGGATGCACATAACTGAGCTGCTGAAGGGATGCGCCTGGCTGAGACGCTGAAGTGATGCGCCAAACTGAGAGCGCATGGCGGTTGCTGCGCCTAGCTATAGACTTAGGGTCTTTTCTTTGTAGAAATTCTCCTTTGTACAGCCCTTTTTTAGACATGTAATAGACTTTTATATGAAATAAAAATCTTCTTTTTTAATGTCTATGCTTTTGCTGTTTGCTGTGCCAAGTACTTCATCTGAGCTTTCTGGCACATGAAATGTTAGGCGCATAGGATTTCTGTCCTGAAATTCCATGCTTCTACAAGACCCCCTTCAAAGTTTTCAAAACTTTTTGTCAAGTTTTGGAATACTTTGAATAAGAAGCATGGTGGTGTCTTCAACGGAGCGCATGACTGTTCGGGCGCATGGATACTCCGCGCATCAGTGATGGGGCGCATGCTCCTCTCAGTTAATGCAAATGATAACGCTTCAATAATCCAAAAAGATTAATGAAGATCTTTTTGGATTTATTTGCAGTTATCTCCTCACAGAACCTGAGGCGGCGGCTGATGTCACTCCTCATCGGTTTCCGCGTATGTCTAAGCCTATAAAAGGCGTCTAATGGAGAAAGAGAGGGGTTCTTCTCCACGTTGCTTTCTTCTTCTCTAGAGTTCTTTTTTCGAAAAAAACCCTAACTTCTTCTTTCTCGAGACGACCCCCAAGATTCCTTGCGGCGGTACTGGCAAGGGGAAGGAACCTGCGGAGTTCGTCGAGGAGGACGCTCCTGTCACCATCGTGACTCCGGCTGACGTTCGACCTACGGTGACGGGTGGGTGTGTTTTCTAACTTTTTAGACGAGTCCGGAGCACATGGATGCCGTGCCCTAACTCTTTATCGCCGATGCGCATGGACTTCTATCCTGATGATGTGCTGAGGTCATTCCGCCGACGCACATGGGTTTAGGCCCTGATTATGCGTCGAGGTTTTACTGCTGATGCGCATGGGTTTACACCCTAATGATGCGCCAAAGTTTCACTGCTGACGCGCATGGGTTTAAACCCTGATGATGCGCAAAAGCTTCACTGCTGACGCGCATGGGTTTAAACCCTGATGATGCGTTGAAGCTTCACTGCTGACGCGCATGGGTTTAAACCCTGATGTTGTGCCGAAGCTTCACTGCTGACGCGCATGGGTTTAGACCCTGATGACGTGCCAGGCTGCTTGACATACTTTGTCTTCTTAAATCTTCTATGTTGCCTGACTTTTGTCTTTGCTGTGTCAGTGTCGATGACTATCCCTTTGCTGAATGAAGTCCTTCTGGATGCTTCTCTTTGCCAAATGGGAGTTGATTTCGACGAGGAGGTTATTAACTGCGAAGGCTGCTATCCTACTGAATCAGCCTTTCGGGAGGATGCTGTAAATCCAGGATCAGTCGTTTGTTTTCCTCCAGAGTATGATGGAGAGCGGTAAACTGAAATCCGCTGAGTTCGAGGATGCGACTTTCTTGAAACTTGCCTTCCTGTTCGGTGACCGCTTGACCTCCACCGAGGCGAAGGTACTGAAGATCAAAGAAGACTGGTTCTTCTCTGCGAAGGGCATGGTTCTGTACATGCGGCAACTTAAACGCCAATTGTCGCTGACGGCCTTCTACCGTTTGGCTTCCAAGAGAAGGATGCCATGAGAACTTACTCCTTCTCAAGGAGGGGCAGTGGGGGGTACTCTTTCGATTGATGTTACTTCGAATCAAAGGGATACCTTGGCCGACTCGCGAGCCGGGCCCTCGTTCAGTTGCCGAACTTTGCGCCCTGGGAGCCTTTATAGTGAGGTCCCTAATGACACCTTTGCCTTTAGTGCTTCGACCTTTGCAAATCGGATGCTAACATCGTAGGTTATGTATCCGAATGGTGGTTTTAGGGTTGAAGGTTGATGTCACCACGTGCCGAAGTGGGACGAGTTGACCCTTTGGGTGTTGTCGAAGTTCAAGGCTGAGCTTAAAGAGATTGGGATGACAGCTGCTATCCGTGCAACACAAGCCGGCGTGGATCTCAACAAGCATATGTTCCTTGCACTCTTGGAAATGTTCAATACCCAGACTAGCACTTTCTTTTCTCCAGTGGGGGAGTTGGGATTGGCTCTCCATGAGATGTACGAGGTATCCAAGCTTCCCTGGGGCTCGGAACCGTACGAGGAATATTTCCCGTCAAACGAAAAGATCCTTGTTCTGGAAAATAAGGACCCGAAGATGATGGCTATTTTCAAAGAGGTGGCGAGCCATCATTACCTGATGCAACGAAAGGACAAAGGCAAGACACAGCCTCATGTGACTGCTTGGAGGGATTACGTCTTCAAGCAGGACCTGGCAGATTCTTCGAAAATTCGGTTTACGACTCCGTAGGGGCTGAAACCCGCGGAAGTGACCTCCGAAATGAGCCGACTAGGTGAGAAGTCCCTCCGTTCAAATGAGAGTGGCAAAGATGTATACAGCTGTTTCTGGCACTGTGTGCACCGGATGTCATCCAAGGCAGTGTTGACTGCATACTTGATGATATGGCTCCGGGACTGTGTGTTCTCGGGCGGATCTGGCTCTGTGGAGAGGGTAACCCGGAACCTCATTTTGCTAGCAGTGAAACTAGTTTTTGGTCGCCCCTTGGCTCTCCTTCCCGCGATGGTGTGTAACCTGCTGCGGGGTTTGAGGAATTTTGCTGACGACGTGGTCCGTGAGAGGGACAGGAAAGTCAACTTTCCCCGCGCTGAGCTACTATTCTATTATCTGATGGGATGGTTGATTCTGCATCACCCGAACGTGATGAGTCCGGGTCCTGAAGACGACCACGTTGAAGGTGACACCTTTATCTGTCGCTTTTACAAGAGGAAGTGGCTGCACACCGACGTCCCCGTCTGTAGGAGAGTCTTGTCTTATCTTCAGGGGTGGGAGATCGTCAAGGTCAGTCCCATCTTTAAAGATTTCGAGGCTGACCAAGCTACCTAGAAGACTCTGGTGAGGATGCGATCACTCTGCCTAAATGGGGGTTTCGTTGGTTGCAGAGTATTCGGCCTTCCCACTTGGTCTACCGAAACCAGAATAAGTGTTATCTGGAGCCATATTTGCCGAGCCGGTTTGTTCGCCAATTTGGTTACACCCAGCTAATGTTACGGAACCCCAGTAACAGTCTGGGGTTTGCTGGAAGTTTACTGGATGGAGCCCAGGGTTGGCAATATTATAATATCGGGTGCACTGGGGTTCGTTTCAATACACCAGTTCACAACCCTCGGCCACAGATCCTGTATTCGATCGTTAAGCTGTATTGCGCCATGAATACTGTGCCTCCTGATTATGATAGGGAGACTAGTTTCATCGTTGGAACTCAGTTAGAGGCTACGAAGAATATGTTGGCGGCGGCTCGGTCATATCGTCCACCAGAGTTGGCGGGATATCGGACTGCTACTGCAGCATCAACGGAAGGCACTCGGGAAGATCCCCCAGCTGGAAAGAGGCGGGCTGATGCAGAAGCCAGTTCGTCTGTACCAAAAAGGCCAAGAAAAATGACGACTCCAAAGACTACGGGAGTGCCGTCTGTAACGCAAATGGAATCAGTTCCTGCTGAGGTAAAGACATTTTCCATAATCTGGCTCCTTCTGTCATTTTTGTGACATATGCTTTCCTTTTGTAGGAACCATTGAAGAAGAAGACCCGGGTTTCGAAACCGGGTGTCAGTAAACCGAAGGAGGTGGCGAGCTCTTCTGATGAGCGCATTCCTCCGATTGTAATGTCTCCCGTGGAGGAGAATCCTGACAATGTCATTCCTACGGAGACTTTAGTATCTCCAGATTATGTTAGAAGGGAAGCTGAGGTTGAAGTAGTTTTCGGGATGGTGCAAACCACCATAGGGGACTCTGACATTGAGGACCCAGCAGATAAGGGGCTTCCAGATGAGAAAGAGGAGTGGAGTTCGTCGTCTTCAGATGACGTTCCTCCAGAGATGAGTGAGCCTGTTGCAGGAGCAATAGACATGATTAAAACAGAGGAGAGGGTTGATTCCCCTCCTTGTCATGATGAGGGAAGGTTGGCTGCAGCATTGCCGAGCCCTACCCCAGACTCAGCAGCGGAAGCTGAGGTCGCTGCCGACCGGGAGGTAGCAACAGATTCTATCCCCGTGGAGGGATCCGATGAGGAAGGTGAGACTCGTCCGTCGAGCCTGACTCTAGGGGAGCCGAGTCAGGAAACAAGTGTTGATCTCGCTGCTTTGCCAGAGGGGAAAGGTCCCGTGCGGCCTGCTGATAGCATGTTGGAGATGGAGGAGATAGCCCCTGACGTCGGAGGTCCCTCCGAGCTTGAGAAGGGTAAGGGTTTGCTAGAAATCCCTGTTGCTCCTTCTACTTGCGGCACGATATCGATGCCCCTCTCGGCTCCTTCCTCTCTCTTGGCTTCTCGGGCCAGTGGTGAAGTTCAAGCCCCTGTTGAAGGAGAGTCCATTGATGCCGAGGTTTCAGCCTCGCAGATTGAAGCCGGTGGGTCTTCTTCTGGTCCGTCGTCTAGAGCAGCTCCTCCAACTCCTACTATGACACCACGAGTGCTGGCGAATGCAGATGAGTACGTGGAGTTTATCATTGAGGCGGTGTACAAGATGCTGCAGAGGGGCATATCGGTAGTGATGAATGCCAATGGAAGTTTCGAGACGGCAAAAACCATGACACTCCCTCACATTGGTATGATACGTTCCCACCAGGGCCATGATTATATGGCCGAAATTTTGGAGGCATCGGTGGCCGAGCTGGACCAGCTGCTTTTCGAGTTTCAGTGTATCCAGCAAAATGATCTCTCCGCCCTGATAGACACGGAAAAGGAGAAGTTGATCGCTGAGACTGAGTCATCTTATCAGGCCTCCGTGGGTGTCTGGGAACGCGAGGTGGCCAAAACTGAGGCTGCGGTGGAGAGGCTATCTCAGTCCACGCCGGAGAAGGTGGAGTTGCGAGCTGCATTGGACGCTAGTATAGCGGAGGTTATTGCCAAGATTCGCCTCCTTGAAGACCAGCGGGCCCAACACTTATTAGATGCTGAACATGTAGCATCTAAGGAGGAGGAAGCAGCTTTCACCCGCCAGGCTCTTTCCCTGGCACAGCAGCGGCAACAGTTGGACGAGAAGCATGGGGATGATACTTCTCCTGAGGCCATAGAAATGATGCGTCAAGAAGCCGAACGCCGAGTCCTGGCGACCGCAGAGACTCGGGCGACAGACTTGAAGCGTCGGATCGAAGAGCTTTCAGCCAATCCTGGAGATACTTAGGGATTGTAGTCTCTCATTTTTTTTGTTATTTTGTGTAATTTGCAACTCCTGCTGGGGATGTAATTCTTTACTTTTGAATAAAGAATACAGAGTTTTATGGTGTATTCATTTTTGCTGTCATGAACTTGATGATTTGTGTGGACCTATTATCTTTTGTGCACCTTAGTTTTTAGGTACAGATAATAAGTTTGGGAGAACCGATATATTTGCTCAGAGGTAATGTGGACATGGCAAATATGGGATTCAAATGATGGAATCTTCCTTCTCAGGTGTCATGGACGTGGTAGGAATGACTATGGGGGGATACGCGAAACTACTCAGAGGTAATGTGGACATGAAAGTTCTGCGATCAATGTACGGCAACGCAGGGGTTGTTTGTACGGGATGTTTACTCAGAGGTAATGTGGATGTGGTAAACATGATGGGTAGCATAGTCTTACGGAGCATAAGATTCTACTTTATAGGGCGTAGAGGAGCAACTCAGAGGTAATGTGGACGTGGTTGTCCTTATACTGGAGGATAGAATGCCACGGAACAGCTGGGTTCCGGAAGCGTAAGATTTTATGGAAGGGAATCGTACGTGAGTCCCGATGATTGGGTCCATAGAATCCCTTGTTGGGTGGAGATAGAAGTACATGTCTGAAGGATGTCAAGAGTAGTACTTCTTTAGGAACTTGCCGTTGATGGGCATCATGAACAAGTCCCCATTGGGTTTGGCTAGGCGGTAAGCACCGTTTGAGTATACCGTCTCTATGATGAAAGGTCCCTTCCACTTGGGCTCGAACTTTTCTGGTATTTTGTGTGTCAACACCATCGGCCTCCTTACTGCCAGAACCAGGTCGCCTTTTTGGAAAGTCCTCTGTTTGACCTTCTTGTTGAAAGCCTGTGATATACGGGCTTGATAGAGATCGATGCGCTGTTGAGCTAGGAGATATTTTTTGTCAAGTGCCTCCAATTCTCGCAGACGGCGACGTTGATTGTCTTCTTCTGTGAGTTAATTTATGATCTCTACACGGAGTGAGGGTATCTGGATCTCGAGAGGTAGCACCACTTTGCTCCCGTAGACCAAGGAGAATGGTGTGTTGCCCGTCGGGGTCTGTACCGTTGTGCGGTAGGCCCAAAGGCATTCGTCGAGCTTTTCATCCCAGTCACATTTGTTGGATGACACGACCTTTTTGAGTAGCCTGACGATAGTTTTGTTAAACGCCTCGACCAATCCGACTGCTGCCGGATTGTAGGCGGTCGATGCTACGTTCTGAGTGCGATTCTTGTCACAGAATCTGCTAAAAATATGGCTGATGAATTATGGACCGTTATCGTGGATAATCCTTTGAGGCACCCCGAAACGGTAGATAACATGGTGCTTGATGAAGCTGATCACCCTAGAGCTCTTCACTTTCGTCAGCGGAATTGCTTCGGCCCATTTGGAGAAGTAGTCGGTGATGGCTAGGATGAAGCGGTGTCCCCTCAATGAAGGAGGGGTGATCGGTCCTACAATGTCCATGCCCCAAGCTTCGAAGGGCCAAGAGGCGACCATAGGATGTAGTGGTTCCGACGGCGTATGGATGAAGTCGGCATGAAGCTGGCAAGCATGGCACTTTTTGGCATAGTCGACATCGTCGGCTGCCATGGTTGGCCAGTAGTAACCCATGCGTCATAGTCGATCCTGCAACTTAGGCCCAGGTTGATGAGCCCCGCAAGTTCCGTCGTGAGCTTCTCGAAGGGCTTCGGCTGCTTCTTCGTTGGATAAATATCGAAGGAGAAGTCCATCATAGGAGCGTCGGTACAGCATTTTAGTAGCTGTATCGTAATAGAATCGAAGGGAACGCCTCCTGACTGAGAGCGTTTTGAGTCACCGTAGGCTCCTAGATTTTCATAGCGAACTTCATACTGCCCTCTGATCTGGTTAACGACGAGTTTTGAGTCACCGTAGGCTCCCAGATGATCCATCCCCAGCTGTTGCGCAGCTGGAGTCCCATGATGAGAGCGTTGTACTCAGCAACATTGTTGGAGTACGGCTTCGAAAGGGAGTAAGCATGCTGGATGACCAGCAGATCGGAGGAGACTAAGACTACCCCCACTCCGGCGATGATTTGGCTATTGGGGCCTGTTCTTGAAGCGCTATCAAAAAACATCCGCCAGACGGAGCTTTCTTCGGTGACATTTGATTCTTGGACCTCATCCGGGATGTCTTCATAGAGTCTGGAGGACTCTGGGATGGGGTGCGCGGCTAAAAAGTCGGCCAGAGCTTGACCCTTGACGGCTTTTTGTGGAACAAACACCATGTTGTATGGCGTCAACAGGATCGCCCATGTAGCTAGCCGGGGGTTCAATGATCCTGGCTTCGTCATGAGAACCCTGAGTGGATTGACTCGGGAGATGACATGAATTGTCTGGCCCGAGACATAATGGCGAGTCTTCTGGATGGCGAACACCAAAGCCAAACACTCATTTTCAACGGGGTTGTACCGGTGTTCGGCCCCGATCAGTGTCCTACTGAGGTTGTAGATAGCTTGCTCGTAGCCCGCATCGTTGTTCTGAGCCAACAAAGCGCCGAGGGAATGGTCTATGGCACGGACGTAGAGAAAAAATGGTTTGCCTGAGACGGGTGCCACCAGGACTGGCGGGCTTGTCAGGTAAGCTTTGATGTCATCGAAAGCTTTCTGGCATTCCTCTGTCCAGACGTAAGAGACTCCCTTCTTCATGAGCTGAGTGAAGGGTTGGCATTTTTCGGAAAGGTTTGCTATAAACCTTCGGATGTATGCCAGACGCCCCTGCAGGCCTCGAAGTTCTCAGAGATTCTTCGGAGGGTCCATGTCAAGGATGGCCTTGGTCTTCTCGGGATCGATATGAATGCCTATCGCCGTGATGATGAAGCCCAAGAACTTTCCGCTAGAAACCCCAAGGTAGGATTTAGCAGGGTTCATCTTGAGTTGATGCGCTCGCATGAGATCGAAAACTGTCTTCAGGTCTTGTAGGTGATCTCCTTTGAGACGGCTCTTGACTGCGATGTCATCAACATAGCACTCTACTGTCTTACGAAGATGTTGATGGAAGATGGTACTCATAGCCCGTTGGTATGTAGCACCAGCATTCTTCAAGCCGAAGGGCATCTCTGTGTAGCAGAAAATCCCCTTCGGAGTCCTGAATGACGTGTGTTTTGTGTCATCGGGGAACATCTTGATCTGGTTGTAGCTCGAATGCCCGTCCATGAAAGACATGCGTTCAAAGCCACATGTATTGTCGAACATCATGTCAGTAATTGGAAGCAGGAATTCGTCCTTCGGACAAGCGGTGTTGAGGTCCCTGAAGTCGATATAGACCCATATCTTATCATTCTTCTTGGTGATAGGGACGACGTTGGCCACCCAATCCGGGTGTTGTTCTTCACAGATAAACCCACTGGTTAGGAGTTTGTCTACTTCTTGATCGATAGTGTTCATGATGTCAGGACGAAAACGTCGTTGTTGCTGCTTTATAGGCTTGGCATCAGGTAAGATGTTAAGCCTATGCATCGCGATCTGAGGATCAAGTCCCGGCATATCTTCGTAGCTCCAGACGAAGACGTCGATATATTCTTTGGCCAATTGGACCAAAGATTCCCGGTCTTCTCCTTTTAGGCTTTTGCTGATGAAGATGGGTTTGGAAGAAGATCCATCCCCAAGGTCGATCTACTCGACTTCGTCTTCGGTAGGGGGTTCGGGTAATTCAAAATGAGACTCCCACTGTGCTTCTAGGCGTTGAGCCCAAGGTTCTTTCTCGAAGAATTCTGGCGTTTGGTCTTCGTCTTCATCTTCTTGAGATTGTGCAGATGCCATGTTGGCTGATACTACCATCTTGAAGACCGAGCCGATACTTGTATCGGAATCCCAAGTTGATGCTTTGGACGAATGAGAATGTTCTACTTCTTCTGCCTCCGAACTTTCTGGAGTTGTCGGCGGCGTGACGTTGCCTACCCCCAGTTCTGTCTTGGAGGACTTCTTCGTCTTCAAGGCACAGATTCACAGGGGCTAGACTACCCCCAACTACGTCCGGGAAGCTGACTTCGTCTCCAGGATGAAGATCCACCCCAGCTGTGCTCTGGAGGACATCTTCGTCTTCAGAAGGAGGATCAACAAGGGCTTGACTACCCCCAGCTTCCTCCAGGATCTTCTTTCTGCCCCGAGTGCCTTCAAACACTCCAGAGGACGGGACAGTTGTCTTGGTTTTCCTCGGTTGGATCTTGGACGAGGACGAGGAGTTGGCAGTCGCCTTTCGGATGGACGAGGAGTTAGAGATTACGTTGCATGAAGCAACCTTTAGTTCTGGCTCCTCTTTAATTGACACCTTCTTTCCGAGGCGACGTCGGAGGGGTGTTGATGATTGCAGCCGCTAGAATACCGACTACCTTGGTGGTAGGACTGCTATTTTGCAACAACAGTTGATGGTGACTACAGCACAGGTGTGCCCTGTGAGGGGCGTATTATGCTTGTCAGTCGACTCTCCTGATCAGCGCTTATGACTGATCATATTACGCAAATCATTGGAGGAGAGTGCCACCTTCGCACCCCCCTCAGGCACATAGCAAGGCCAAGCGTTGGGGTGGTCAAGTGAATGTTGCGCCCCCTGATCCAACGCAAAACATGCGCTCAGATCAGTAGTGGGGGAACAACATTTACAGTGACTTGAACGAACCTCAGACGTACAACCAGTGGAGGCACGGGAGTTCAAGACCATAGGGTTTGCCTTGCTCGACTTTGTTGCGAATATAATAGATGTGCCCAAGTGAGACAAGGACTTTGAAGGTCGGCTCATTTCTGGCGCAGAAGCACCCGAGTAGACCTTATATAGCTTACCATCCGCAGCGTGCATGATTGTGAGCACATGCTTCTGGTTTGATGCCGACATAGCACGTTTGAGGCGCATGGCCCGTGCTGCCTTGGACTTTTCGTACCAGCCCGCTGGGGTGCATAGTACTCAGAGTTCAAATTCTCCTCGCCACGACAGCGAGTGAGTTTGTCAAAGACAGAGACCTTCTGTGGCGCATCAGAGGTGATGCGTAGGGCATTAGTTGTGCCCCTGCTCCACCGATGCATCTTCCTCATCTGAGAGGGAGATGGCTGGGGAATGTGGTCAGCCGTACGTTTCCCTGAGAGATGTGCTGCACCGGTAGGCGCATCTTGGCTGCTGAGGACGTCAGCAGGAAGGGTAGGTTGCATCGGCGCATCCCTTTCAGTGGTGGTGCCAGAGGCGTCGATCTTGCACACCCAGACTTGGCGAGTCTTCTTCGGCTTCGACAACCACTTCGAAGGACTCGCACTGCCTTCAGAGATGAACTCCTCATACGCCTGTTGATTGAGGCGTACGACCAGCGTCTTGTGGGAGGAGCCCACCTTCACGTCGTCGGATTGCAACACAGCTTTCTCGGTGGAGGAGAAAGAGGTCCCCAGCAGAGTCGCCAGCTTGTTTGCCACTAAATTTTTTTGATTGCAATTTCAATTACAAACAGAACAGTATTACAATGTAGGACTTAGATGTAGTCCTAGGAGTACACTTTTGTTTATCTGGGTCCCTTGTGCCGATGGAGCGAGTGGTAATACGTTGACTCCGTTGACGATCTGACGACGGTTATCGGTTTTCTGAAGGTCTGAGTTGCTCTGGGTGCTGGATCTTGCGGAGAGGAAGAAGACGTGGAGTGTCTGTATCTGCCTCTCTCTGTGTATATGTAGGTTCGTAGCTGTGTGTGGAAGAAGAAAATGATCCCTCTATTTATATCTTGCAGGCTGGCTGCTCATGCGCGTATATGTAGGATGTGTCGATTTGTGGGGATGCCACATGGTGATTGCTGATGGAGGCGCATGGACGATGCGCTCTGATTGAGGAGTTGAACCCTTCCTTTGCCTTTGTGGGCTGCGGCCGAGCTGACACGTAGCAATAGAGAGGATCTTTTAGTTGCTGAGATCTTGGGTGATTAGCACCCCTTTATAGGTTGAATCGAGTCAAAGGACACGTGTCGTAGGTCCATGGTTTGAAGATCTCGGATTTGGTGGAGAGTGATCTGATAGGATGCGCCTGGAATTGGGCGTATGAGGAGACTTTGGCTTGTAACCTTTAGGAGTCACGAACCAATTGGGGCGCACGGCTTTTGAGGCGCATGCGGGGCTTCAGTAGTGACTTTGACTTCTGTCTTTAGGGATCAGAGAAAAGTCTGAGGCGTATGGCTTTTGAGGCGCATGCAGAGATTTGGGCGCATGGCTGCGGAGGTGCATGCAAAATTGTTGGGCGGCCACGTGGCTTGTAACCCCGGAGGAAAGTAATGATGATGCTGACGTTGGCGACGCTTCGTCTTCTGAAAAAGCTGTCAACTGTTCAGTCCTCGGGGGACGTGTTGCCAACTCTGTCATACTTCAGCATTTAATGTTCTTTGGCAGGTGATGGGCTGTTGAGTGGACGCATCGATCTGTGTTCCACTAGGCGTATGGGGACGCATGGGCGCATCCTCATAAGGCGCTTGGGGCTGATGGGCGTGTCAGTGTGATGCGCGGTCTGACCGGCGCATCCGTTTGCATGACACGTCTTTATTGGCCCGACTGTTACGTTCTTCGAGTGCTTTAAATAGCCGTCTTTGACTTGGCCGAATTCGAAGCATCAGGTTCATCACCATTAATACAAATTCATTGTATGGGATTCGGAGATTCCGCCACTTGGCGCATGGGTTTGATTTGTCCGGCCTATAAATAGTGGCAAGAAAAGAGTTTGCTTTTCGTTCTCTCACGTCCTCCCGAAATAAACTTGTTTGCTCGAGCACATTCTGTTGACGAGATGCTCCCGAGGGTGAAGATGCGATGCATTGTCTTTATTGATGCACTTGAAGGTGACTGTTACATCCAAAAGTCGGAGTCGAGGGCTTCTGAGGCAGGCGGAAGGTGGCTGTTGCATCCAAATATCAGGATGCTCGAGCCTCGTCTCCGTTATGCTGAAAGAGCCACAGATCGGAATTGCGGTGCCCCGATCATCTTCCTTGGGCTTCGGGTGAGCTCCTCCTCCTGCTAGAGTGGGTGTTGCCTATTCTGGTTGTGTTGAAAGCTTCTCCTTTAGCCGCGGATTTGCGGTGCTCTCCTCTTCTAGCTAGGGGGTTGATTGCCTACCCTCGTTCTGCTCAATAAATGCTTCATTAGTCAAAGAATTTAATCAGGTCACGGTAAGGCGCATATGCTGAGACTTCATGATGCGCCTGACTGAGACGCTGAAGGGCGGCACATAACTGAGCTGCTGAAGGGATGCACATAACTGAGCAGAGATGCACATAACTGAGCTGCTGAAGGGATGCGCCGTGCTGAGACGCTGAAGTAATGCGCCAAACTGAGAGCGCATGGCGGTTGCTGCGCCTAGCTGTTGACTTAGAGTCTTTTCTTTGTAGAAATTCTCCTTTGTATAGTCCTTTTTTAGACATGTAATAGACTTTTATATGAAATAAAAATCTTCTTTTTTTATTGTCTATGCTTTTGCTGTTTGTTGTGCCAAGTACTTCATCTGAGCTTCCTGGCGCATGAAATGTTAGGCGCATAGGATTTATGGTCCTGAAATTTCATGCTTCTACAGTAATCAGAAGGCAAACGCAAACACAGAGATTTATACTGGTTTTCCTCTTGTGAGGACTAGTCCAGTCGGAAGAACTCTAGCTTCCAGTTGAATCCACTATTGGAAAATCCCGTAAGTTTTTATACGAAGTCCTTGCAACTTCTACAGATGCGAGCTTTGATACGAAGAACTCGACCAACTTCAATTGTGAAGAGTGTATCTTTAATCAAGCCTCTGATTACAATCGCTCTGAAACTTCTAGACCGTACCGCACTGGCAAATCGACTAGAGGATTATAACTGGCTTGGGATTTGAAAATGGAAGCTTTTTGAACTCTTTGGAAGAAAATGTAAGATTTAGAAGAGAAGAGATGAAAGTGAATTGGTGATTTGAAATGATCGAAATCCTTCTCTATTTATAGTTTTTCCAAAGGCAGAACTCTGACAGAATTCGGGCAGAATTCGGACAGAACTCTTTGTAACCAACCGCAACTGAAGGAAGACCAAGTTCAAAATTAAACGTTCACATAACGTTCAACTTGGCCGAACTCTGGCCGAGTTCTGTCATGATTTGGTCAGTTGATTTTATGAAAAATAATTTTTGGCTTTTTGAAAATCCTTCAGAAGCTTTTTGTAAAATAGATGTTTTTCAAAAACATATGTCATTTTAGAAAGATAGGTCAGTTTTGAAAAATAATTTTGGATAGCCTATTTGCCGGTACGACTTGGTGTACAATGTATTCCTAGACTCAATAAAAATGAAAATTACATTGCTTTAAGGAAATACAATCTTGAGTGGCAAACAGCTTCGGTCTTGAACTTAGTAGATATTCAATCTTTGATTAGTGTCCAAAATGTCGTAAGTAAACATCTGAATTGATTCGTATATCGAGACAGAGTTTGATCAATTATTAAAATCAGGTTTGACCATGACCAATGGGCCAACAATCTTCCCTACTTTTATAATTGACAAACCTTGACCGATATAACATCTTTGGTCTTGATCAATTCAAAAGTGTACCGAAAGTACCGAGATATAAAATGTAAAAATTGTTCATAACCTGTATCCATGAAGATGTTAGATCTTATTTCTCCCCCGTTGTCACTTAGCAAAATAATTGCAAAGAGAAAGCTTCCCCGCAATAAATGCATAAGTAACAAGCAGTGAAGAAACACAAAAAAATATGAATAAAGACATTCAACACATGCATGGTATAAACATTAAAAAATAAGATAAAGAGATATGGTATAAACGACACAGGCATGGTATTTGTCACAGGCAGTCTATATGGAAGCATAAAGAAAGATAATGCTATAATAAAGCTGAAACAAATAAAGTGCTGAACAATAAACTAAACTGAGTCATAAAAAAAACATGTCCATCCAAATGTCATATCTAAATAAAAAGAGTACTGATACTATCTTGGAATGTCGGAGCATTTCCAAGTAAACATAAGACAAAGTCATCAGTCTCAAAAAGTAACAACTCAAAAGTCATCCTCATCCTCATCATCATCAGGTACAGTGCTAGCATGTCCAGATGGACCAGCTCCAGAAGTGCCAGCTCCAGAATTATGTGGAGTAGCATCAGAAGTACGATACCAATCGTATGCGTTTCCTGGCTGGAACAAAGAGTGGACCGCCTCATCATCAATGCGGTAGCCAGATACAGAAGGGTCTCGAGGAAGAGAGCTAGCAGATTGACCCGTCTGTGCAAATCGAAGATTGGCAAAGGAGTTGGCAATAGCCTGGAACCGAGTCACGTCACGGAACTCATGTTCCCTGGAAGTGTCAACGAAGAATATCTGCAGATCTGATAAATGCTGGTGAATACCCTCAATGGTCATAGGGTAAGACTGAGGAGGACCAGGTACAGTAGGAGCAGGTACAGTATGAGCAGGTGCAGGAGGGGGAGGAGCAGTGGCAATGCTGCGACGAGAAAGCTTGAAAAACTTGGGCTCAGGATCCAGAGCACAAGTGGATAAGTCATATCAAATCTCTGAAAGATGCGTGGGATGATCATCGCATAAGAGAGGTTGCGGTCTCTTCCGCGACATCTACCCATCATCTGAATGGTAGTCTTAGGGGCAGAAAAAGGAATCCCCTTAAGAATGTGATATAAAGCAGAAAGCTCGAGTGCAGTGACATCATCTTTTGAAGTAGATTTTGGAAGTAGAGTAGAATAGATGATGCGATGTAATTCGTAGTTAAACAAGTTCAAGTTATTGGCCTTGAACTTTCCAGGACGAGCACGTGCGGGCGCACAAAGCTCATTCTTAAAACTAACAAGAGTCGTATCCTCGGGGAAATCGAAGTCAGTGATGTCATCGAGCGGGGCACCTTCGTTTAGAAGACCAAGGATTTCTGCTAGCGATTCATCATTGAACTCGATATCTATCTCGCCGATACGAGTTCTCACGATAAAAGTGTCTAACACGAAATTACAGTAAAATAGTCTAATTGCATTATAGCTATAGGGAATTATAAAGTAGCAAAGTGATGTAACTCTAATGCCTCAAAGTAAGGATGGTGGTCAGGAAATACAGTCCATTTGATCGGAGATTCGGTACATATAGTACGCATAATGAAGTCGACATACCAAAGTAATGCTTGGTCGGGAGTTTTGAAATAAAACTCATCCAATACACCGTCATTCGATTGGACCGGAGAAAAGTCTTCACTGGCATGGGTCTTCTTCCTCTTGAAAGGATTGAATCCCTTAGCCATTCTATCCCAAAAACTAGAAACCCTAATAATTTGAGAGTGGAGGAGAGAAGGAATTATACCTTCTGAGAATCAAGTATGCTGTAGAGGATGCAATTCTCCGCACGAATCCAAAATTTGGAAGAAGATCTCCATGTAGATTGGAAGAAGAAAGGTGGAAAAGAACTAGTGTTTTCGGGCGACTGCTGCTGCTGTGATGTGGTTTTGGAAGGGATGAAGAAGATGGGGGCCTCGGGTTCTGACTGAAATATATATACACCCAGCCGAACTATGGCCGAATTCGGACCGAACTCAGGTCGAATTTGCCAAGGGTTCTCTTGGATATATATAAAAAAAATTTGTGGGCCACATCTTTTTCATCAATTCATTTCAATTATTTAATTCAAAGTTTAGTAATTTTAAATATCAAATAATATAATTAATATTATTTTATAAATTAATATTCTTTACTCAGCATCTGTTTCAGATTAGCTGTAGGAGTACTGTCCCAGCTAATGGAGGTTCACCGGGGAACTCTTAAATACCGCTTCGCTTCGATCGTAGTCGCGGTGACAGACAGACTCTTTTTAGGCTTGTCTCGAAAATGGTTTATTGAGTATTGAATAAATTAATTAATAAAACAAAATTAATTAATATTATTGACATCTAAAATTCCTAATTCTCATCGTAAATAATTGAAACGATCTTCCGCTAGAGGTTTTGTGAGTATGTCAGCCAATTGATTCTGTGTGTCTATGTATACAAGGTCTATATCTCCATTTTGTTGATGATCTCTAAGAAAATGATGTCGAATCTCGATATGCTTAGTACGAGAATGACATACTGGATTCTTAGTCAAATTAATAGAACTAGTGTTATCACAGAAAATGGGTATATGTGTGAAATACAATCCATAGTCTTCTAAAGTTTGCTTCATCCACAAAATTTGTGCACAACAACGTCCTGCGGCGATATACTCAGCCTCGGTTGTTGATAATGCGACAAAATTTTACTTTTTGCTAAATCAAGAGACGAGAGCTTTTCCTAGGAAATGACATGTGCTGCTGGTACTTTTTCTATCTAGTTTGCATCCGGCAAAATCAGCATCAGAATAATCGGTTAGGTTAAATGACGTGGTTTTAGGATACCATAAGCCGACAGAAGAAGTACCTTTAAGGTATCGGAAGATACGCTTAACTGTGCACAGATGTGATTCCTTAGGATTGGCTTAAAAACATGCACACAAGCAAACACTAAACATAATGTCTGGTCGACTAGCAGTTAAATACAGTAAGCTACCGATCATACCTCGATACTTATGTATGTCGACGGGTTTGCCTTGATCATCAATATCAAGCTTGGTTGTAGTTGCCATTGGAGTGCTAAGTGGCTTGACTGCTTCCAGGTCGAACTTCTTTAATAGATCCTTTGTGTACTTTGCTTGATTTATGAACGTCCCATTGTTTGATTTGTAGTTCGAGAAAGAATTTCAGTTCTTCTATCATGCTCATTTCAAACTCATTCTGCATACACTTTAAAAATTCTTGACAAAGAGATTCATCAGTAGATCCAAAAATAATATCATCTACATAGACTTGAATCAAAAGAATATTGTTATTCAAAGATTTTATAAATAATGTAGTGTCAACCTTTCCCTTTGAAAAACCGTTGTCAAGTAGAAAAGAACTTAGACGATCGTACCAAGCACGAGGGGCTTGTTTCAAACCGTATAAGGATTTCTTCAACTTGAAAACATAATCAAGATATTTGAAATCAGTAAAACCAGGAGGTTGAGCTACATAAACTTCTTTTTTTATAAACCATTTAAAAATGTGCTTTTGACATCCATTTGAAATAACTTGAAATTATGAAAACATACAAATGCACATAACATGCGAATGGATTCTAATCTCGCAACTGGGGCATAAGTCTAATCGTAGTCGATACCTTCTTCTTGATTGTATGCTTGAGCTACGAGTCGAGCCTTATTACGAGTCATTAAACCATTCTCGTTCAGTTTGTTTCGGAATACCCAACGGGTGCCAATGACCGGATGATCAATGGGCTTGGGAATAAGTTTCCAAACTTTATTCCGTTCGAATTGGTTTAATTTCTCTTGCATAGCATCTAACTAAAAATTATCACTACATGCTTCTTCAATATTTTTGGGTTCAAGCTGTGAAATAAAAGCAACACAAGAAGCTATATCTTTACTAGAGGAACGAGTACTTACACCCTTGGTAATCTTACAAATTACCAAGTCCTTTGGATGATCTGCCAAGAATCTCATCTCTTTTGGCGTATCCTCAGGATTGCTGGTTTCGGCTTTTTTGTTTGAAGGTTCTGCATCTTTGTGTGAAGGTTTTGCAGTAGCTGTACTTGGTGTGTTTACGTCTTCATTGTCGTCATCGTCTAAGTATTGATTTAGCTCATCAAACTTGACATTAATTGATTCTTCGTTGATCATGGTTCTTTTGTTGAAGACTCTGTACCCTTCATCGGCCTTTTCATCAAATTTACTCATATTGTCTTTAGTATTAAGAATAAAGCATTTACAACCAAAAATCTTGAAATATGAAACAGTGGGTGTTCTATCAAACCATAGTTCATAGGGAGTCTTCTTCGATATATGTCGAATTAGAACCCTATTGAGAATATAGCATGCTGTATTGACAGCTTCAGTCCAAAAGTATCTGGGTAGACTAAACTTGTTTAACATTACTCTAGCCATTTCAGATAGAGTCTTGTTCTTACGTTCCACAACTCTATTTTGTTGTGGAGTCCTAGGGCAAGAGAATTCATACAAAGAACCGTGTGTTTCACAAAATTGCTTGAACTCTACATTCTCAAATTTGTCGCCATGATCACTACGAATGCGAGTAATAATAAACCCTTTTTCATTTTGTACTTTCTTATAAAAGGTGACGAATTCTGATAATGCATCGTTCTTGCGTGCAAGAAAATATACCCATGTATATCTAGAGAAATCATCTACAATGACAAATGCATATAACTTACCACCTAGACTAGCAATTCTACTTGGTCCAAATAAGTCCATATGCAACAATTATAGAGGTCTAGTGGTACTTACAGCGTTCTTGGATTTAAATGTGGATCGGGTAGCTTTGTTCTTTTCACATTCACTATATACCGTATCCTTCTTGAAAGATATGTCCGGTAAGTAGCGTACCAACTTCTTTGTAGAAAGTTTTGAAATTGTGTCCATGTTTGTATGACCGAGTCTCATATGCCATAGTTTACTCTCAATGCTTTTGGCCATCAAACATTTACCTGTTTTGTTAGCATCTTCTAACAAATAGAAAATATATATGTTGTCTTTCCTGATACCTTCAAAGATAGTACTACCAGTTGAACTATCAACTATAGTACATTTGTCTTTGACGAAGTTAATGCCATAACCGTGATCAGCTAAATGGCTTATGCTGAGCAGATTATATTTTAACTCGGTAACTAGACAGACATCTTTAATCATAGGATAGGGAGCCTTACCAATGTCACTGATACCGATTATGTACCCTCTTAAATTATTACCGAAGGAGACGTATCCTTCTTTATTCTTTTTCGACAGTATTGCGAATAATGAAGCATCACCGGTCATGTGCCGTGAGCAACCGCTGTCGAGGATCCATTTGCTTCTAGCATGTGAAGGGCGTCCCACCTACAAAATAATTTACAGATAAAACTCTTGGTACCCATTTCTTGTAGGGTCCTGACTGGTTAGTTTTTGGTATCCATGCATAAATATTTAAATCTACTAACTTTCTGATTCTACATGCAAAGGATATATGACCAATGAGGCCACAATAATGACATTTTGCATGTTGAGTGTTGAAAGTTATGTGAGGTGCATGATTGGTTGGTTTTGGTTTTCTAGTATAGAGGAATGCATGCTTATTAGTCTTCTTGGGCATAGGTTTGGTATGGTTTGGTCTGAAAGTGTTTGGTTTGGGCGTGTTCCGATGATTCGGTAATTGACACGTGTTAGAATAGGAAGCAGCAACTTTAGGCCATTTTCCTAAACTAATTTCCAACTTTTTGGAGGTGTTATATAATCTAGTGTAGTCATATGTATGTGTTTCTATTCTGACTTGTGCACACTGGAGACTCTTTCTCTCCTTAGATAGGTCTTCCTTTAGCTGGATGATAGTTTGGTCTTTTTCTTCGGATAACTTAATAGTCTCATGTAACAACAACTTAATAGATGAAAGCTCACCAGATTCAATTGAAGAGTCATTATTTCTAACATGATCTAGTTGGTCGATAAGTCTTTCTATTTCACCTTTGTACTCTTTGAGTACCTTCTTAGAGGTTTCATATTTACTACGCAGTTTCCTGTAATCATTTAACCGGTCACTGAAAGCCTCTCCTAGTTGCTCAAAGGTGAAATCATCATAAGGATCAAATAGAGGATTAGTAATTACCTGATCGCAAGCCATCAAGCATAGATTTGCAGCGTCATCTGATTGTTGTTCTTCTGAATCGTTGGCTTCATTTTCATGCCATATGCTTGTATTGGCGTACTTCCTTGAAGTAGACTTCTTCAGGTAGCCTTTGTCATATTTGCTGCTTTTTCTTGTTGATGATGATGATGATGTTGGACAATCTTTCTTTATGTGTCCTTTCTTCTTGCATCTGTAGCAAATAGGATCTTCCTCGTTGTTTTTGCTGTTGCTATCTTTTGTTCTCCTGTTAAATCTCATAAACTTCTTGAATTTTCTTACCAGAAGAGCTTGATCTTCAGAGTCAGAGTCGCTGTTGTCAGAATCATCTTCGACAGTTCTTCTATGTTGAACCTTGAGAGCGATCGACTTTTCTGACTTCTCCTTTGGTGTAGCATCTTCAAAGTATTGAAGTTCTAACTCGTAAGTGAGTAGCTTACCCATGAATGTTTCTAAAGACATTGTTGAGAGGTCGTTTCCTTCAATGATTGCTGTAGCCTTTAGAATCCAGTTCTTTGTGAGAGCTCGTAGAAGTTTGCGAATCTTTTCATGGTTACTATATTCCTTGCCTAACGAAGACAAAGGATTTATAATATTCAAGAATTTCGTAAACATCTGAGTGACTGATTCACTTGGCTTCATTTTGAATGCCTCGTACTCCTGAGTAAGTCTGCTGATCTTTGACTCCTTGACTTGTGTTGTTCCTTCGTGGGTTACTTGAAGTTTCCACACTTCATTTGATGTTGTGCAGGTAGATACCCTGCTGAATTCAGTTCTGTCTAAAGCACAAAATAAAGCGTTAATAGCACGTACGTCAAGACTGGCCTGTTTGCCATTAAAATCTTTGAATTACAAATTTTAATTACAAACAGAATAGTATTACAATACAGGACTTAGATGTAGGCCTAGGAGTACACTTTTGTTTATCTGGGTCCCTGTGTCGATGGAGCAAGTGGCAATATATTGACTCTGTTGCCGATCTAACGACGGTTTTCGATTCTCTGAAGGTCTGAGTTGCTCTGGGTGCTGGAGCTTGCGGAGAGGAAGAAGACGTTGAGTGTCTGTATCTAACTCTCTCACTGAGTGTATGTAGGTCTCTGTCCGTAGGTGTGTGTCTTCCTGTGTGTGTATGGAAGAAGAAAATGATCCCTCTATTTATAGCTTGCAGGCTGGCTGCTCGTGCGCGCATATGTAGGATGCGCCTGTACATGGGGGCGCCACGTAGTTGAATCTGCGGGAGACGCATGGATGATGCACCATCATTTGTGGGTTGAATCCTTCATACTACTTTTGTGGACTGGTACGTGGCAGAGGAGATGATCTTTCTGTTGCTGAGATATTGGGTGATTAGCACCCCTTCATAGGCTGAATCGAGTCAAAGGACACGTGGTGCGTGTCCGTAGCTCAAAGATCTCAGATTTGGTGGAGGGTGATATGATCGGATGTGCCAAGGAATGGGCGCATGAGAAGACTTTGGCTCGTAACCTTCAGGAGTCATGAACCAGTTTGAGCGCACGGCTTTTGAGGCGCATGCGAAGCTTCAGTAGCGGCCTGACTTCTGTCTTTAGGGATCAGAGGAAGGTCTAAGGCGCATGGCTCTCGAAGCGCTTGTAGTGGTTTGGACGCATGGCTGCAGAGGCGCATGCGAATGGCTGGGCGGCCACGTGGCTTGTAACCGCCAGAAGAGATTAATGATGACGCTGATGTCAGCGGTGCTTCATTTTCTGTAAAAGCTGTTACTGCTCTGTCATCGAGGAATGGCTGTTGTCGTGTCAGACTTCAGCATTTAATTTTCTTTGACAGGTGATGGGCTGTTGAGTGGGTGCATTGATCTGCGTTCCACTGGACATATGGGTCCATATTGATTAGGATGCGTGGATCTGTACTTTATTGGGTGCATCTATACAGGGCGCTTGGTGTCGACGGGCGCGTCTTTATGATGCACGGTGTCTGACCAGCACATCTGTTTGCATGATGTGTCTTTATTGGTCCGACTATTGCGTTCTTCGAGTGCTTTAAATAGTCGTTTTGACTTGGCCAAATTCGAAGCGTCAGGTTCATCACCATAAATGCAAATTCATTGCACGGGATTCGGAGAGCCAGCCACTTAGCGCATGGGTTTGATTTGCCCGGCCTATAAATAGCAGCAAGGAGAGAATTTGCTTCACGTTCTCTCACGTCTTCCTGAATGAACTTATCAGCTCGAGCACATTCTATTAATAAGATGCTCCCGAGGGTGAAGATGCGACGAATTATCTTCATTCATGTACTTGAAGGTGACTGTTACATCCAAAAGTTGGAATCGAGGGCTTTTGAGGCAGGCAGAAGGTGTCTGTTGCATCCAAAGATCGGGATGCTCGAGCCCTATTTCTGTTATGCTGGAAGAGCCGCAGATCGGAATTTTGGTGCTCCCATATTCCTTGGGCTTTGGAGAGCCCTTCCTCCTGCTAGAGTGGGTGTTGCCCATTCTGGTTGTGTTGAAAGCTGCTCCTTTAGCCGCGGATTGGGATTGCGTTGCTCTCCTCTTCCTTGGGCTTTGGAGAGCTCTTCCTCCAGCTAGAGTGGGGTTGATCGCCCACCCTCGTTCTGTTCAATAAATGCTTTATTAGTCGAAGCACTCGATCGGGTCAAAGCAGAGCGCATATGCTGAGACTTCATGATGCTCATAACTGAGACGCTGAAGAGATGCGCCTGACTGAGATGCTGAAGTGATGCGCCAGACTGATGATGCGTCGGGCAGAAGGTGCATGGCAGTCTGCTGCGCCTGGCTGTAGTCTTAGGATCTTTTTTTTTATAGAAATTCTCCTTTGTAAGGCCTTTCTTAGACATGTAATAGACTTTTATATGAAATAAAAATCTTCTTTTTATGTCTATACTTTTGCTGTCTTGTTGTGCCAAGTACTTCGTTTGAGCTCCCTGGCGCATGTAATGTTAGGCGCATAGGAATTCTGGCCTGTGGATGCGCCTGAAATTCTATGCTTCTACAAGATTCCCTTCAAAGTTTTCAAAACTTTCTGTCAAGTTTTGGAATACTTTGAATAAGAAGCATGGTATGATCTTCGATGGGGCGCACAACTGTTCGGGGCGCATAATTTGCTCTGCGCATCTATGATGAGGCGCATGCTCCTCTTCAGTGTTAAATGTAATTGATAACGCCTCGAAATAAACAAAAAGATTTAATAATGATCTTTTTGGATTTATTTGCAGTTATCACTTTGTAGAACCCCAGGCGGCGGCTGACGTCACCCTTCATCGGTTCACGCGTGCGACCAAGCCTATAAATAGGCTTCTGGTAGAGAGAGAGTTCCTTACTCACTTTGCTTTCTTCTTCTTTTAGAGTTTTCTTCTAAAACCCTAACTTCTTTTTGCGAAATGGATCCCAAGACTCCTCGCGGTGGTGCTGGCCGAGGACGAGGGAAAGGAAAGGAGTCTGCAGAGGCCGATGTTGATGCTGTCCCCAGGACGCCCGTCGACGTTCGTCCTGCGGTGATTGGTGGGTTTGTCATCCTTGTCCTACCTTTAGTATTTTGAGGAAATATTTTTAGAACTCACATATACTGACGCACATGGACCTCAAGTCCTGATGATGTGCCGAAGCTTCTTGTTGACGCACATGGACTTCGAGTCCTGATGATGTGCCGAAGCTTCTTGCTGACGCGCATGAACTTCGAGTCCTGATGATGCGCCGAAGCTTCTTTGCTGACACGCATGGACCTCGAGTCCTGATGATGCGCCGAAGCCTTTCTACTGACGCGCATGGACTTCGAGTCCTGATAATGTGCCGAAGCCTTTTTGCTGACGTGCATAGACTTCGAGTCCTGATGATGCATTGAAGCTCCTCGCTGATGCGCATGGACTTCGAGTCCTGATGATGCACTGAAGCTCCTCGCTGATGCACATGGACTTTGAGTCCTGATGATGCGCTGAAGCTCCTCGCTGACGCGTATGGACTTTGAGTCCTGATGATTCGCTGAAGCTCCTCGCTGACGTGTATAGACTTCGAGTCCTGATGATGCGCTGAAGCTTCTTTTCATATGCGCCTGAATTTGGGTTCAGTGTGTGCGCTTTTGATGAGAACTTGACTCAGATAGATCTTTTTCTGACTGTCAGTTTCGATGACCGTCCCGCTTTTGAACGAGGTACTGCTGGACGCTGCTCTATGTCAGATGGGAGTTGATTATAATGAGGAGGTAATAAATCGTGCCCAAGCTGCCATCATGCTGGATCAGTCTCCCGAGAGAATGATTTAAATCAAGGAACAACAGCATGTGTTCCTCCAACGGATGATGGAGCGTGGCAGTTTGCAATCTGCCATTCCTGGCAATGAGACTTTCCTGAAGCCTGAGTTCCTGTTCGGGGATCGCCTCACTTCTACTGAAGCGAAGGTGCTGAGGATCAAAGAAGATTGGTTCCTCTCAGCCAAAGGGGTGCACATGTTCATGAGGCAGCTCGAGCGTCACTGGCCTTTAACGGCTTTTTGTCGTCTTGCTTCTAAGAGGAGGATGTCATGGGAGCTAACCCTGTCTCAGGGGGGAGCAGTGGCGGGCACCATCAGGATCGATGCTACCTCAAACCAGAGGGATACTTTGGCCGCCACTCGGGCTGGGTCTTCTTTCACCTGGCGAACTCTATGTCCCGGTAGTATTTACCGTAACGTCCCTGCCGACACCTTCGCCTTTGGTGCTTCGACTTTCGTAAACCGCATGCTATCATCGAAGCGGTCATACCCGAAGGGTGATTTTCGGGTAGAGGGTTGGTGTCATTATGTATCCAAATGGGACAAGCTAACATTCTGGGTTCTGACGAAGTTTCGAACCGAACTCTGAGAGATTGGGCTGACTGCCGCTATTCGTGCTACCCAGGCGGGCGTCGACGTCAATAGCCACATGTTCCTTGCGCTTTTGGAGATGTTTAACACCCAAACTAGGACCTTTTTCACCCCGGTGGTGGAACTAGGACTTGCACTTCATGAAATGTATGAGGTGTCGAGGCTTCCTTGGGGATCAGAACCTTATGAGGAGTACTTCCCGACCAACGAGGAGTTCCAAGTCCTGGGGGACAAGGAAGAAGAGATGACGGCTATCTTCAAAGAAGTGGCAAGCCACCATTATTATATGCAGAAGAAGGATAGGGGTGGGACGCAGCCCCACGTGACTGCTTGGAGGGATTACGTCTTTGAGCAAGACAAGGAGGATCCCTCTCAGTTCACGACTCCGCCAGCTCTTTCCAGTACCAAGGTGCTCTCTGAAATGAGCAGATTGAATGAAAAGAGTCCCCAGGAAAATGTGGACCGGGAATCGGACGAACGCTCCTATAGCTGTTTCTGGCACCTCACTCACCAGATGTCGTCGAAAGCGGTGTTGGCTGCTTATCTGATGATCTGTCTCCGAGATTATGTCTTTTCGGGCGGGTCAGGCTCGGTGGAGAGGGTGACCCAGAACCTGATCCTGCCTGCTATGAAGTTGGTTTTTGGCCATCCCTTGGCTCTACTCCCTGCGATGGTATGCGACCTGCTGCAAGGTCTACGAGAATTCGCAAGTGATGTTGTTCACGAACGAGGTAAGAACGACAACTTTCCTCATGCCGCACTGCCGTTTCACTATCTGATGGGATGGTTGATTTTGCACCATCCCAATGTGATGAGCCCGGGCCAGGAGGAAGACCACGTAGCTAGAGACGCATTCCTTTGCCGCTTCTACCAGAGAAAGTGGCTGCATACGGGCATTCCTGTTTGTAGGAGGGTTTTTTCCTACCTTCAGGGATGGGAGATCACGAAAGTTGGTCCCATTTTTACCGGTTTCGAAGTAAATGAGGATTTGGCTGATTCGGGTGAAGATGCGACAACTCTATCTCCGTGGGGATTTCGTTGGTTGCAAAGCATCCGACCATCCCATTTGGTGTACAGGAATAAGAACCATTGTTACTTGGAACCTTACTTGCCGAGCCGTTTCGTACGTCAATTTGGCTATGCCCAGTTGATGTTGGTAAACCCCATTACCAGCCTGGGGTATATTGGGAGTTTACTGGACGGGGCACGAGCTTGGCATTACTACAACGTCGGATGTACCGAAGCTCGCTTCACCATGCCAGTTCTGAATCCGCAGCCGTCGATTCTTTTCTCAACTGCCAAATTTTATTGTGCGATGAACGCTGTATCCCCTGGATATGATAGGGAGACCAGCTTCATCGTCGGTACCCAGTTGGAGGCGACTGGAAATATGTTTGTGAAGGCTCGATCGTACCGCCCGCCAGAGTTTGGTTATCGAGACACTCCTGCCGTATCCTCGGAGGGTACTCAGGCAGAGCCCTCGGCTGATCGCCCGAAGAGGCGTGCCGGTACAGAGGCGGGTTCTTCTGCGTCGAAGAGGCAGATAAAAGCCGTGTCACCGGATGTGTCAACAAAATCGGCTTCTGTGGAGGTAAGGACGTCCTATATAGTCTGGTTAGTTCTACCATTTTGTGACATATGCTTTCTTTCTGTAGGAGCCATTGAAAAGGAAACCCCGAACTCCGAGATCGGGTGCTAGCAGACCAGAGTGGGTGGCGGGCCCATCTGATGAGCGCATTCCGCCGATTGTATTGTCTCCTATGGAGGAGAACCCGGATGAGGTGACTTCTGTGGAGATACAAGCTGCCGTGAGGGCTTCTGGTACTGAGGTCCCGACAGAAGCTGTTCTTCCAGATGAGGAAGAGGAATGGAGTTCGTCTTCTTCGGACGACGTTCCTCCAGAGGTTCCTGAGCCTGCAGAAGCAACAGGCATGGTTGTAACAGAGGAGAGGGCTGATTCCCCTTCTCGTCATGATGAAGGGAGGTTGGCTACACCATTGCCGAGCCCTACCCCGGACCCAGCAGCGGATGCCGAGCTGGCTGCCGATCGGGAGATACCGACAGATTCTATTCCCGTAGGGGATTCGATGAGGAAGGCAAGACTCGTCTTCCAAGCCTGGCTCCAGAGGAGCCGAGTCAGGAAGTAGGTGCTGATCTTGCTGTTTCGTCGGAGGAGGAAGGTCCTGCGTGGCCTGCTGATAGCATTTTAGAGACAGAGGAGACAGCCCTAGATGTCGGTGGTCCCTCCAAAATCGAAAAGGGTAAAGGTTTGCTGGTTGAACCCTCTGTTGCTCTTTCCAATTGGGGGACGATATCGACGCCCCATCCGGCTCCTTCCTTCCAGTTGGCACCACGGGCCAGTGACGAAGTGCAAGCCCCTGACGAGGGAGGGTCCACTGAGGTTGAAGTTGCAGCCTCGAAGATTGAGGTCGGTGGGTCTTTTACAGGTCCGTTGTCTAGAGTAGCTCCTCCAACTCCTGCTATGACGCCTCAGATGTTGGCAGACGCGAACGAGTATGTACAGTTTGTTGTTGAAGCAGTGTACAAGATGCTGCAGAAAGGCGTATCAACGGTGCTGAATGCGAACGGGAGTTTCGCGACGGCAAAAGCCATGGCTCTCCCTTCCATTAGTGTGATACGTTCGCACTAGGGCCACGATCACATGGCCGAGATTCTGGAGGCGTCGGTGGCCGAGCTCGACCAGCTTCTTTTCGAGCTTCAGAGTATCTGGCGAAATGATTTTTCTGCTCTGATAGAAGCAGAAAAGGAGAAGTTGATAGCTGAAGTCGAGTCGTCGTATCAGGCCACGGTGGCTGTCTGGGACCGTGAGGTGGCCGAAGCTGAAGCTGCGGTGGAGAGACTGTCGCAATCCACGCAGGAGAAGGTGGAGTTGCGGGCCTCGTTGGAAGCTAGCATAGCGAAGGTCACTGCCAGGATCCGCCATCTTGAAGACCAGCGAGCCCAACTCTTAGATGCTGAGCGAGTCCAGGCTGAACATGTAGCATCTAAGGAGGAGGAGGCAGCTTTTACCCGCCAGGTTCTTTCCCTGACCCACCAGCGGCAACAGCTAGACGAGAAGAATGAGACTGATACTGCCCCCGAAGCTGTAGAGGTGATGCGTCAAGAAGCCGAACGCCGGGTCTTGGCGACCGCAGATACTCGGGCGGAAGACTTGAGGCGTCGGATTGAAGAGCTTTCTGCCAATCCCAGTGATGCTTAGGGATTGTAGTTTTTATCTTTTTTTTGTTATTTTTGTAGTTTGTAACTTCCGCTGGGGATGTAATCCTTTACTTTTGAATAAAAGATAAAGAATTTCGTGGTGTGTTCATTTTTGCTGTCATGAACTGATAATTTGTGTGGACCTATTATCTTTTGCGTACCTTGGTTTTTAGGTACAGATAATAAGTTTGAGAGAACCGACATGTTTGCTCAGAGCTAATGTGGACGTGGCAAATACGGGGTTCAAATGATGATGTCTTCCTACTCAGAGGTATTATGGACGTGGTAGGAGTGACTCTGGAGGGATACACAGAAATACTCAGAGGTAATATGGATGTAGAAGTTCTGCGATCGATGTACGACAACGCAGGGGTTGTTCGTACGGGATGTTTACTCAGAGGTAATGTGGACGTGGTAAACATGATAAGCAACGCAATCCTACGTGGTGTAAGATTACGCTTTGGAGGGCGTAGAGGAGCAACTCAGAGGTAATGTGGACGTGGTTTTTTTTCTACTGGGGATAGAGTGCCATGGAACAACTGGGTTCCGAAAGCATAGGATTTTTGTGATGGGAAGATTTATGTGAGCTCTGATGATCAGGTCCACTTACTCCCTTGTTGGATAGAGATGGAAGTATATGTCTGAAAGATGTCATGAGTAGTACTTCTTTAGGAACTTGCCGTTGATGGGCATCATGAACAAGTCTCCGTTCGGTCGAGCGAGGCGGTAAGCACCGTTTGAGTTCATCGTCTTTATGATGAAAGGTCCCTCCCACTTGGGCTCGAACTTTCCTGGTGTTTTGTGAGTCAACACCATCGACCTCCTGACTGCCAGTACCAGGTCGCCTACTTGGAAAGTCCTTTGCTTGACCTTTTTGTTGAAAGCCTGTGATATACGGGCTTGATAAAGTTCAATGCGCTGCTGAGCTAGGAAACGTTTTTCGTCAAGTGCTTCCAATTCTCTCAGACGACGATGCTGGTTGTCTTCTTCTGTTAATTGGTTTATGAGTGCCACACAGAGTGAGGGTATCTGAATCTCGAGAGACAGTACCGCTTCGCTCCCGTAGACTAAGGAGAACGGGGTGTTGCCCGTCGGGGTCTGTACCGTTGTACGGTAGGCCCAAAGACATTCGCCATGCTTTTCATCCCGGTCGCGTTTGTTAGATGACACAACCTTTTTGAGTAGCTTGACGATAGTCTTATTAAAAGCCTCGGCCAATCCGTTTGCTGTCGGATTGTAGGCGGTTGATGCCACGTTCTGAATGCAGTTCTTGTCACATAATCTGCTGAAAACATGGCTGATGAACTGTGGACCATTATCGTGGATAATCCTTCGAGGTACCCTGAAACGGTAGATGACATGGTGCTTGATGAAGCTGATCACCCTAGAGCTCTTCACTTCCGTCAGCAAAACTGTTTCTGCCCATTTGGAGAAGTAGTCGGTGATGGCTAGGATAAAGCGGTGTCCCCTCGATGATGGAGGGGTGATTGGTCCTACAATGTCCATGCCCCAAGCTTCGAAGGGCCAGGAGGCGACCGTAGGATATAGTGGTTCCGACGGTGTATGGATGAAGTCGGCGTGAAGCTGGCACGCATGGCACTTTTTAGAAAAGTCGACGGCGTCGGCTGCCATGGTTGGCCAGTAGTAACCCATGCGTCGCAGTCGATCCTGCAACATAGGGCCTGGTTGATGAGCCCCGCAAGTCCCATCATGGGCTTCCCGAAGGGCTTCAGCAGCTTCTTCGTTGGATAGACATCGAAGGAGAAGTACATCGTAGGAACGTCGATACAGCATTTTAGTGGCTGTATCATAGTAAAATCGAAGGGAATGCTTTCTGACTGAGACGGCTTCCTCCGGGTCTTCTGGGAGAATTCTATAGACGGCGAAGTCGATGAATGGGAACCTCCAGTCTCGGACATTAACACCGGCACTTACTGTCATGGCATGGGCCGTTTGTGAGCATAGGTTGTTTTTGGGACAGACCAAGTCTCGGCCAACTACCGTAACGTAGTGTTGAGTCCCAAGGGGTGCTGCTAATGAAGCTGCAAGGCCGGCCAGAGCGTCAACCTCCAGGTTTTGTAACCGAGGTACGTGTTCTTGTAGAAGCATGGAAAAGAACAGAAACGTCCATGCAGCTCAACCAAGAGAGAGTCTCATGCGGTTCAGAACTTCATGCGGCTCGAGAGGTTCATGCGGCTCAAATAGCCCCAACATAGCCATGCGGCTTGGGCAAAAGCCACGTGGCTTTATGCAACTCGTCCCCATAGCTAGAGGCCTCATTTAATGCTCTGACACAATAAGGCAGTCCTGACATAAAGATGAAATTGACAGCTCTGACAGGAGGCTGTAATGATGACTCTGACACAAAGGCGCGATCTTCCTAGAGAAACAAAGAAAATCTCTATAGTTGGCACTATCCACCAACTCCAAGGACTCTCTATATGGCTATAAATCTTCATTCAGTTCGAGTATGGAGACTCTCATGCGGTTCGGGTACGACGACTCTCATGCGGCTCGAGTATGGAGACGCTCATGCGGCTCGGTCATGACGACACTTCATGCAGATCTGTCATGACGACGCTCATGCGGCTCGAGTCTGATGATTCCCATGCGGTTCGAGTACGGAGACTCTCATGCGGTCCAGGCACGACGACTCTCATGGGGCTCGAGTATGGAGACGCTCATGCGGCTCGGTCATGACGACTCTTCATGCGGATCGGTCATGACGACGCTCATGCGGCTCGAGTATGATGATTCTCATGCGGTTCGAGTATGGAGACTCTCATGCGGCCCAGGACACATGTCAAGAGCTGATCATATCATTCAGATCTACTGCAATTAAAGTAATCTCTAGATTGGATCAAATCCCAATAGTCATAACAAACAGTAGGGACACGTGGCAGAGAATGATTCAGATTTATTCATTCAGATTTGCGGACATCAACAAATAATCATGATGCAGATTTGTTGCAATCAGCATTAATTACTCATAAGATTCGGTGCAATCTACATTAATGACCCAGATTCATTACATTCAAGATTAATGGCCCAGATTGATTAATCAAGAGGCCGCCGACGTTTTGAAGGGAGGCAATCATTGCGAACCCTAATGATCACCCCACTCTTATAAATAGCAAGGTGCCATTCCCTTGGAGGCAGAGAGCAGAGACAGACACATACAGAGAGCGAGCACTACAGAGACATCCAGAGAGCTATCAACAGAGGGCATAAGGGAGTCTCCCTACACGTCCAAGAGCATTTCTTCACCGGAGCCAAGGCTACGTCTGATCGTCCAAGGAGTAAGGCAGAGCGGCCGTCGCTTTCCTGAGCCTCTATCATCACCCCCCCAGAATCTAAACTAAATAATTGTACTTAGACTGCTGTACCTAGGATTTCGTCCCTAGGCTTTCTTTGTACGAGCGAGTTTGTATTGTGAAGTAAAAGTCCAGTCCTCCGATATAATTGTTCTGTTCTTTTATAATCAATAGAAAACACGATGGCGACTCTGCTGGGGAACAACTTCTCCATGGCTGAGGAGTGCAATCAGACGCAGCCAAACTTGGCTCCACTCAACAAATGTTGGTCGCCCGGTTCGACCAGCAGGCGTTTGAAGAAATGCTCTCCGACGGGAGCGCTGGCCCGGTCCAGCGGCGAGCCTACACAAAGAAGGCCTGCAAAGAGTGGAGACCCAAAAATTTTGCTCCTTCCCAAGCTACCGAAGAAGTACTCTCTGCTGTCCAAGATGGCGAAGGCAACTCTCATACGTCCCCGCTTCAAGCCATAGAAGACTCTGATGTCCCCAAGTTCGGCAGAGGAAAGCACTACGATGTTGGACTTACAGGGGCAAAGGGTGATTCTATGTGCTACAGGAAGAAGCCGAACAAAGGCCCTAGCCGCAGGCTGAACATTCATGCGGCCAAGATTGCCAGCCGTATGTATGATGTCCATGCGACCGAAACTGTCAGCCAGATGCAGAATAGCCATGCGGCCAAGATTTCCAGCCGCATGGAGAAGACTTATGCGGCTGAGACTTCCAGCCGCATGAAGACTGTCGATTCCAGCCGCATGCTGTCTGCTCCATGCGGCTCAGGCTCGATTTTCGATCGCCTCTCCTATGGTCCCGATCTCTCGTGCTCCCGAAAAAATATCTCTGACTCTCTACAGCACCACTTAGACTCTTCTTACTATGTGCCCTCGCGTACTAGAGTGAAGAAGTCTAGGGCAGCGCGAACGTGGCGAGCCCAGTCCGCTGTCCCGACCTCTGACCATCCGAGCGCTCCACGTACTGTTATACGGGCATCTGATGGGAACTTGTACAGAACCACTCGAGTCCAGCCCCCGACGGCAAACGGACAGAGTGGTTCCCAAAAGTCTCCCAAAACCCAGGGAGCAAACATGGTCGTTCCCGACCCATCTGACTTGCGTGAGGTCATCCTCCATAAATGCAAAAAAAGAGAAGAGGCCTCAGTGTGCAAGGAATCCTCCCACGGACATCACTACACCCAAGTCATGGTCAACTGCTGTTGCAACAAGGGGGTAGCACAAGCAGACCGACGATCTATCTTCCGACGGTTGCAACACCCGAGCTCAGAAGATGAGGCGCTCCTCGTTGCCTCCTGCAATTCTGCCCTGAAGATTCCTGGCAGCGGGAAAGGGAAGAAAACAAATGCCTCCTGCCCGAAAATTTTAACCGACGTGACCAAGAGACTTTCTTCTAAACGGTTGTCTACCACCGCTGCAGGAGAAGTTTACCAAGGGACCCGCTCAAAGACAAAATCTGCCACACTTAGGGATTCGTCGTCCACACTTGGAGACACTGGAGCTGGGGGTAGCACTCCTCCAAATATCCACGATAATCCAGTATTCCAAGAGGATAATCCGGACGCAGCAAATCCCGACGTCCCCGAGGACGTCCACAACTCTCAAGACGAGGCAAGCTCTGAAGCTGGGGGTACCACCCTTTCTGAGTCTGAACCAGAAGAGAACATTCCCACATACCCTGACGACTTCTCTGTGCGAGGGTATGACTCAGAGGGCACGTCCTCTACCGTCCCTTCCACCTCTCATCACATAAGGACGGTATTCATGACGGACAACAACCAAGAGGGTCCCAATGATCGCCAACGCATCGATACTATGGAGGCCATACTGCATGCTTTGGTCAAGTCTGTGGACGAGATCAAGGCGGCCATTCCCACTCTACAAGGAAGGATACCTGGCCAAACAAGCGTGGGTCCCGCGATCAATGCGGAATCAAACTCAGTTGCACCAAACCCGGGTGATAATCCTCCTGAAATATCGGCCCCTACCGCTGCAGACGAGGCCAGGGAAGCAAGAAGGGAGGTCCAAGAGCTGCGAGCCATGTTTCAAGCACGAAAAACTTGCCAGGACCTCAGGGTACGACAACCGTATCCTGCCGCGTGGAGAGATGTTCCCTTTCCACCAAAGTATAAACCATTCCACATCAATCCATATGATGGGAAGACATCTGCAAGCAGGTACATCACCTACTTTGAAGTCACAACCGACCATCTGCCCCATGACGATGCCATCCTTACGCGACTGTTCATCGGAGCCTTGGAAGGGGTCGCCTTCGACTGGTACCGCAACTTGCCGGACAATTGCATCTACTCCTTTACTGGCTTCAAACGCATGTTCCTAGAGAGGTTCTATGAAGTAGGACAAGACGTGACAATGTCCACTCTCATGGACGTTGTTCAGGGAGAAAAGGAGCTAACAAAAAACTATATCGAACGGTTCCGCCAAACCGCGATGAAGCTACCTTCCGGCAACCCTGATTCCTCCTTGATCGAAATTTGCCAAAAGAGACTACTTCCTACAATCAGTCTCTGGATGGACGAAAGCCAATTCAGGGATTGGAAGATGTTCATCATCAGTGCCACTAGCGCAGAAGACAAGGTGAAGAAAGCCCGCCAACTGGGATTACACATCTCGGATGGGAAAGACAAGGGCAGACGCCCTAACGTCAACAACAACAACGTGGGTAATTCCTCCAGCAACCGAGACAACAAGGGCAAGCAGGCTATGGTGGCCGACACAGCCCTAAAGTTCGAACCAAAGCCGGCAGAAAAGCAGTGGCCTCAGATAACCTATTCCTTCGAGGACGGCCATGTCAAGCCCATCTTAGACATGCTCATCCAAGGAGGACGAATTCAGCTCCCTCCTCCCAGGTGTGAGCCACGTCCTGCAGATATGGAGAGTCCCAAGTACTGCCATTACCATCGCTATGTTCACCATGCTACACAAGACTGCTATCAGCTGAAGCGATACATCCAACATCTCATCGATTCTAATGCCCTGGCCATTGATTTCGAAGAAGTGACCGTGGCAGCCAACATGGTGTCAGTACAATTTGGCAGTTTCCCTCCGACAAAGACTCAAGATGGAGTAATACCCATCCCTGGAGCAAAGATGGAGGTCTCTAACCTTCCACCTCCTCGAGACCAAGCAGCTGGCCTAGTCCCCCTTACTACATCACGGGGGAGATCATATGGGTCCATCCGGACCTGGTACCTGAGGTGATTCAGTCCGCACCTCCTGCCACCAGCAAAAAGAAGAATGGGAAAGTCAAATCATGTCGCACGATCTCGACAGAGGCCGAAGAAGCTACTGCTGTTGTCACCCGCTCCGGCGTACAAACCCAACCTCCATCGGGTAGCTCAGCTGAAGACCATCAGCCGACAACCGCTGATGCTCCAGGACCTTCGCAGCCTTCGACGACCGACAAGCCTAGGCCGAAGGAGACTCGCTTCGACAAACCGCTCAGAAGAGAGACCCCTCAGGGGCTGGAGAGGCCGTACAACTTTGACATCTTGGCGCAATTGGCCAACACACCGGCCAAATTATCACTGTACGAGCTCTTGAGGCTCTCCAAGGATGTTCGTGTCGTACTAAGCGAGGCACTCCAGAATGCCGACGTATATCTGGCACAGTCCAATCTCACTGGGGAGAACTCGCCGACAGATCTCCAGAACAGCGCTTGCACAGGGTCAATACCAAACATTGTCTTCACTCCGCAGGATATGATTATCAAGACCAACCTGTACGATCGCCCCCTATATTATACTGGGTACATTAGCGATATCAAGGTCGTTCGGATGCATATTGACCCCGGGTCCTCCATAAGCATCATCCCGAAGAGCCTGCTACATCATCTGCGTATCCCAATGCACCGCCTAACGCCGACAAGCACCGCCATCAGCGGTTTCAATTCGGACAGGAGCTACCCGATCGGAAAGATTCGTCTAAAGTGCCAAATCGGCGACCTTCAGTCAGAAGTAACCTGTTATGTCATAGATGCGGATACTTCCTACAACATTCTCCTGGGGCATCCTTAGATACATGATTACATGATCGTGCCTTCCACACTGCACCAGTGCTTCAAGTACGTCGACAAGCATGACCTTGTAAGGACAGAATTTGTCGACATCGATCCTTTCAAAGGGGTCAAATCCTACTACTCAGATTCATGCTTGTACGAGAAATCGAAAAAGCATCTTGCCGAAGGAGACACTCAAACTGAGGCAGCAACCGGATCAGAAGAACCTCTGACGATCCACCTCCAAGCCCGCAAGCCTGGCATAACTGCGCCCCTTACAGCCACTCTGCGTAAGGACGCAATTAGCCTCTCTACACAAGAGGAACAGTTGATAATCCGACTGCCAAGGTCGGGCCAAGCCCCAAGACCCACGACAGAGCCACTGACAATCAGGCTGCCAAGAATTAGCCAGCAACAAGCAGGGGAGCTCAATCCCTCTGACAAGTCGATGACAATTTGTCTTCCCAGGATGAATCGGCAACCGAGCACTAAGCCATGGACTGCTAGCCAGCCAACAACTCCCCACTCGGCACCGAACACCAAGCCGGGGGTGGCTAGTACGCCAATAACTCCACGTTCTGCTCCATCCATGGAGCCTATGATAATAAAGCTGTCCAAATCATCCTCTCAGTCTGCATTTACACAGGGGGTAGCTGAAGAAGAATCAGAGCTGGCCAAGTACGTGGCTGCTTACACTGATGTTCCATCTGCAAATGATGTAATCCCACTGGAAAAGATACCTTACTTCATCAATAAAGGGCTATCTTTGAATTATCTCGAGCTTAATAAGCTCTGTACAATGTATGCTATGGAATACGGTATAGGCACTCACCTGCACACACAAGTGACAAATGTCTACACCGCGAACCAACTTACTCCCGTGGAAGACGCTTACCGTATAATCGAGGGAGACGATCACCCAACCATCTTCGGCCGAAAGAACGATCTACAGCCCTTCAAGATAGAAAAGTTAAGTCCGAACCCGACGCCGGGAGATTGCCTCTTTATCTGTATAGTTCCCAGTCCAAGTACCTTATGCAAAAACAAGGATATGATCTGGAAACTACACCAGGCTTAAACTACGGCACCGGACGGCGGTTGCCCTTACAGTCGCCGGCCCCCGCTGGGAAACTACGAGATTATTACAGCAAAACCAGATGTGGGCTCGGTTATGTCACGCCTGCGACGACACCTGAAAGCTCAGACGAAGAATGCGACTGGCATTCATACTCAACAGGATCACCCACTTCCGATTCGGATGTCAGCATCGGAGACATGCTCAGGACTGTCTGGTCCGTCAATATGGCACTTGCCGATGCCTACGAAGAAGACGAAGACATTCCCAAACTCCTAGAGCTCGAGCCATGGGCACAACAACTAGATACGCAGTGGGAGAAGCGGTTCGAACAAAGAGAGCCTCCCACCGAGGATGAGGTTGTACAAGTCAATCTCGGTGATGAGTCCTCCCCAAAGCCCATCTTCGTCAGCAAGAATCTGACAGACGAAGAGCGAGAATCGCTACTACAACTTGTCAGAGAATACATCGACGTGTTCGCCTGGAGCTATGAAGATATGCCAGGACTGAACCCCGAGATTGTACTTCACAAGCTCAACATCCATCCAGACGCAAAACCGGTCAAGCAACAACAACGACGAGTCCATCCCGACGTCATGGTTTCTATTGAAGCTGAGGTAAACAAACTGATAGCCAGCGGCTTCATCCGTGAGGAACAACATCCTGACTGGGTCAACAACATAGTACCAGTCCTCAAGAAGAGTGGAAAGATTCGAATCTGCATCGACTTTCGTAATCTGTATCCTGACTGAGTTCCCTCTCCCTATCACAGACATCATGATCGATAACACCTGCGGCTTCGAGCGTATGTCATTCATGGATGGTTTCTCGGGGTACAACCAAATCAAGATGTTCTCCGACGATGAAAAACATACATCATTCCGAACACCTATCGGCACATACTGCTACACAGTCATGCCTTTCGGTTTAAAGAATGCTGGCGCCACCTATCAAAGAGCTATGAGCATCATTTTTAGAGACCACTTGCGCAAGACAGTGGAATGCTACGTCGACGACATCGCCGTCAAAAGCTGCTCTAAGGAAGATCATCTACTTGATCTGAGGACAGTGTTCGACCTGATACGAGCTCACAATTTGAAAATAAATTCCACCTAGTCCTTCTTGGGCGTAGCCAGCGGGAAGTTCTTGGGCTTCATCATTACCTCTCAGGGTATCCATGTAGATCCTGAGAAAATGAAGGCAATCATGGAGATGGGTCCCCCGAAAAATCTCCGTGAACTCCGAGGCCTTCAAGGGAGGCTAGCCTACATCAGGAGGTTTATCTCTAACCTCTCTGGACGATGCCAGCCATTCACCCACCTCATGAAGAAAGGCGTTTCATTCGTGTGGGATGAAGAATGCCAGCGCGCCATCGACAACATCAAAGAATATCTGACGAACCCTCCAGTCCTGGTAGCCTCTATTGCTGGAAGACCATTCTTGCTTTATGTACGAGCGATGGAACATTCTCTCGGTGCTCTACTAGTACAAAACAACGAGGTAGGCCACGAACAAGCCATATATTACCTCAGCCGAATGATGATGGGGCCGGAGCACCGATATACTGCCGTAGAGAAAGAGTGCCTTGCTTTGGTTTTCGCCATTCAGAAGATGCGACACTACGTCATGGGACAAACCATCTATGTCATATCAAGAGTCAACCATCTCAGGGTCCTCATGACTAAACCAGGTGCACTCAGCTCTCGCCTTGCTACTTGGGCGATATTACTATCCCCCTACCACATGATCTTCGTACCGCGCAAAAGGCTGTTAAAGGTCAAGCTCTGGCAGACTTTTTAGCAGCTCATCCGTGTTCGGAGTCAACCAAAATAGACGAAGAGATTCCAGACGAGATTGCTAACTCAAATATGGCCTCCCATGATACCATATGGCGAATGTTCTTCGATGGCGCTTCTAGAACCGGGCCCAAGGGCAACATCATCGCTGGAGTCGAAATAGTACTGGTTTTTTCCACCGGGTTGGTGATCAATCGCGCATATTCCCTCACAGAGCCCTGTTCAAACAACGTGGCCGAGTACAACGCCTTGGTCATTGGCCTCCGACTTGTAAAAGAGCTGGGGGTAGAGCACCTCGAAGCATACAGCGATTCGCAGCTAATCGTCAACCAGATCCGGGGCTCATACGAGGTTCGCCATGAGGACATGATCCCCTACCACCAAATAGCAATTGACATCATCTCGTCCCTGGAGGGGTTCTTCATAGAGCACGTTCCCAGGCTCCAGAACATTGAAGCCGATGCCCTAGTAGGCCTTGCCGCTTCCTTAGCAGTTCCAAATCATGCTCATCATTTGGTTGACATCATAGGCCGTGAGTTGGTCTGTCCCAGGAATAATGTTCAATGTGTTGAGAGTTACTCCGCGCTGACAGTCGACGAAGCACCAGACTGGAGACAGCCATTCATTGACTTCGTGATCTACGGTATCCTGCCGGAGAATCCGAAGGAAGCCACCTCTATCAGAAGACGTTCCCTCAGATTCTTCTACGATACAGAGACGAAAATACTATATCGACAATCCTACGATGGATTACTGCTTCGATGTCTATCAAATACAGAAGCCGGAGAAGCCGTGCGTGAAGCTTCGATGTCTACAAGATCGCCTTCACCGAATGGGCTACTACTGGCCTACGATGGTTGCAGACGCGATAGACTATGCAAGAAAATACAAAGCCTGTCAGGTCCACGCAGATTTTATCCACCAGCCATCCAAGTTTCTACACCCGACAGTGGCACCCTGGCCATTCGAAGCATGGGGAATGGACATCATTGGTCCAATCACTCCGCCTTTGTCCCGAGGACATCGCTTCATACTCGCAATCACAGATTACTTCTCCAAATGGGCGGAGGCTATTCCGCTAGCAGAAGTGAAGACTTTAAACGTGATCAGTTTCCTCAAGCATCATGTTATCTACCGCTTTGGACTGCCCCGAAGGATCATCCACGACAATGGTCCGCAGTTCGCGAGCCACGCCTTCTATCGGTTTTGCGACAAACATCGCATCCAGAATATTGCTTCAACGCCATACAACCCAGCAGCTAATGGTCTGGCTTAAGCATTCAACAAAACAATCATCAAGCTTCTCAGAAAATTCTTGTCATCAAACAAACGCGACTAGAATGAAAAGCTCGGTGAATGCTTATGGGTATACCGTACCACAGTACGGACTGCCACCGGGAACACACTCTTTTCTTTGGTGTACGGGAGTGAGGCAGTTCTCCCACTGGAGACTCAAATCCCTTCACTCCGTGTCGCTCTCACCTATCGGTTGACGATAGATGATAATCACCATCGCCGACTACAAGAGTTAGAGGCCCTAGATGAGAAGTACCTATTAGCTCAACAACGAATCGAGCTGTACCAGGCACGTATCTCCGGAGCCTTCAACAAGAAGGTTAAAATCAGAACATTCCAGGTGGGCGACCTCGTTCTGGCAGTTCGGAGGCCGATGGTTATGACTCACAAAATCGTCAGCAAATTCCAGCCAAAGTGGGAAGGCCCGTTCATCATTGATGCTGTATTCTCCAACGGAGCTTACCGCCTCGTAAAACAAAATGGAGACTTGCTCATGTTGCCCATCAACGGCAAGTTCCTAAAGAAATATTACGTCTGAAACGATATCCTCCAGGGTAATGAGTTATGTACTCGCTGGTACCGCTGAACTTACATCCCGACTACAAATCTTCCAGAATAACGAGTTACGTACCCGCTGATACCGCTGAACTCACATCCTGACTTCAAATCTTCCATAATGACGAGTTACGTACCCACTGGTACCGCTGAACTCGTATCCCGACTACAAATCTTCTAGAATGACGAGTCATATACTCTTTCGTACCGCTGAACTCATATCCTGACTGCAAATCTTCCACAATGACGAGTTACGTACCCACTGGTACCGCTGAACTCGCATTCCGACTACAAATCTTCCAGAATGACGAGTCATGTACTCTTTCGTACCACTGAACTCACATTCTGATCCCAAATCTCCCAGATTGTCGAGCTATGTATACCACAGGTACCGCTGAACTTACACTCTGATCACTACAGATGAATCTATATCGTATCTTTTAGGTAGTAAGTCATGTATGATTATACCTCTGAACTTTCTTCCTAAAAGAGCTCCCTTCTTATGATCTAATACCCGCACTCTCAGTACACAAAAAGGGTAACAAATCCACAAATTTTCTGAAACAACCACGTCGATGCTACCTCTGAGTTGTTTTCCTTCCAAAAAAAACAAACCGTCCCTCACATAGAACCTCCATGTCCTCATTACCTCTGAGTTATTCTATATTCCCTTCATGGAGCCCCCTCCTGCCATGTCCTCCTTATATCTGAGTGGGAAGGCTCCATCGAAGAAACCCTCGTATTTACCATGTCCTCATTACCTCTGAGTAAGTATGATGGTTCTTCCCTCCCTCGTCCTATTATCCGTATCCAGAACCACGGTACGCCAAGGATAATAGGTCCACAAAAAGTCTCTCATTGGGGCAACTACCACAAGCAAAGAATAGAGCAAATGTATTCCAGACATTCAAAATCGGTTACATTCATGAGCAAGCCAAAAAAGTTCTCTATCATTTCATTCAGACAAAAAAATAAAGAAGATTACATCGATGCCCAAAAGAAGCAAAACACAAACTGTAGTTAAAGGCAGACAGAAATATCAAGACAAAAAATGGACATTTATGAGAGCCCATGAATCCTAGTTGCGGGGGCGCGTATACCAATCCCTCAGCCATTTTGCATACAAAGGATTTACTTGAGCAAAATCCTCGTCCATAATAGGAAGGTCCGGACTCCTAGTACATCAGACTGAGGCTCCTCCTTTACAGCAATGGGCGCCAGCTCTCCTTTTTGTCCCTCCGTTGCTGGTATTACCTCCTCCTTAACAAACGATGACTCCTATTTGGGAGAAGGCAGCATCTCTTCCTTTACGACGATCTCAACCTTCAGCAGGGATGCTGCAAGAATCGAAAAAATACAAAAGAAACAAAGTCAGGAGACGGCCAGAAAACATTTAGAGTCCGTGCGGCTCGGGTTAGACGAGTCCACATATGGCTCTATTTAGATGGGTTTGTATGTGGCTCTGATTCGTGGAACGATATGCGGCTCAGTCCATTAGGAACTCATACGATTCTGTTCAGAGGGACTCCATGCGGTTCAAATGCGGCCACAGTAACAATTTTCATGCGGTTCAAACATAGGGCATACCCTATGCGGCTCGAACATCCATTCGGCTAGGAAGTCCATGCGGACAGAAAAAACCTATGCGACCACGCTTCTTATTCAAAGTATTTCAATTTTGCAAATCAAAAACTTTGAAGGGGGTCTTGTAGAAGCATGGAAAAGAACAGAAACGTCCATGCGGCTTAACCAAGAGAGAGTCTCATGCGGTTCAGAACTTCATGCGGCTCGAGAGGTTCATGCAGCTCAAATAACCCCCAACATAGCCATGCGGCTTGGACAAAAGCCACGTGGCTTTATGCAACTCGTCCCCATAGCTAGAGGCCTCATTTAATGCTCTGACACAACAAGGTAGTCCTGACATAAAGATGAAATTGACAGCTCTGACAGGAGGCTGTAATGATGACTCTGACACAAAGGCGCGATCTTCCTAGAGAAATAAAGAAAATCTCTACAGTTGGCACTATCCACCAACTGCAAGGACTCTCTATATGGCTACAACTCTTCATGCGGTTCGAGTATGGAGACTCTCTTGCAGTTTGGGCACGACGACTCTCATGCGGCTCGAGTATGGAGACGCTCATGTGGCTCGGTCATGACGACTCTTCATGCGGATCGGTCATGACGACGCTCATACGGCTCGAGTCTGATGATTCTCATGCGGTTCGAGTACGGAGACTCTCATGCGGTCCAGGCACGACGACTCTCATGCGGCTCGAGTATGGAAATGCTCATACGGCTCGGTCATGACGACTTTTTATGCTGATCAGTCATGACGACGCTCATACGGCTCGAGTATGATAATTCTTATGCGGTTCGAGTATGGAGACTCTCATGCGATCCAGGACACGTGTCAAGAGCCGATCATATCATTCAGATCTACTACAATTAAAGTAATCTCTAGATTGGTTCAAATCCCAATAGTCATAACAAACAGTAAGGACACGTGGCAGAGAATGATTCAGATTTATTCATTCAGATTTGCGGACATCAACAAATCATCATGATGCAGATTTGTTGCAATAAGCATTAATTACTCATAAGATTCGGCACAATCTACATTAATGACCCAGATTCATTACATTCAAGATTAATGGCCCAGATTGATTAATCAAGAGGCCGCCAACGTTTTGAAGGGAGGCAATCATTGCGAACCCTAATGATCACCCCACTCTTATAAATAGCAAGGTGCCATTCCCTTGCAGGCAGATAGCAGAGACAGACACATACAGAGAGAGAGAGCACTACAGAGACATCCAGAGAGCTATCAACAGAGGGCACAAGGGAGTCTCCCCACACGTCTAAGAGCATTTCTTCACCGGAGCCAAGGCTACGTCTGATCGTCCAAGGAGTAAGGCAGAGCGGCCGTCGCTTTCCCGAGCCTCTATCGTCACGCCCCCCAGAATCTAAACTAAACAATTGTACTTAGACTGTTGTACCTAGGTTTTTGTCCCTAGGCTTTCTTTGTACGAGCGAGTTTGTATTGTGAAGTAAAAGTCCAGTCCTCCGATATAACTGTTTTATTCTTTTATAATCAATAGCAAACAGTTCTATGAAGAACTTGGTGAAGGTTCAAATAATATTCAATACAACTTCATGGTAAGGAGCTAGATCTTCACGGCGAACTTCGTACTGCCCTCGGATTTGATTAACGACGAGTTTTGAGTCGTCGTAAGCTTCCAGATGATCCACTCCCAGCTGTTGTGCCAGCTGGAGTCCCATGATAAGAGCGTTGTACTCGATAACATTGTTGGAGCACGACTTTGAAAGGGAGTAAGCACGCTGGATGACCAGCTGATCGGGGAAGACTAAGACTACCCCCGCTCCTGCGATGATTTGGCCTTTGGGGCCTGTTCTCAAAGCGCCATCGAAAAACACCAGCCAGATGAAGTTTTCTTCAGTGACGTTTGATTCTTGGACCTCATCCGGGATGTCTTCATAGAGTCTGGAGGACTCTGGGAAGGGGTGTGCAGCTAAAAAGTCGGCTAGAGCTTGGCCCTTGACGGCTTTTTGTGGAACGAAGACCATATTATATGGTGTCAACAGAATTGTCCATGTAGCTAGTCGGGAGTTCAAGGATCCCGGCTTCGTCATGAGGACCCTGAGTGGATTGACTCGGAAGATGACATGAATTGTCTGGCCCAAAACATAATGGCGAGTCTTCTGGATGACGAATACAAAAACTCCTTTTCGACGGGGTTGTACCGGTGTTCGGCCCAATCATTATTCTACTAAGGTAGTAGATAGCTTGCTCGTAGCCCGCATCGTTGTTCTGAGCCAACAAAGCGTCGAGGGAATGATCCATGGCACGGACGTAGAGGAAAAATGGTTTGCCTGCGACGGGTGCCACCAGAACTGGCGGGCTCGTCATGTAAGCTTTGATGTCGTCGAAAGCTTTCTGGCATTCTTCTGTCCAGACGTAGGAGACTCCCTTCTTCATTAGATGGGTGAAGGGTTGGCATTTTCCGGAAAGGTTTGCTATAAACCTTCGGATGTATGCCAGACGCCCCTGCAGGCCTCGAAGTTCTCGAAGGTTCTTCGGAGGGTACATGTCAAGGATGGCTTTGGTTTTCTTGGGATCGACATGAATGCCTTTCGCCGTGATGATGAATCCTAATAACTTTCTAATGGAAACCCCAAGGAAGGATTTAGCGGGGTTCATCTTGAGTTGATGCGCTCGCATGAGATCGAAGACTGTCTTTAGGTCTTGTAGGTGATCACCTTTGAGACGGCTCTTGACTGCGATATCATCAACATAGCATTCAACTGTCTTACAAAGATGTTGACAGAAGATGGTACTCGTAGCTCGTTGGTATGTAGCACCAGCGTTCTTCAAGCCAAAGGGAATTACTGTGTAACAGAACATCCCCTTCGGAGTCCTGAATGACGTGTGTTTTGCGTCATCGGGGAACATTTTGATCTGGTTGTAGCCCGAATACCCATCCATGAAGGACATGCGTTCGAAGCCACATGTATTGTCGATCATCACGTCTGTGATTGGAAGCGGGAATTCGTCCTTCGGACAAGCAGTATTGAGATCCCTGAAGTCGATACAGACTCGTATCTTTCCATTCTTCTTGGTGACAGGGACGACATGGCCACCTAGTCCAGATGTTGCTCTTCACGGATGAACCCGCTGCTCAGGAGTTTGTCCACCTCCTGATCGATAGCGTTCATGATGTCAGGACAAAAATGTTGTTGTTGTTGCTTTACAGGCTTAGCATTAGGCATGTTAAGTCTGTGCATCGCGATCTGGAGATCAAGTCCCGGCATATCTTCGTAGCTTCAGGCGAAGACGTCGATATATTCTTTGGCTAATTGGACCAAAGACTCCCGGTCTTCTTCCTTTAGACTTTTGCTGATAAAGATGGGCTTGGAAGGAGATCCATCCCCAAGGTCAACTTGTTCGACCTCGTCTTCGATAGGGGGTTCGTATAATTCAAAAGGAGACTCCCACTGTGCTCCTAGGCGTTGATCCCAGGGTTCTTCCTTAAAGAGTTCCGGCGTTTGGTCATCGCCTTCATCCTCTTGAGTTTGTGCAGATGTCATGTTGACTGACAACACCTTCCTGAGGACTGAGCCGATACTGGTATCGGAATTCCAAGTTGATGCCTCGGATGAATGAGAGTGTTCCACTTCTTCTGTCTCCGAACTCTCTGGAGTAGTCGGCGGCGTTACATAGGCTACCCCCCATCGAGTGCGATGATAGTAGTCCTGCGGCTTTCCTTTAGGTATTGGGAGCCGGAGAGGAAGACGCTGGCCTTTGCCGTAGTTCAGGCCTTTGTAGCTTTTCAGGTCGTAACCCATCTTTTGAATGAGGTACTTTTTCTTGTCCGTGTACCGATAGACTTGTATTATGCCGGTATCTAGTTCTGGCTCGAGTGGCGGGTGGTCTTGCTGACGCTCGACTTTGCCGAAGATGATGGGTTCTTTATCTCGATTCCGCGGTGGGACTATAAAACAGACTTCTTGGGACGGGACTACTTGATTTACATGATTGACGGTCGTTATTTGTGTTTGTAACTACCGTAGAACATTATCTAGTGTATACATGGCATTCCAATATGGAAGACTAGAATAATTGAAAGACACTCTATTATTGATAAAATACGAGATTTTGTTCCGCAGGATTACATTTTCAAGAGAAGGTGCATCTATATCAGCATAGATGTACTCTCCTAACTCTTCATCTGTGAGCACTGGAGCCGGTTCGGGAGAGTCCATCGCAGATCTGACCTTGGGGTCCGAGAGGGGTGTATGGGCCTTCTCTTGCAGCTTGGATGATTGCGGAGGCTTGCCTTTAAGACGCACCTTCAGAGGTGCCTCGACTGTGCCTTCGATGACATGTGCCTTCCCCTGTAGTTTTGCCACAAGGGGAGCCGACGTCTGAGGAGGTCTTCCCTTGAGCCGTATCTTCAAGGGAGCTTCAGTAGGTGTTCTACCTAGAGAAGCTAGTGCTCTTCCAGGTAGCTTGATAGTCATAGGAGGCAGCATCTGAGGCAGTTTCCCTTTGAGTCAAATCTTCAAAGGTGCGTCGGGAATCATCTCTGGCTCTATGTCTGGCTCAGCCGCTATTTCTGCTTCATCATCAGCGTCGTTGGCTTCCCCTTCGTCGAGTGACTTGTATAGGGTAGCATCGGTGAAGTAGGCTTCGACCCCTTTGAAAGGGTCAATGTCTTGGAACTCTGTCCGGATGATGTCGTTGGTGGATACGTACTTCATACATTGGTAGAGTATAGATGGTACCACCATGTACTCATGCAGCCACGGGCGACCCAGCAAGTGGTTGTAGTTGACGTCGGCGTCCACGACCCAGCAAGTCACCTTGGTTCGGAGGTTGCCGATATGACACTTCAGTCGTATTTTGCCTAGCGGTTCACTTTTGCTAGCATTGAAGCCGCTGATTATAGTATTGGAAGACGCCAGCCGGTACATCGGGATCCCCAGTATTGACAGCAGATTCCTAGGAATGATGCTGAGGGAAGATCCTAGATCAATCTGAATCCGCTTCACCTTGACGGAACCAACATACCCTGTGTAATCCAGTGGCCTGTTGTGCCGGTTGTGCTTGAGCAGCCTGTCCTTTTGGGTGAAGGTTATGTTGGGGATGACCTCATCTGCACAATGGCAGTGAGCACATGTGGTCGGGAGATCCTCGGGCTGCTTGACCTGACTGATAAAGGACTCAGCATCCTTCAAGGCTTCACAGAGAGCTTTGTGGGTATCTTTGGAAAGGCGAAGCAGCTCGTACAGAGATAAACGGGCAAGAGTACCAGCAAGTTGTGCCAGTATGTCGAAGTTGTGGGGCTTGGCTAGCCCCGAAGCATTCTTCTTTCGCAAAGGCTTGTCGAAATGGGCCTCTATATTCTTCTGTTTATTAGCTGTTGGAGGTTTGGATGGACCTCCTTCTTTGGCAGTAGGGGCAGTGCAGGGAGGCACCACCTCAACGGCAGCTTCGTCGGATTGGGCGTTCAGCTACGAACGGGTTTGTACAGGAAGAGCCTTTTCCGCGGAGGAAGAGACCATGCGGCAAGGCTTGATCTTCTTACCCTTAGCTTTGGAGGTAGAGCGTACCCCCGGTTGAGTAACCTCGGAGACAAGATCGGGGTGAACCCATAAGATCTCTCCCTGAGATGTGGTGAATGGGATGAGTCCACTCACGTTGTCACGAGTAGGTGGTAGGTTGACCACCTCCATTGTCGCATTTGGGATGGGGACGATGCCATCTTGAGTTGTGGTTGGAGGCAAGGTGCCGAATTGGAGCGACACCAGGTTGGCCGAGACTATTTTCTCCTCATAGTCGACGGAGATAACATTCGCATTTATCATGCGCTGGATGTAGTTTTTGAGGACGTAGCAGTCCTGAGTTGGGTGTCCGACAAACCGATGGTAGTGATAGTACCTCAAATTGTCCACTCTTCTAACCTCGTCGGGATATTTTCGGTCCGGCAATTTGATCTTATCACCCTACTTCAGCATCTCGAAGAGTTGCAAGGTGTCTTCGTCGTTGAAAGAATAGACCTCCTTTGGCCTCGGCGCAAGCGGAGGCTTCTGAGTAGGTGCTTGTGCACCTTTGGAGGCATTGACAGTCAGCGCCTGCTTCCCCTTCGTTTTACGTCCAGGGTAGTTGGCAGCAGGCCATTTTCCCTTATCTTCAAAAACAGGGAAACTGACTCCCAGAAGGCGAGCATTAGATGCCTTCTTTTCAGCTGCTTCAGCCTCAATAATCAATGAACTCCACTCGGAAGGAGGAGTGGAGTTGAGCCAGAGCTTGATCGCAGGCAGCATGTTTATGCTGCAGGAGGAGAGGAGTGTATGTTCTGGCATGCCCGGGGGCAGCCTGAAGCAGGCTTGTCGAAAACGTTCGATGAATGTTCGAACCGTCTCCTTCTCCTTCTGACGTACCTCTATTAGGGATGCCATTGTCATGTCTTTCCCTCCGTCATAGAAATGATCAAGGAAGAGACGTGTCAAGTCGTCGAAGGAAGATAAGGAGTTGTCAGGGAGACTGCAGTACCAGTCATACGCTACTCCTTTCAGTGCCCCAACAAACAGGCTGGTGAGTAGCGCGTCTTCCTTCGAAAGATGTCCCGTTTGAGACAGAAAGTAGCGTGGAGAATCCTTCATGTCGTATGGTGTTAACGTTTATGGTTTATACTTGGGAGGATAAACCACTTTGTTCCATTCGAGGGGGTATGGTTGTGGGATCCCCATCTTCTGGCGCTCCTCCTATCTATTCTTCGACTCGAAGCGCTCACGCAAGTCCCTAATCATTTCCACCACGTCTTCCATGGAGCTGGGAGTTGGAGAAGGTGGTACAGCCTGGAGTTCGGCAATTGACGGTTTCGACATCCGAGGTACTTCGCGGCGATCTGTATCCAAGGATACCCGTTGAAGGGGTACACTTGATTCTCCATTGGCCCCTGGGTCAGGACCGGTAGAAGGTGCTCTGGCCAAAGCTGACCGTATCTCGAACACTGCTTGAGTTAGTGTTTGCATGGAGGCAGAGAGGGTTTTGAGTCCTTCCTCCACGGTATCCATGCGCTGAACGAGATCTGTTGGAGGCGCATCTGACTCCGTATCACCAGCTCCCGTCATGTATACTGTCATGACGTGACTGGAAGTGGAGGGATCGGTTGAAGCTTCGCTTTCAGCCTCGCTCTCTTGAAGAGGCACTTCCCCCGGAGTTTCATCTTGGCTACCCCCAGCTATGTTCTAGAGGACACCTTCGTCTTCGGGAGAAGCATCAGCAAGGGTCTGACTACCCCCAGTTGTCTTGGAGGACGTCCTCGTCTTCGGTATGGAGATCCACAGGGGCTTGACTACCCCCAGCTACATCCGGAAGGCTGATTTCGTCTCCAGGATAAAGATCCACAGGGGCTTGACTACCCCCAGCTTCTTTTAAGATCTTCTTTCTCCCCCGGGTGCCCTCAAACACTCCTGAGGACGGGACAATCATCTTGGTCTTCCTCGACTGGCTCTTGGATGAGGACAAAGTCGAGGAGCTGCCAGTCACCTTTCGAATTGATGGGGAGTTGGAGACTACGTTGCAAGAAGCAACCTGTAGTTCTGGCTCCTCTTCAGTTGACACCTTCTTCCCGAGGAGGTGTTGGAGAGGTGTTGATGATTGCAGCCGCTAGAACACAGACTGCCTTGGTGGGACTGCTGTCTTGCAACAACAGTTGATGGTGACTACAGCACAGGTGTGCCCTGTGAGGGGCGCATTGTGCTTGTCTGTTGACTCTCCTGATCGGCGTTTATGAGTGATCACGTTACGCAGATCGTTAGAGGGGAGTGCCACCTTCACACCCCCATCAGGCACATGGCAAGGCCAAGCGCCGGGGAGGTCAGGTGAATGTTGCACCCCCTGATCCGACGCAAAAGATGTGCCCAGATCAATAGTGGAGGAGAAACATTTAAAGTGACTTGAACCAACCTCAGACGCACAACCAATGTAGCTGCGGGGGTTCAAGACCACTGAGTTTGCCTTGCATGACTTAGTTGCGAAAGCAGCAGATGCGCCCGAGTATGACCAGGACTTTGAAGGTCGTCTCGTTTGTGGTGCAGAAGCACCCGAGTCAACCTTGTACAGTTTACCATTGGCAGCGCGCATGATTGTGAGCGCATGCCTCTTGCTCACTGCTGGCATAGCACTTTCGAAGCGCATAGCCCGTGCTGCCTTGGACTGTTTTGTACCAGCCCGTTGGGGCGTATAGTACTCAGAGTTCAAATTCTCCTCGCCACGACAGCGAGTGAGTCTGTCAAAGATAGAGGCCTCCTGTGGCACATCAGAGTTAATGCGCAGGGCGTTAGCTGCGTTCCTACTCCGTCGACGCATCTTCTTTGTCTGAGAAGAAGAAAGTTGGGGAATGTGGTCGGCCCCACGCTTCCCTGAGAGATGTACTGCACCGGTGGGCGCATCTTGGCTGCTGAGGACATCAGCGGGAAGGGTAGGCTGCATCGGCGCATCCCCTTCGGTGGTGGTGCCAGGAGCGTCGACCTTGTGCACCTAGGCTTGGCGAGTCTTCTTCGACTTCAGCAGCCGTTTCGAAGGACTCGTACTGCCTTCAGAGATGAACTCCTCATACGCCTGTTGATTAAGGCGTACGACCAGCGTCTTGTGGGAGGAGCCCACCTTCACGTCGTCAGATTGCGACACAGCTTTCTCGGCGGAGGAGAAAGAGGTCTCCAGTAGAGTCGTCAACTTGTTTGCCATTAAAATCTTTGAATTGCAAATTTTAATTACAAACAAAATAGTGTTACAATGTAGGACTTAGATGTAGTCCTAGGAGTACACTTTTGTTTATCTGGGTCCCTGTGTCGATGGAGCGAGTGGTAATGCGTTGACTCAGTTGACGATCTGACGACGATTCTCGGTTCTCTGAAGGTCTGAGTTGCTCTGGGTGCTGGAGCTTGCAGAGAGAAAGAAGACGTTGAGTGTCTGTATCTGCCTCTCTCACTGTGTGTATGTAGGTCTCTGTCCGTAGGTGTGTATCTCCCTGTGTGTGTGGAAGAAGGAAATGATCCCTCTATTTATAGCTTGCAGGCTGGCTGCTCATGCACGCATATGTAGGATGCGCCTGTACGTGGGGACGCCACGTGGTTGAAGCTGCGGGAGGCGCATGGATGATGCACCGTCATTTGTGGGTTGAATCCTTCATACTGCTTTTGTGGGCTGGCACGTGGCAGAGGAGAGGATCTTTCTGTTGTTGAGATCTTGGGTGATTAGTACCCCTTCATAGGCTGAATCGAGTCAATGGACACGTGGCACGTGTCCATAGCTCAAAGATCTCGGATTTGGTAGAGGGTGATCTGATAGGATGTGGCTAGGATTGGGCGCATGAGAAGACTTTGGCTCGCAACCTTCAGGAGTCACGAACCAGTTTGAGCGTACAGCTTTTGAGGCACATACGAAGCTTTAGTAGCGACCTGACTTCTGTCTTTAGGGATCAGAGAAAGGTCTAAGACGTATGGCTCTCAAAGCGCATGCAGAGGTTTGGACGCATGGCTGCGGAGACGTATGCGAATGGCTGGGCGACCACGTGGCTTGTAACTGCCAGAAGAGATTAATGATGATACTGACATCAGCGGCGCTTCATTTTTTGTAAAAGCTATTGCTGCTCTGTCATCGAGACATGGCTGTTGTCGTGTCAGACTTCAGCATTTAATGTTCTTTGACGGGTGATGGGCTGTTGAATGGGCGTATTGATCTGCGTTCCACTGAGCGCATGGCTCCATGGTGATTAGGATGCATGGATCTGTGCTTTGTTGGGCACATCCATAAAGGGCGTTTGGAGCCGACGGGCGCGTCTGTATGATGCGCGGTGTCTGACCGGCACATCTGTTTGTATGATGCGTCTTTATTGGTCCGACTGTTGCATTCTTCGAGTGCTTTAAATATCCGTTTTGACTTGGCCGAATTCGAAGAGTCAGGTTCATCACCATAAATGCAAATTCATTGCTCAGGATTTTGAAAGCCCGCCATTTGGCGCATGGGTTTGATTTGCCCGGCCTATAAATAGCAACAAGGAGAGAATTTTCTTCTCGTTCTCTCACGTCTTCCCGAATGAACTTAGCTGCTCGAGCACATTCTATTAATAAGATGCTCTTGAGGGTGAAGATGCGACGAATTGTCTTCATTCATGCACTTGAAGGTGACTATTACATCCAAAAGTCGGAATCGAGGGCTTCTGAGGTAGGCGAAAGGTGCCCGTTGCATCCAAAGATCGGGATGCTCGAGCCCTGTTTCCGTTATGCTGGAAGAGTCGTAGATCGAAATTGTGGTCCTCCCATCTTCCTTGGGCTTTGGAGAGCTCTTCCTCCTGCTAGAGTAGGTGTTGTCCATTCTGGTTGTGTTGAAAGCTGCTCCTTTAGCCGCAGATCGGGATTGCGGTGCTCTCCTCTTCCTTGGGCTTTGGAGAGCTCTTCCTCCAGCTATAGTGGGGTTGATCGCCCACCCTCGTTCTGCTCAATAAATGCTTCATTAGTCAAAGCACTCGATCGGGTCGAAGCAGAGCGCATATGCTGAGACTTCATGATGCTCATAACTGAGACGCTGAAGAGATGCACCTGACTGAGACGCTGAAGTGATGCGCCAGACTGATGATGCACCGGGCAGAAGGCGCATGGCAGTCTGATGCGCCTGGCTGTAGTCTTAGGATATTTTCTTTTTGTAGAAATTCTTCTTTGTAAAGCCTTTCTTAGACATGTAAAAGACTTTTATATGAAATAAAAATCTTCTTTTGATGTCTATACTTTTGCTGTACTCTTGTTGTGCCAAGTACTTCGTTTGAGCTCCCTGGCGCATGTAATGTTAGGCGCATAGGAATTCTGGCCTGTGGATGCGCCTAAAATTCCATGCTTCTACATGGCCTTTTTTTCATCCTCTGTATATTTGTCATGGGGTTTTTCAACTAAAACTCTATCAACATTAATACGAGGAGGCTTTTTGTAGCCATCAATAACTACAGGCCATAAGTTAAAATCAAGAGATTTTAGGAAGAAACTCATACGTGTTTTCCAATAAGTGTAGTTTGTGCCGTCAAACAGTGGAGGTCTGTTTGTGGCTTGACCTTCACTTATGAATTTTACAGTTGTCATGTGTAATACCACAATCTATATAACAATTAAAGAATAACAGAATATAGCTGCAATTTTACCTTGCTTTACCTGTATAACCTCGCTCTAATACCAATTGTAGGAACGAAATCGTAAAGCAGAATACTCTAGAGGGGGGTGAATAGAGTAGGCAACAAAATATTGCTAATTAAAAAACTAGTTAGCAGTTAGATCACAGATATAATAATAATCACAAAATAAATAACAGTAATAAAAAAGAGTAATCAGAAGGCAAACGCGAACACAGAGATTTATACTGGTTTTCCTCTTGTGAGGACTAGTCCATGTAGAAGCATAGAAATGAACAGGAAATCATATGAGGCTTAAGACTAGGAGAGTTTCATGCGGCTCAAAAGTTCATTAGAGTTTCATGCGGTTCAGAAGCTACGTGGCCTTATGTGGTTCAAAAAGTCCTTCACAAACCGGCCGTAATTAATTTATGCAGCTGGCTCAATTAAATGCGAAGCGACAGCTCTGACACGAAGGTTTGACCGCCCTGACAAAAAAGTGAAATCATGACCCTGACATAGTGGCAGGCTCCTAGGGAAGACAAAAAAATCTTCACAGCTGGCACAGTCCACCAACCCCAAAAAGCTCCCTATGCGGCTACCATCCCTCATGCGGCTGCCACTCTCATACGGCCGCCACCCCCATGCGGCTGCTACTCCCATGCGTCTCGGATCATAGGGCCACCCCTATGCGGCTGCTACTCCCATGCGGCTCGGATCATAGGGCCACCCCCATGCGTCTGCTACTCCTATGCGGCTCGGATCATGGGGCCACCCTCATGCGGCTCAGACTAAGGGATTGCCATGCGGTTCAGATAAGGCCACCCTCATGTGGCTCAGACTAAAGGATTGACATGCGGTTCAGATAAGGCCACGCTTATGCGGTTCTGACACGAGGCCACACTCATACGGTCCAATTATGACAGTCCTCCATACGGCTCGCAATAGTTGGGACATGTGGCGGGAGCTGATCGAGTCTCAATAATTCATATTTATTGCAGTCAATGAGGGACACGTGGCAGGAGTCGATCAAATCTCAATGACTCAGATTTGCTGTAATCAACATAACCATCCAGATTTGGTCAAATCCCAAACAAACCAGATTTATTGCAATCATCATAATCATCCAGATTTAATGCAATCATTACAATCCAGATTTATGACAATCAACATAATTGCCCAGATATTTTGCAATCGTAACAAACAAGATTTATTACAATCAACATAATGGTATGGGGCTCAGAATCTGCCACGTGGATATACACCTCCACCCATGATGTCTATAAATAGCAAGGTGCCATTCCCTTGTAAAGAGGCAGACAGAGAAGGCAGAAGAGAGGAAAGCACAGAGATAGACGCACAGAGCCAGACACAGAGCGATCTACATTTGAGCAAGAGCATTTCTTTCCCGGAGCCGAAGCTGCGTCCGATCGTCCAAGGAGTAAGACAGAGTTGTCGTCGCTTTCCCAAGCCTCTACCGTCACCCCCCAGAAAAAAATAAACAATTGTACTTAGATTGTTGTACCTAGGTTTTCGTCCCTAGGCTTTCTTTGTACGAACGAGTTTGTGTTGTGAAGTAAAAGTCCAGTCCTTCCATAAAACTGTTTTGTTCTTTTATAATTAATGACAAACACGATGGCGACTCTGCTGGGGACTAACTTCTCCACGGCTGAGGAGTTGGTGACGCAATCGGACGCAGCCAAACTTGGCTCCACTCAACAAATGCTGGTCGTCGGTTCGACCAGCAGGTGTTTGAAGAAATGCTCTCCGACGGGAGAGCTGGCCCGGTCCAGCGGCGAGCCCGCACGAAGAAGGCCCACCGGTAGTGGAGGCCCAAATCATTCGCTCCTCCCCAAGCTCTCGAAGGAGAACTCTCTGTTGCCCAAGACGGCGGAGAAGTCTCGCAGGCGACCCCACTTCAGACCATAGAGGACTCTGTTATCCCTAAGTCCAGTAGAGGAAAACACTACGATGCTGGACTTGTAGGGACAAAGGGTGACTCTACACGGTCCAGGAAGAATCCACAGAAGGACGCCAGCCGCATGAAGACTCATGCGGCCACAAAAGCCAGCCGCAGACAGAAGGCTCATGCGGCCGGAACTGCCAGCAGCATGGAGGAAGCTTATGCGACCACTATGATTTCCAGCCGCATGAAGAGGCCCACACGGCCACTGCAGCTCCCAGCCGTATGCCGACCGCTTATGCGGCCACAAATGCCAACCGCATACAGGCAGGCTATGCGGCCAACAGTCTCCGTCGCAGGACATCTGCTCCAGGCGGCTTGGGCTCAGTCTTCGACCTCCTCTCAGGCGGTCCTGACCCCAGATGCTCTCATGTGCCAGTCTCCGTTGACTCTTCCTATTATGCACTTTCAGGTGCTAGAAGGAAGAAGTCTCGGGCAGTACGGACTCGTCGAGCTCAGTCAGCTGTCCCAACTTCTGACTATCAGGGCGTTCTGCTGACTATTACACGGGCCCTTGATGGAAAGTTGTATAAAACTATCCGTGTCTAGCCCCCTACGGCCAACGAACGGGATAGTTATCAAGAATCTCGCAACAATGGTCAGGGGCAAGTACTCGTACTACCCCCACATCAGGGAGTAGGCAGGATGCCAACACACTCATGTGCTCAGGACTCTCGGGCCCACAAAACGAGTGACTTGCGCAACATGATTCTTCACAAATGCAAGGAAAGAGATGAAAACTTGGTATGTAGAGAATCCTTCCATGAACATCACTGCGCTCAAGTTATTGTCAACTGCTGCTGCAGCAAGGCGGTCACACAAGAGGACCGACGATCCGTCTTCCAACGACTACAACACCCAAGCTCAGAAGATGTGACACTTCTCATTGCCTCCTACAATTCTGCTCTGAAGATCCCTGACAGCAGGAGAGGGAAGAAAACAAACGTCTCCAGCCCAAAAATCTCAACTGAGAAACTCTCTTCTAAGCGGTTGTCCACGACCGTTACGGGAGGAGTTTTCCAAGGTACTCGCTCAAAGATGAAATCTGCCACACTTGGAGATTCGTCGTCCACATCTCTGGGAGGCGTTGGAGCCGGGGGTAGCACTCCTCCAAACATCCACGACAATCTGGTGTTCCAAAAAGATAATCCAGGGGAAACGGTCCCCCCAACAGATACAGCAGGTTCCGACGTCCCTGAGGACGTCCATAACTCTCAAGACGAGGTAAGCTCCGAAGCTGGGGGTACCACTCCTTCTGAATCCGAACCAGAGGAGAACATTCCTACAAACCCTGACGACTTCTCTGTGTAAGGGTATGACTCAGAGGGCACATCCTCCACCGTTCCTTCCATCTCTCCTCATGTGAGGACGGTGTTCATGACAGACAGCAACCAAGATGGTCCCAGTGATCGCCAACACATCGACACTCTGGAGGCCATATTGCATACCTTGGTCAAATCCATAGACGAGATCAAAGCGGCCCTTCCAACTCTGCAAGAAAGGACACAAGGCCAAACAAACTTGGGACCCACGGTGAATGCGGACTCGAACTCAGCTGCACCAAACCCGGGTGATAATCCTCCTAAAATATCGGCTCCCACCGCTGCAGATGAGGCCAGGGAGGCAAGAAGAGAGGTCCAGGAGCTACGGGCCATGTTCTACGCCCGAGAAAACTACCAGGACCTCAGGATATGACAACCGTATCCTGCTGTATGGAGAGATGTTCCCTTACCACCAAGATATAAACCATTCAACATTAATCCATATGATGGAAAGACCTCTGTGAGCCGGTACATCACTTACTTCGAGGTCACAACCGACCATCTACCCCATGACGACGCTGTTTGCCATTGAATGTGAAAGTACAGAACAATTTATATAGGAGGACTGAACTTAAACTCATAATACAAACTCGCTCGTACAAAGAAAGCATAGGGACGAAAACCTAGGTACAGCAATCTAAGTACAATTATTTAGTTTTTTCTGGAGGGTGACGATAGAGGCTCGGGAAAGCGACGGCAGCTCGGCCTTACTCCTTGGACGATCGGATGTAGCCTTGGCTCTGCTGAAGAAATGCTCTTGGACGTGTGGGGAGACTCCCTTGCGCCTTTGGTTGCTAGATCTCTGGATGTATCTGTAGTGCTCTCTTCTTTTTTTCGCTCTGCTCTCTTCTCTTTCTCTCTCCTCTTCTGCTGCTTGCAAAGGAATGGCACCTTGCTATTTATAGGAATGGGGTGTGCTCATTAGGGTTTGCAAATGATTGCCTCCTTCAAAAGTCGGCGGTTAAGAATCACTTAATCTGGGCCATTCATCTTGAATATAATAAATTTGAGCAATTAATATGATTGCATCAAATCTCTGTGGGCAATAAATGTTGATTGTCATGAATATTCATGATTTATGATAGCCTGCCACGTGTCCAATTTGCTTGATTTGATTTGATCTGGACAATTATGACGATCGCAACAAATCTAATTTTGTTGGGATTTGTTAGCACCCATAGTTCCAGGGAAGATAAGACTGCCACGTGTCTCAATTGTCGCGGAGAGCGCCACGTGTCTCAACTGGACCGTCCTGGCAGAGCCGCATATGGGTGGTCCTTTCGGCCACATGAAGCATGCAGTCGCATGAGGATGGACAGCCGCATGAGGATGGGCAGCCGCATGGGGATGGGCAGCCGCATGGGGATAGGCAGCCGTATGCAGATGGGCAGCCGCATGGGGATGGACAGTCGCATTAGGATAGACAGCCGCATGCAGATAGGTAGCCGCATGGGGATAGACAGCCGCATGCAGATGGGTAGCCGCATAAATGCAGCGGCCACATGGAGTGGCCTCGGGACTTGGTGGATTTTGCCAGCTGTAAGGAGATTTTCTCCTCTCTCCTAGGATCACGCCATCATGTCATAGTCATTATTACGTCCTTATGTCAGAGCTGTCATAGCTATTATTTGTCAGAGCAGCCGTCAGGGCATTAAATGCAGCCGAATGTAGAGAAGAACTGTTGAAGGCCACGTAGCTTCTTTTCTGAGCCGCATGGATCCTTGAGCCGCATGGACTTCTGAGCCGCATGGGAATTTTGAGCCGCATGGGTATCCTTCTGTTAGAGCCGTATAGGTCTTTCTTTATTCTTTTTCATGCTTCTACAAGACCCCCTTCAAAGTTTTTAATTTGCAAAATTGAAATACTTTGAATAAGAAGCATGGCCATGTAAAAACTCTTCGAACCGCATAGGATGTTCTGGCCGTATGGATGTCTCAGCCGCATGGCCTCCTCAGCCGCATGGCCATCTGAGCCGCATGGGCTTTCCAGCCGCATAGGCTGCTTGGCCATATAGGCTCCTTGCCACGTCTTCATGCCACGTGTGCAAATCTTTGCATTGATTGCCTTTGATTTGCTGTCAGATTTAAACCCACTTTTTGGGGTAGGATCCCAAGAGTTTAGCCTTGAATAGTCGGATTGCTTTGATAACCGAAGAGTCGGTTATGCTGCACATGGATCGATGCGTCGGTCTATGGGCTCCGCCTATAAATAGAAGTGTGTTTGGGACGAAGAGACTTCTTTATTCTCTCTCTATCTTCGATTCTTCTTGCCCCAGCTTTTCTTATCTTCGTCTTTCTTCTCTGATCATCAGATAGCAATGGCTCCCAAGTCCTCCAAGGCTGCGGCGAAGACTGCGGCGAAGGAAAAGAGAGTGGCCTCCACGTCGGTTGCGGCGCCTAGGGTTCATACTGGCGCTCACCCTGTCATTAAGGGTAAGGTTTTGGGAAGATCATCTACTTCAAACCCCTAATGAAGACGGCTCTGTTTCATGCTTTATGCACAAGCCTTTAATGCGTCTTTTACCGAACTGTTCAAGCTATATGGGCCGCATGTGCATCCCACATTCGAGCCGCATAGGGGTATATCCCATGTCCGAGCCGCATGGGAGTTGTCTAGACGCTTCACAAACTGGACCGCATGATGACCCTTCGAACAGAGCCGCATGAGTCCCCCCATTAAACGGGACCGCATAAGCTCGTCTGGATTGGGCCGCATGAGGCTCCGACCATCTCCTAACTTTATTTCTTTTTATCTTTGATTCTTGCAGAAACCCTGCCGAAGGCTGAGATCATTGTGAAGGAAGAGCTGCCGCCCTCTTTCAAACAAGAGTTATCGCTTGTTAAGGAGGAGGTAATACCAAAAACGGAGGAATAGAAAGGAGAGATGGCGCCCATTGCTGTAAAGGAGGAGCCCGAGTCTGACGGCGGTAGTACTGGAAGTTCTGACCTTCCTACTTCAGACGAGGATTTTGTTCAAGTACATCCTTAATATGCAAAATGGTTGAGGGATTGGTATATGCGCCCCCGCAACTAGGACTCATGGGCTCTCACAAACGTTCGTCTTTTGTCTTGATATTTCTGTCTGTTTTTAGCTGCAGTTTGTGTTTTGCTTCTTTTTGGACATCAATGTAATCTTTTTTTTCCTTCTCGTTTGAATAAAATAATAGAAAACTTTTCAGGCTTGCTCATGAGATGTACTCATGTGATTGTAATTGATTTTGAACAGAAAGCATTTGCTCTGTTCTTTGCTTGTAGTAGTTGCCCCAATGGGAGACTTTTTGTGGACCTATTATCCTTGGCGTACCCTGGTTCTGGATACGGATAATAAGTTGGGAGAGAACCAACATACTTACTCAGAGGTAATGAGAACATGGTAAATATGAGGGTTTCTTCGATGGAGCCTTCCCACTCAGAGGTAATGAGGACATGGCAGGAGTGGACTCAGCGGAGGATATTTGCAGTCAATAGAGGACATTTGTGGACCTATTATCCTTGGCGTACTCCGGTTTTGGGTACGGATAATAAGTCAAAAGGGAACCAGCATACTTACTCAGAGATAATGAGGACATGGCAAGCATGAGGGTTTCTTCGATGGAGCCTTCCCACTCAGAGGTAATGAGGACATGGCAGGAGTGGGCTCCATAAAGGAGTACATAGAACAACTTAGAGGTAATGAGGACATGGAAGTTCTATGTAGTGGGGTGATTTGTTTTTGGCGGAAGTGAGACGACTCAGAGGTAACATCGACGTGGTCGTTTTGGGAATTTTGTGGATTTGTTACCCTTTTTGTGTACTGAAAGTACGGGTAGTGGATCATGCGGGAGGAGCTCTTTTAGAAGAATAAGTTCAGAGGTATGGTTATACATGACTTACTACCTAAAAGAGTGACCGGAATATAAGTTTAGAGGCACCTGCGGGTACATAACTCAGCAATCTGGGATATTTGGAGGAAGAATGTGAGTTCAGCGGTAATGGAGGGTACATAACTCAGCGATCCGGGATTTTTGCAGGAAGAATGTGAGTTCAGCGGTACCGGCAGGTACATAACTCAATAATCTGGAATTGTTAGTTCAGCGGTACCGGAGGGTACATAACTCAATAATCTGGAGAACGTGAGTTCAGCGGTACCGGCGGGTACATAACTCACTAATCTGGGATTTGGAGAATGTGAGTTCAGCGGTACCGGCGGGTACATAACTCAATAATCTGGAATTTAGAGAATGTGAGTTCAGCGGTACCGGAGGGTACATAACTCAACACTCTGAGATTTGGAGAATATCGTTTAGACATAATATTTCTTCAGGAACTTGCCGTTGACGGACAACATGAGCAAGTCTCCATTTTGTTTTGCGAGGCGGTAAGCACCGTTGGAGAATACAGCCTCAATGATAAATGGCCCTTCCCACTTTGGCTGGAATTTGCCGGCAGTTTTGTGAGTCATGACCATCGGCCTCCGAACTGCCAGAACGAGATCGCCCACTTGGAATGTTCTGATTTTGACCTTCTTAATGAAGGCTCCGGAAATGCGTGCTTGATATAGCTCAATCCGTTGTTGAGCCAAGAGGCGCTTTTCATCTAAGGCCTCCAACTCTTGTAGCCAACGACGGTAGTTATCGTCCGTCGTCAATTGGTAAGTGAGAGCGACGCGGAGCGAGGGTATTTGAGTCTCCAATGGGAGAACTGCCTCACTCCTGTACACCAGGGAGAATGGTGTGTTCCCGGTGGCCGTTCGGACTGTAGTACGGTACGCCCATAAGCATTCACCGAGCTTCTCGTTCCAGTCGCATTTGTTGGATGATACGAACTTCTTGAGCAACTTGATGATGGTTTTGTTGAATGCTTCTGCCAACCCATTCACTGTCGGATTGTATGGCGTCGAAGCAATATTCTGAATTCGATGCTTGTCGCAGAATCGATAGAAGGTATGGCTTGCGAACTGCGGACCATTATCGTGGATGATCCTTCGGGGCAGTCCAAAACCATAGAAGACGTGATGCTTGAGGAATCTGATCACGTTTGAAGTCTTCACTTCTGCAAGCGGAACAGCTTCTGCCCATTTGGAGAAGTAATCTGTAATGGCGAGTATGAAACGATGTCCTCGAGAAGAAGGTGGATTGATTGGACCGATGATATCCATTCCCCATGCTTCGAATGGCCAGGACGCCACTGTTGGATGTAAGAATTTGGATGGCTGGTGGATGAAGTCTGCATGGATTTGGCAGGCTTTGCACTTTCTTGCATAGTCTATCGCATCTGCTACCATCGTAGGCCAGTAGTAGCCCATTCGACGAAGACGATCTTGCAATTTTGGGCCAGGCTGATGGGCTCCGCAGACACCGTCATGAGCGTCGCGTACGGCTTCTTTGGCCTCTGTATTTGATAGACACCGATGCAGTAATCTATTGTAGGATCGGCGATACAGCATCTTCGTCTTTGTATCGTAGAAGAATTTGAGGGAACGCCTTCTGATAGAAGTAACTTCCTTTGGGTTCTCGGGCAGGATGTCATAGACTACGAAGTCTATGAATGGTTGTCTCCAGTCTGGTGCTTCGTCGACTGTCAGAGCGGAGTAACTCGCCACGAATTGAACGTTGTTCCTGGGACAGACCAACTCACGGCCTATGATGTCAACCAGATGATGAGCATGATTCGGTACTGCTAGGGAAGCGGCCAGGCCTGCTAGGGCATCGGCTTCAATGTTCTGGAGCCTGGGAACGTGTTCGATAAAGAACCCCTCCAGGGACGAGATAATATTGATCGTATTTGGTGGTAGGGGATCATGTCCTCATGGCGAACTTCGTATGAGCCCCGGATCTGGTTGACGATTAGCTACGAATTGAACTTCGTATGATGCCTTTTTTTTCTCTTCTATTTTTTTTTTCAAAGATAGCCCTTTATTGATGAAGTAAGGTATCTTTTCCAGTGGGATTACATCATCTGCAGATGGAACATCAGTATAAGCAGCCACATACTTGGCCAGCTCAGATTCTTCTTCAGCCAACCCCTGTGTAAATGTGGATTGAGAGGATGACTTGGGCAATTTGATTATCAGAGGCTCCATGGGTGGAGTAGAATGTGGAATTGTTGGCATACTAGCTACCCCCAGTTTGGTGCTCGGTGCTGAGCGGGGAGTTGTTGGCTGGCTAGTAGTCCCTAGCTTAGTGCTCGGTTGCCGATTCATCCTGGGAAGACGAATTGTCATCAGCTTGACAGAGGGATTGAGCTTCCCTGTTTGTCGCTGGTCAGCTTTAGGCAGCCTGATTGTCAGTGGCTCTGTCGTGGGTCTTGGCCCTTGGCCAGACCTTGGCAGTCGGATTATCATCTGTTCCTCCTGTGCAGAGAGGCTAATTGCGTCCTTACATAGAGTGGCTGTAAGGGGCGCAGTTATGCCAGGCTTGCGGGCTTGGTGGTGGATCGTCAGAGGTTCTTCTGATCCCGTTGCTGCCTCAATTTGCGCTTGAGTATCTCCTTCGGCAAGATATTTTTTCGACTTCTCGTACAAGCATAAATCTGAGTAGTAGGATTCGACCCCTTTAAAGGGATCGATGTCGACGAATTCTGTCCTCACAAGGCCGTGCTTGTCGACGTACTTGAAGCACTGGTACAGTTTGGAAGGCACGATCATCTAATCGTGTATCCAAGGACACCCCAGAAGGAGATTGTAGGAAGTGTCCGCATCTATGACATAACAGGTCACTTCTGACTGAAGGTCGTCGATTTGACACTTCAGGCGAATCTTTCCGATTGGGTAGCTCCTGCCCGAATTGAAGCTGCTGATGGCGGTACTTGTCGGCGTCAGGCGATGCATTAGGACGCGCAGATGATGTAGTAGGAACTTCGGGATGATGCTTATGGAGGACCCGGGGTCAATATGCATCCGATCGACCTTGATATCGCCAATGTACCCAGTATAATACAAAGGGCGATCGTGTAGGTTGGTCTTGATAAGCATATCCTACGGAGTGAAGACGATATTTGGCATTGACCCTGTGCAGGTGCTGTCCTGGAGATCTGTCGGCGAGTGCACCCCAGTGAGATTGGACTGTGCCAGATATGCGTCGGCATTCTAGAGTGCCTCGCTCAGCGCGACGCGGACATCCTTGGAAAGTCTCTGGAGCTCATACAGCGATAATTTGGCCAGTGTGTTGGCCAATTGTACCAGGATGTCAAAGTTGTATGGCCTCTCTAGCCCATGAGGTGTCTCTTTTCGGAGAAGTTTGTCGAAGCGAGTCTCCTTCGGCCTAGGCTTGTCGGTCGTCGAAGGCTGTGCAGGTCCTGGAGCATCAGCAGCTGTCCGATGGAGGTTGGGTTTGTGCGCCGGAGCGGGTAACAACAGCAGTAGCTTCTTCGACCTCTGTCGAGATCGTGCGACATGATTTGACTTTCCCATTCTTCTTCTTGCTGGTGGAGGGAGGTGTGGACTGAGTCACCTCAGATACCAAGTCTAGATGGACCCACATGATCTCCCCTCGCGATGTTGTAAGGGGTACTAGACTAGCAGCCTGATCTCGAGGAGGTAGAAAATTAGCAATCTCCATTGTCGCCAGAGGGACGGGTACCATGCCATCCTGAGTCTCTGTTGGAGGGAAGCTGCCAAACTATACTGACACCATATTGGCTGCCACGGTCACCTCTTCGAAATCAATGGCCAGAGCCTTCGAATCGATGAGATGTTGGATGTATCGCTTCAGTTGGTAGCAGTCGTGTGTAGCATGATGGACGTAGCGATGGTAATGATAGTATTTTGGGCTCTCCATTTCTGCCGGTCGAGGTTCTCGTCTTGGTGGAGGGAGCTGAATTCTATCTCCTTGTATGAGCATGTCCAAGAAGGGCTTGACATGGCCGTCTTCGAAAGAGTAGGTCATTTACGGCCATTGCTTGTCTGCCGGTTTTGACTCAGGCTTCTGAGCTATGTCGGCCACCATAGCCTGCTTGTCCTTGTTATCCCGATTGTTGGAGGAGTTACCACCATTGTTGTTGCTGGTATTAGGGCGCTTGCCCTTGTCCTCTCCCTCCGAGATGTGCAATCCCAGTTGGCGAGCTTTCTTCAACGTGTCTTCGGCGCTAGTGGCACTGATGATGAAGGTCTTCCAGTCCTTGAATTGACTTTCACCCATCCAGAGGCTGATTGTTGGGAGCAGTCTCTTTTGGCAAATTTCAATTAAGGAGGAATCCGGATTACCAGACGGCAACTTCATTGCGGTTTGGCGAAACCGCTCAATATAGTTCCTTGTCAGCTCCTTCTCCCCTTGAACGACGTCCATGAGGGTGGACATCGTGATGTCCTGTCCTACTTCATGAATCTCTCCAAGAACATGCGCTTGAAGCTGGCGAAGGAGTGGATGCAGTTGTCTGGCAGGTTACGGTACCAGTCGAAGGCGACCCCTTCCAATGCCCCGATTAATAATCGTGTAAGGATGGCATCGTCATGGGGCAGATGGTCGATGGTGACCTCGAAGTAAGTGATGTACCGACTTGCGGAGGTCTTCACATCATATGGATTGATGTAGAATGGTTTATACTTTGGTGGGTAGGGAACATCTCTCCACGCAGCGGGATACGGTTGTCGTATCCTGAGGTCTTAGCAGTTTTCTCGGGCATGAAACATGGCCCGGAGATCCTGGACCTCTCTTCTTGCCTCCCTGGCCTCGTCTGTAGCGGTAGGAGCCAATATTTCAGGAGGATTATTGCCCGGGTTCGGTGCCGCTGAGTTCGAGTCCGCATTGACCGCGGGACCCAAGTTTGTTTGGCCAGGCGTCCCTCCTTGCAGAGTAGGGAGGGCTGCTTTGATCTCGTCCACCGATTTGACCAAAGTGCACAGTATGGCCTCCAGAGTATCGAAGCGTTGGCGATCACTAGGACCATCTTGTTCGTTGTTTGTCATGAATATCGTCCTCACATGAGTAGAAGTGGAGGGGACGGTGGATGACGTGCCCTCCGAATCATACCCCTGTACCGAGAAGTCATCGGGGTATGTGAGAATGTTCTCCTCTGGTTCGAACTCAGAAGGAATAGTACCCCCCAGCTTTAGAGCTTGCTTCATCTTGAGAGTCGTGGACGTTCTCGGGGACGTCGGCACCTGCTGTATCTGATGGGAGAGTTGTTTCCCCGGGCTCGTCTCCTTGGAACGTCGGATTGTCATGGATGTTCGGAGGAGTGCTACCCCCAGTTCCAGCGACCCCCAGTAATATGGATGATGAATCTCCCACTGTTGCCGATTTCGTCTTTGAACGGGTACCTTAAAAAACTCCGGTGGTGGACAACCGTTTAGACGACAGTTTCTTAGTCACAGTGGTTGAAACTTTCGGGCTGGGAACGTTTATCTTCTTCCCTCTCCCATTGGCGGGGATTTTTTAGTAGAGTTGCAAGAGACGACGGGAGGCGCCTCATCTCCTGAGCTCGGCTGTTGTAATCTTTGGAAGATGGACTGCCGGTCTTCTCGTACCGTCGCGTTATTGCAACAATAGTTGACAATGATTTGGGTGCAGTAATGTCCGTGGGAGGACTCTTTGCACACCGAGGCCTCTTCTCTTTCCTTGCGCTTGTGGAGGATAACCTCACGCAAGTCAGACGGGTCTGGAACGACCATGTTTGCTCCCTGGGTTTTGGAAGACTTTTGGGAACCACTCTGTCCGTTTGCCGTCGGGGGCTGGACTCGAGTGGTTCTGTACAACTTTCCATCAGAGGCCCGCATAACAGTATGCAGAGCGCTCGGATGGTCAGAGGTCGGGACAGCAGACTGAGCTCGCCAAGCTCGCGCTGCCCTAGACTTCTTCAATCTAGTGCGTGAGGGCACATAGTAGGATGATTCTAAGTGGTGTTGCAGAGAGTCAGACATATTTTCTCGGGAGCATGAGAGATCAGGACCATAGGAGAGGCGATCGAAGACTGAGCCTGAGCCGAGTGGAGCAGACAGCATGCGGCTGGAATCAACAGTCTTCATGCGGCTGGCAATCATAGCCGCATGGGCTTTCTTCGTGCGGCTGGAAGTCTCGGCCGCATAAGTCTTCTCCATGCGGCTGGAGATCTTGGCCGCATAGGTATTCTGCATCCGGCTGGCGGTTTCGGCCACATGAACATCATGCATGCGGCTGGAAATCTTGGCCGCATGAATGTTCGGCTTCTTCTTGGAGCACATAGAATCACTCTTTTCCCCTACAAGTCCAGCATCGTAGTGCTTTCCTCTGTCGGACTTGGAGACAACAGAGTCCTCTATGGCTTGAAGTAGGGCCGTATGAGAGTTGCCTTCGCCGTCTTGGACAGCAGAGAGTACTCCGTCCAGAGCTTGGAGAGGAGCAAATGATTTTGGCCTCCACTCTCTGCAAGCCTTCTTTGTGCGGGTTCGCTTCTGGACCGGGCCAGCGCTCCCGTCGGAGAGCATTTCTTCAAACGTCTGTTGGTCGAAGCGGACGACCATCTTCTGTTGTGTGGAGCCAAGTTTGGCTGCATCCGATTGTGTCACCAACTTCTCAGCCGTGGAGAAGTTTGTCCCCAGCAGAGACGCCATCGTGTTTGCCAATGATGTGAAAGTACAGAATAATTTATATAGGAGGACTGAACTTAAACTCATAATACAAACTCGCTCGTACAAAGAAAGCCTAGGGACGAAAACCTAGGTACAGCAATCTAAGTACAATTGTTTACTTTTTTCTGGAGGGTGACGATAGAGGCTCGGGAAAGCGACGACAGCTCTGCCTTACTCCTTGGAGGATCAGATGTAGCCTTGGCTCTGGTGAAGAAATGCTCTTGGACGTGTGGGGAGACTCCCTTACGCCTTTGGTTGCTAGATCTCTGGATGTCTCTGTAGTGCTCTCTCCTTTTTTTTTCGCTCTGCTCTCTTCTCTTTCTCTCTCCTCTTCTGCTGCTTGCAAGGGAATGGCACCTTGCTATTTATAGGAATGGGGTGTGCTCATTAGGTTTTGCAAATGATTGCCTCCTTCAGAAGTTGGCGGTTAAGGATCACTTAATCTGGGCCATTCATCTTGAATATAATAAATTTGAGCAATTAATATGATTGCATCAAATCTCTGTGGGCAATAAATGTTGATTGCCATGAATATTCGTGATTTGTGATAGCCTGCCACGTGTCCAATTTGCTTGATTTGATTTGATCTGGGCAATTATGATGATCGCAACAAATCTAATTTTGTTGGGATTTGTTAGCACCCATAGTTCCAGGAAAGATAAGACTGTCACGTGTCTCAATTGTCGTAAAGAGCGCCACGTGTCTCAACTGGACCGTCCTGGCAGAGCCGCATATGGGTGGTCCTTTCGGTCACATGAAGCATGCAGCCACATGAGGATGGGCAGCCGCATGAGGATGGACAGCCGCAGGGGGATGGGCAGCCGCATGGGGATGGGCAGCCGCATGAGGATAGGCAGCCTCATGTAGATGGGCAGCCGCATGGGGATGGACAGTCGCATTGGGATAGACAGCCGCATGCAGATAGGTAGCCGCATGGGGATAGACAGCCGCATGCAAATAGGTAGCCGCATAAATGCAGCGGCCGCATGGAGTGGCCTCGGGACTTGGTGGATTTTGCCAGCTGTAAGGAGATTTTCTCCTCTCTCCTAGGATCATGCCATCATGTCAGAGTCATTATTACATCCTTATGTCAGAGCTGTCATAGCTATTAATTGTCAGAGCAGCCGTCAGGGCATTAAATGCAGCCGAATGTAGAGAAGAACTGTTGAAGGCCACGTAGCTTCTTTTCTGAGCCGCATGGACTTCTGAGACGCATGGGAATCCTGAGCCGCATGGGGATCCTTCTGTCGGAGCCGCATAGTTCTTTCTTTATTCTTTTCCATGCTTCTATAGACGTCATCCTTACACGGTTGTTCATTGGAGCGTTGGAAGGGGTCGCCTTCGACTGGACAACTGCATCCATTCCTTCTGTCTTCAAACGTATGTTCCTGGAAAGGTTCTACGAAGTAGGACAAGACGTGACAATGTCCACCCTCATGGACGTTGTTTAGGGAGAAAATAACCTGACAAGGAACTATATCGAGCGGTTTCGTCAAACCGCGATGAAGTTGCCTTCCGATAACCCTGATTCCTCCTTAATTAAAATTTGCCAAAAGAGGCTGTTTCCCACAATCAGCCTCTGGATGGGCTAAAGTCAGTTTAAGGATTGGAAGACTTTTATTATCAGCGCCACTAGCGCAGAAGACAAGTTGAAGAAAGCTCGCCAACTGGGATTGCACGTCTCGGAAGGAGAGGATAAGGGTAAACGCCCTAACACCAATAGCAACAATGGTGGTAACCCCTCCAACAATTGAGACAATAAGGGAAAACAGGCTATGGTAGCCGACACAGCTCCGAAGCCCGAACCGAAGCCGGCAGAAAAGTAGTAGCCTCAGATGACCTACTCCTTCGAGGACGGCCATGTCAAGCCCATCTTGGACATGCTCATACAAGGAGGTCAAATTCAGCTCCCTCCTCCAAGGCGTGAACCTCGTCCTGTAGAAATGGAGAGCCCCAAGTACTGCCACTACCATCGCTATGTCCACCATGCTACACAAGACTGCTACCAACTGAAGCGATACATCCAGCATCTCATCGATTCTAAGACCCTGGATATTGATTTCGAAGAGGTGACCGTGGCAGCCAACATGGTGTCAGTACAATTCGGCAGCTTCCCTCCGGCAAAGACTCAAGATGGAGTACTGCCCGTCCCCAGAGCAAGGATGGAGGTCGCTAACCTTCCACCAGGCTGTTGGTCTAGTACCCCTTACCACATCATGAGGGGAGGTCATGTGGGTCCATCCGGACCTGGTACCTGAAGTGACTCAGTCCGCACCTCCCTCCACTAGTAGGAAGAAGAGTAGAAAAGTCAAATCATGCCGCACAATCTCGGCAGAGGTCGAAGAAGCTACTGCTGTTGTTATCCGATCCGGCGCACAAACCCAACCTCCACCGGGTAACTCGGCTGAAGATCATCAGCCGACAGCTGCTGATGCTCCATGACCTTCGCAGCCTTCGACGACCGACAAGCCTAGGCCGAAGGAGACTGATTTTGACAAGCCGCTCCAAAGAGAGATGCCTCATGGGCTGGAGAGGCCCTACAACTTTGACATCTTGGCACAATTGGCCAACACACCGGCCAAATTGTCGCTATACGAGCTCTTGAGACTCTCCAAAGATGTTCGCGTCGTACTGAGCGAGGCACTCCAGAACGTCGACACATATCTAGCTCAGTCCAATCTCACTGGGGAAAGCTCACCTGCAGATCTCCAGGACAGCGCTCGCACAGGTGCAATGCCCAACATCGTCTTCACTCTGCAAGATATGCTTATCAAGACCAACCTGTACGATCGCCCTCTGTATTATACTGGGTACATTGGCGATATCAAGATGGATCAGATGCATATTGACCTTGGTTCTTCTATAAGCATCATCCCAAAGAGCCTGCTACACCGTCTGCGCATCCCAATGCATCGCCTGACACCGACAAGCAATGCCATTAGCGGTTTCAATTCAGACAGAAGCTATCCGATCGGAAAGATTCGCCAGAAGTGCCAAATCGACGACCTTCAGTCAGAAGTAACCTGTTATGTCATAGATGCGGATACTTACTACAATATTCTCCTAGGGCATCCTTGGATACACGATTACATGATCGTGCCTTCTACACTACACCAGTGCTTCAAGTACGTCGACAAGCACGGCTTCGTGAGGACATAATTTGTCGACATCGATCCCTTTAAAGGGGTCGAATTCTACTACTCAGATTCATGCTTGTACGAGAAGTCAAAAAAGCACCTTGCCGAAGATACCCAAGCTCAAGCTGAGGTGGCAGCTGGATCAGAAGAACCTCTGACAATCCACCTCCAAGCCCGCAAACGTGGCAGAACAGCACCCCTTACGGCCACTCTCCGTAAGGACGCAATCAACCTCTCTACACAGGAGGAGTATATGATAATCCGGCTACCAAGGTCTGGCCAAGCGTCAAGACCCATGATAAAGCCACTAACAATCAGGCTGCCTAGAGCTAACCAGCAACAAATAAAGGAGCTCAATCCCTCTGTCAAGCCGATGACGATTCGCCTTCCCAGAATGAATTGGCAGCCGAGCGCTAAGCCGGGGACTGCTAGCCAGCCAACAACCCCCCACCCAACACCGAGCACCAAACTGGGGGTGGCTAGTATGCCAACGACTCTACGTTTTGCTCCACCCATGGAGCCCCTGATGATTAAGCTGTCCAAGTCATCCTCCCAGTCTTCATTGACACAGGAGGTGGTTGAAGAAGAGCCAGAGCTGGCCAAGTATGTGGCTGCTCACACTGATGTTCCATCCGCAGATGATGTAATCCCACTGGAAAAGATACCTTATTTTATCAATAAAGGGCTATCTTTGAACTACCTAGAGCTTAATAAGCTTTGTACAATGTATGCTATGGAATACGTTATAGGCACCCACCTACACACACAAGTGACAAATGTCTACACCGCAAACCAACTTACTCTAGTGGAAGACGCTTACCGTATAATCGAGGGAGAGGATCATCCAATCATCTTCGGCCGGAAGAATGATCCACAACCCTTCAGGATAAAAAAAGTTGATCTCGAACCCGACACCGGAGGACTGCCCCTTTATCTGTATAGTTTCCGATCCAAGTACCTCATACAAAAACAGGAGTATGATCTAGAAACTACACCAGGTTTGAACTGTGGCACTGGACGGCGGTTACCCTTACAATTTCCGGTCCCGGCCGGGAAACCACGAGATTTTTACAACAAAACCAGATGTGGGCTAGGTTATGTTACACCGGCAATGACCCCTGAAAGCTCAAACGAGGAATGCGACTGGCATTCACACTTGACTGGATCACCCACTTTCGATTCTGATGTCAGCATCGGGGACGTATTCAGGCAAGTCTTGTCCGTCAATATGGCATTCGCCGACGCCTATGAAGAAGATGAAGACCTTCCTGAACTTCTTGAGTTAGAGCCATGGGCACAACAGCTAGATGTGCAATAGGAGAAGCGGTTCGAACAAAGAGAGCCTCCTACCAAAGCTGAGGTTGTGCAAGTCGATCTCGGTGATGAGTCTTCTCCAAAGCCCATCTTCGTCAGCAAAAGTCTGACAGACGAAGAGCAGGAATCGCTACTACAACTCGTTAGAGAATACATCGACGTATTCGCCTGGAGCTATGAAGACATGCCAGGACTGAACCCCGAGGTTGCAGTTCACAAACTCAACATCCGTCCGAACACAAAATCGGTCAAGCAACAGCAACGACGGTTCCGCCCCGATATCATGAATGCCATTGAAGCTGAGGTCAACAAACTAATAGCCAGCGGCTTCATCCGCGAGGAACAGCATCCAGACTGGGTCGCCAACATAGTACCAGTCCTCAAGAAGAATGGAAAGATTCGAATCTGCATCGACTTTCGCAACCTGAATGAGGCGTGTCCTAAGGATGAGTTCCCCCTCCCTATCACAGACATCATGATTGACAACACCTGCGACTTCGAGCGTATGTCATTCATGGATGGTTTCTTGGGGTACAACCAAATTAAGATGTTCCCTGATAACGAAAAGCATACGTCATTCTGAACACCAATTGGCACATACTGCTACACAGTCATGCCTTTCGGTTTAAAGAATATTGGCGCCACCTATCAAAGAGCTATGAGCGTCATCTTTAGAGACCACTTGCGTAAGACAGTGGAATGCTACGTTGACGACATTGCCGTCAAGTGCCGCTCTAAAGAAGATCATCTGCATGATCTGAGGACAGTGTTCGACCTGATACGAGCGCACAATTTGAAAATGAATCCCACAAAATCCTTCTTGGGCGTATCCAGCGGGAAGTTCGTGGGTTTCATCATTACTTCCCAGGGTATCCACATAGACCCTGAGAAAACGAAGGTAATCATGGAGATGGCTCCCCCGAGAAATCTCCGTGAACTCCGAGGCCTTCAAGGGAGGCTGGCCTACATCAGGAGGTTTATCTCCAACCTCTCCGGACGATGTCAGCTATTTACCCACCTCATGAAGAAGGGCGTTTCATTCGTATGGGATAAAGAATGCCAGCGCGCCTTCGACAGCATCAAAGAATATCTATCGAACCCTCCAGTCTTGGTGGCCCCGGTTGTTGGAAAACCATTCCTGCTCTATGTACGAGCAAAGGAGCATTCTCTCGGTGCTTTACTAGCACAAAACAATAATGCAGGCCATGAGCAAGCTATATATTACCTCAGCCGAATGATGATGGGGCCCGAACATCGATACACTGCAGTAGAGAAGGAGTGCCTTGCTCTGGTGTTCGCCATTCAGAAGATGCGACACTACGTCACGGGACAAACCATCCATGTCGTATCAAGAGTTAACCCCCTCAGGGTCCTCATGACCAAGCCAGGTGCACTCAGCTCTCGCCTCGCTACCTGTACGATATTACTGTCTCCCTACCACATAATCTTCGTCCCATAGAAGGCTGTTAAAGGTCAAGCTCTGGCAGACTTTCTAGCAGCTCATCCAGGTTCGGAGTCAACCAGAATAGACGAAGAGATTCCCGATAAGGTCGCCAATTCAAATGTGGCCTTCCATGATACCTGTAAACCCCCAATATTTTCTAAATATTTTAGTGTTTTAAAAATAATTTTTCGATATTATTTGGAATTAATGTGGTAATTGGTATATTCGTAATTATAGATATATATTATATGTATAATTGAGCTTGATATATTTTTAATTGTTAATAAATATAGACTTAAATTATTAAAAATATTTTGTTACGTATTATAAATTTATAGGATTTTTTTTATATAATTTTATTCATATATATATATATATATATATATATATATATATATATATATATATATATATATATATATATAGTTATATATATAATAGTTATTGTAAAAAAAAAGAAGAAAAAAAGAGTTGGTGGGGGGGCGGAACCCCCATGCAGCAGCAAGCTGCGGAGAAAGGGGGGCCCGACCCCCACAAGGCTTTGCTAACAGCAGCTAATAGCTGCAACCTTAGGATAACCCAACCCAAACTTAGCAAAACCCGAGCCCCCACATTTGATTCCTAATCCTAATAGGAATAAGTAGCAGCAGCGGCAGTATATATGTTGCTCCGCTCATCAATCGAACCCTAACCCTCTTCAAAAACTTTCACCTTCCCATCTCCTCTCGACCTCGACCCCAAGGCCGCCGAACCCCCCCCCCCCCAGCGCTCACCGTCGACCGCCCTTCACCACCTGAGACGGTCGCAGCCATCTGCAACGCCTAAGAACAGGGAACACTCTGTTCCTCGAGCGACAGCCAGGTATGCCTGTTCTACATCGATTTTCAGCGTGTATACTTCATCGTTATTGAATCTGTAAAATCCCATAGAACGCCTAGGTAACCATCTACGAGTACTGTTAATCAGTTTGTATGGAATCGATTACTATTTAATGAGAAATCACAACGAACTCAGGCTCTAGGATGCTTTTTTTTTGAAAAACAGAACAAAGACAACTTGTCCAGAGCACTGATTTAGAAGGACTTTCCTGAACTGAATATTAGGAATTTTCATGAACTAATTAAACAGAGTTCAGAACAACCTAAAGGCCTACAAAAACTCTTCTTAAAGATTTAGTTTTCATTTACTGTACAAAAATTTATTCGTCTCTAAAGTTAGAGAAAAACCAGTTTTCGAAAATAGATTTTTAAGAAAAACTTTTCGATACGACGTACGCCCCGACAAACCGGGCGACGTGGTCGCGCGCTATACACATCGAAAGGCGCGTATGGACGTTGCGGACGTGTGGGAACTGACGGAACTCAGTTTCGTCACGTGTGCGCGACGAAACCAACGCGTATCCGTCGAGATACCCCCGTATCGGCGTTTTGCAAACTTGCCCATAACTTCGTGTACAGTCATCGAATCGAGACGAAACTTGCGCCAACAGGTCCGGATCAAAATTTTGGTCCTGCATACCAAGTTTGGTTCGATTCTGAGAAGGTTGAATCGGAACCCATTTTTGGCGGGCCCGCGATCCACTCAAATGGGCGATTTTGTACACGGCTCCTCGGAATCCAAAACTGGACATACCGTTGAGTTCCTCTCCTCAAACTAAAATCGTAGACATGTAGTTTGATGACTTTAGAGACCGTAGACTTTGGCACGCGTTTCGGTGCAAAGCGGGTCCAACGGCGGACATCGTTTTGACCCAAAATTACGATTTTGCCCCTGTTCCAGAATTTGACTTTTGGACAGGCATTTCCTAGGTATATCTTCTTCACCGAGATCATTTTTGATGTTTGTTTCAATGTTTGGAGTCATCTGTGATTTGTGAGTTTTGGTGCTGACACTTGCTACTCTTGGATTTGCCCTTCTCGCACCCGCAGGCAAGATACCTTGCCATTATACTGTTTATATTCATCTGCATTTTATTACATATCACTGTTCTTTATTTTCAGTTCTTACAGTTCTTGATTTATTGTCTGCACAGTGATATTAGATATACTTTGTTATTATCCTTTGATTGCATGTGGACTTAGAGTTAAGAGACTACTGTTGTAGTGTATTGCATATACCTTGACACCATTGTACCATGAGGATGTGTGAGATGAGTAGCATGTAGAAGTTCTTGCGTGTGGGCTGATCCCCTATATGCATGCGTTAGGGCTAACTGCTAATAGAGGCAATGTTAGGAGACTTAGCAGTTAGTAGAGGTACATGGTCGTAGATGCGACATAATAGGTACATTGGGTGGGGAGAACATTTCCTTGTCGTATGGACTTCGATTGCACTTCCCTTATAACCCGGAAGCTTCGCTGGAGATACGGGTATGAGCCTCTCAGGTTGGCCACTATCGTTTTTCAACGTCATGCTCTCGGTCACTGGTGCCCAAGTGGGGACTATACCAGATCCCATTACAGCCAGGGCTCATGCGATGAAAGGTTTGTTTCTCACTGCATGTTCACTTTAGTATGGTTAGAGTACCTTATTTATGTCTTGTCACTTTCTTTGATTGTGGCGTATTTTATATTCAGTATTTATATGGCATATTTATTGTATCTTGTTACGTCCCTCTGAGGACCTGGTTATCTCTCTAGGTGTGTGCTTCTGTGATTTTGCAGGTGTTCTAGCCAAGGCCGTGATCTTCTCCATTCTTTCGAAGACGATTGCGCTTAGTTCGCCTCATTATTTTATCGATCACTTCTTGTACATTTTATTTGAGATAGTTGGTAGTAGACTTTGTCTCCGCCCAACGATTGTATACATGACAAATTTAAAGTTGCTTTTATATCATTTATTTATCTAGTGGATGAGATTTAGTTATTATGGTTCTACTGTATTTTACAGCTTATGTATACGTACGAGTTTCCATATATTAGAGTATACTTTGTATGTATGCAGCTGGCATGGATACGTACCTAGTCCTAAGTATTTTGGGACTGGGGCGTTACATGTTTTTGTGGTGGCCCATGCAGGTCGAGTTGTCACTTCGGCTACGTTACTGTACCGATGTGAACCTGCAACATATGATTAGAATTATAGGAATCTCATCCATACAGCTTGACCTCTTCCCTTGGCTTCAAATATCGAACTCTCGATCGACTTCCTTGAATTGCATCTTGCTTGATTCCTTTCTATCGTTGGTTCTTATTTTCGTGCTTAGTATCAACTAGGAAGATGACTATACTAGTATATGCTCATAGGTCACACATATGGCTAGAATGGTTATATTGGCGATTGGAATACATTCAAGACTCTAATTGAGTTAAAAATATTTTTTGTATGATTTAATTATTAGTAATTGGTGAAGTAGGATATTACCACGAAAAGTTTTAACCTTGAGATTTCTAAATAGTAAAAACCAGAGGATTTATAGAATTTCATACTTGGTTTAAGAAAGTGATTGATTTTCAAGATTTGGTATTTATGATTTATTGGATTATAGTTACACATCTTTGCACAAGTATAAAAATTGATTTGCTTTTAGAGGTGTGATATTTATGAGTTTTGGGTGATAGATATACATCTTTGAACAAATATAAAATTTATTTGATTTTCGAGTTTTGATGTTTATGATTATTGTATATTATAGTTATACACCTTTGAACAGTTATAAATTTGAATTGAGAATGATCTTAGCTTTTAAAAAAAATGGCCATAGGAATTATTTAAATTTGATTTGTACAACTTGCGATTTTCGTGTTTAGTAAATTTTAAATTTTAAGTGGAAGTAATGATGGCGAATTTTGGTTTAAATATTTGAAAGTTATGAAAACAATTTTTGAAAATTTTTCTTTATTTTAAATTGTGTCCTATGATTGAGGATTTACAGATCTATTTAGATTTTTGGAAAAAAAAGAGATTTTGACTGATAAGATTATTTAAAAATTTAGTTTAATGAGGGATTGCTAATATTGATTTTTTTTTGATAATTTCGAAGGATGTGATGGAAAGTTATTTTGATTGATTAAATGAAGTTACCATTTAAAAGTTGTGATTTTGTTGGAATAACTTAGCATGAATATAAGTTAAATTTTATGAGAGCATTGAGCTTAATTTTTGAGATTGCTTTTAATATGCTAAGAGTTTTATTATGAGTTATTTGAAAATTTTAGAGTGTTAAAATTTTGATTGATTGTGAAATTTTATGGATTCGTAAATTATGAACTCATGAGTTAAATAGTTGAGTTTAAACGTTAATTTCGAAAAGGGTTAGTAGTAACGTGATAAAATTTTGCTTTGAGATTTATGAGAGTGATTTAAATTTTTTATGATGAATTTGAACTGCTTGGAGTGAATACAAATTTTGGTGGTTTATTTTTGAAAGTTTATTTTTGAAACTTTTGGAGGATACTTGAGTTAAATTTTAATGGTAGGCCCCAAGATAACCCTACTGAGTATTCCACACTAATTGTCATGTCACCCATGACCATGATAGTAGTATATACACAAGTGTTGTTAGTCATCTACCCAGCTATGTGACTGTATTTCCACCTCGGCTTACTTGACCTTCCTTTAATTCTAGATCTTTTAATTGGACCTTCTAACCCATTTGCAATTTGAATAATGATTTAATTGTTCCTTAACTGTATTCATTTAGGATACTATCTTCTCACTAGAACTGTACCCCTAAATTATTATTTTTATGGATTCTTTAATTAATTTTATTTCGTGCTTTAACTTGATCTTCTTTAGTTTTGTGCATTAATTATCACCTCGTGAACTCCCACTTCCTATTTTAGATCTTTTGGCGTCCCTTACCGTGACTTGGATATTTGGAGCACAACACTAGACTTTTCCTTCCAACAAATTTCATATGTAAGACCTAGACAAGTCCACCTTCATGTAGATATATCATGTCCCACCAAAACCCATCTCCTTGTACTCTATTTCTTGATATGACCTTATGGTCAAAATGGCCAAACTATAATCTTTACCATGATACCGATATATTTTTCGACCACAGATAGGGATTCAACATCGACTCAATTCTTTCGACCGATATATGATTTTGTTCTACTTAATTCCTTAAATGCTTAAATTTGTGTTTTATCTTGATTGCTTGACTCATTGTCCCATCACACTACTAGTTTAACTCTTGTAAGTTGGGTAGAATACCTCACCAGCTAACAAACCTTTTTCTTGTGAACCACATTGGTAAGTTCACTTAGACTATAAATTCAGAGGACCCTACCTTATCTAGGCTACCAAGCCATAAATGAAGAAACACTAGGACAACTGTATAGGCCCAAACTTTGGGCGAGCCTTGATTTTAAAAGATCTTGGACTATTTAAAATTCCTTCATCAGTACCTCCCTTGCTCATATTTTGACTATCTCATGCTGCTAATGTAGTTTCAGTTTTGCAAGCTTATTTCGTTATCAAGCTTGATCATAACATATTTTATTGGGTGCACCCACTAACATATTGTCTAATCAGAATTGGTGCATGATGGTCTGATCAACCTATTGCACTTTGGTTCGTCTATCACATATTATTCTACGTGAATGGAGATATAGTAAACTTGCCTTAGAGTCTCATCCGCGACAGCTTTGACAATTCTCTTTTGAAATTGTTTTTGCCGCCTATGAAACCCGTAAGTCGTACTCAATATATAACACCGTCTTTGAAACCTTTGTTGTTCGTGTCTTTTACTTATTTTGGAAAGACAATGCACTGTACTTGCTAAGATAGACTCAAGGTATCATCTCTGGTTGCCCTATCAATTATTTATACACAAATGTAGATAGCCACCGACCGACTCATGTGGCTGAATCCTCGCCTTAAACTACCCCTCATTCTTCAACTCTAGAATTGTTATCGTGCCCTCCCAATTATTCTGGAGCACTCGAGAATGATTCTAATTGTTCACTTAAATCTAACTCTCAACCTAGATGATTAGTATCCAGTTTTCTCTCAAGGAACCATACCTCCCAAATGTCTAGTTTATTCTCTTTGGTCTACCTCCTGAATGTCTAGTTTATGTTCCCAATGGAGAGCTACGACAGGAGCTGATGGCAGAGGCTCACAGTTCGACTTACTCTATTCACCCTGAAGGAACCAAGATGTACCGCGACTTACGACAGTATTATTGGTGGCACGGAATGAAGCGAGAGATAGCTCATTTCGTTGCCAAGTGCTTAGTATGTCGACAAGTAAAAGCGGAGCACCAGAGGATGGCCAGATTATTGCAGCCGCTACCCATTCCCGAGTGGAAGTGGGAGCACATTACTATGGATTTCGTCACGGGTTTTTCTCAGAGTCCTAGGGGACGTGACGCAGTGTGGGTGATTGTTGATAGACTTACAAAGTCAGCCCATTTCTTACCTTTTAGAGTGGGCCAGTCGGCAGAGGTATTGGCAGAGATGTAGATGGAGCAGATCGTGAGATTTCACGGTGTGCCTATTAGTATTGTGTCAGACCGCGACTCGAGATTTATCTCACATTTTTGGAGGAGCATGCAAGAGAGTTTGGGCACCCGATTGAAGTTTAGCACATGATACCATCCACAGACAGACGGCCAGTCGGAGCGTACCATTCAGACGCTAGAGGATATGTTGAGGGCGTGTATGCTTGATTTTGGCGATTCGTGGGAGGACCATCTTCATCTTGTTGAGTTTTTCTACAACAATAGCTATCAAGCGAGCATTCAAATGGCTCCGTTTGAAGCATTGTATGGTAGGAAGTGTCGGTCTCCTGTTTGTTGGAGCGACATAGGAGAACGACAGCTATTGGGTCCCGAGTTAGTCTTGAGCACAGTGGAGACAGTAAAGAAGATTCAGGACCACTTGCGAGCAGCACAGGATCGTCAGAAGCTGTGGACAGATAATCATCGTCGACCCTTGGAGTACAAAGAGGGTAACCATGTGTTCTTGAAGATATCCCCCACTAGAGGCACGATTCGATTCGAAGAACGTGGCAAGTTGAGTCCAAGGTACATCGGGCCTTTCGATGTCTGGGAACGTGTTGGAGAGGTTGCCTATAGATTGGCTTTGCCACCGTCGCTAGAGGGAGTTCATGACGTATTCCATGTATCTCAGCTGAGGAGGTACGTGGCAGACAAAAATCATGTGCTTGATCACTTCGAGATCACAGTTGGACCGAGGTTGTCGTACGAAGAGCAACCAATAGGTATCCTCGATCGCCGAGTGAAGGTGTTACGGATCCGTAATCGCTAGGAGAGTCTACTTGGGAGCGCGAGGACGACATCCGTAATCGCTACCCGCAGTTGTTCGAAGACGAAGGTATGTCTTGCATTTATACTTTCATGCATTGCATTTGATCCCCCGACCTCAGTTTAATTTCGAGGACAAAATTTTCTTTAAGTTGGGTAGGATGTAAACCCCCAATATTTTCTAAATATTTTAGTATTTTAAAAATAATTTTTCGATATTATTTGGAATTAATGTGGTAATTGGTATATTCGTAATTATAGATATATATTATATGTATAATTGAGCTTGATATATTTTTAATTGTTAATAAATATAGACTTAAATTATTAAAAATATTTTGTTACGTACTATAAATTTATAGGATTTTTTTATATAATTTTATTCATATATATATATATATATATATATATATATATATATATAATAGTTATTGTAAAAAAAAAGAAAAAAAAAGAGTTCGTGGGGGGGCCGAACCCCCATGCAGCAGCAAGCTGCGGAGAGAGGGGGGGCCCGACCCCCACAAGGCTTTGCTAACAGCAGCTAATAGCTGCAACCTTAGGAAAACCCAACCCAAACTTAGCAAAACTCGAGCCCCCACATTTGATTCCTAATCCTAATAGGAATAAGCAGCAGCGGCGGCAGTATATATGCTGCTCCGCTCATCAACCGAACCCTAACCCTCTTCAAAAACTTTCACCTTCCCATCTCCTCTCGACCTCGACCCCAAGGCCGCCGACCCCCCCCCCCCCCCCCCGCACTTACCAGCAATGGCGGGGTGAACGTCGGAATGAACTTCAGACACCGCAGTCGACGTAGAAGCCACTCCCTTACCCTTCACCGCAGCCTTGGAAGTCTTGGGGGCTATCGTTGATCGAAGAAGAAGAAGAAGACGGCAGCCTAGGGCAAGAGAGGTTCGAATAAAAGAAGAAAGTAAAGAGTTTCTCTAAAAAGTTACTCTTATTTATACGCGGACAGGGGCTCATAAACCGAGGGATGCTTCGAATCGTGTGCCGTCTAAAGAGCGAAATCGACGCTTCGGTCATCGAGGCAAATCTGACCCTTGGGATCCTACCCCAAAAGACGCCTCCAAATCAAAACGAATCAAGAGCAATTAATGACGCCTACGTGGCAGAAAGGACAGTATGCGGCCAGAGTGATCCATGCGGCCAGAGCGGTCCATGCGGCCAGGCAGTCCATGCGGCCAGGCAGTCCATACGGCCAGGAAGGCCATGCGGCTAGGAAGTCCATGCGGCCAGAATATCTTATGCGGCCAGGAGAGCTTATGTGGACATAGCCATGCTTCTCATTCAAAGTATTTCAATTTTTCAAATTGAAAACTTTGAAGGGGGTCTTGTTGAAGCATGGAAATGAACAGAAAATCCTATGCGGCTCAAGACTAGGAGAGTTTCATGCGGCTCAAAAGTTCGGGAGAGTTTTATGCGGCTCAAAAGTTCATTACAGTTTCATACGGTTCAGAAGCCACGTGGCCTTATGCGGTTCAAAAAGTCCTTCATAAACTGGCCGTAATTAATTTATGCAGCTGGCTCAATTAAATGTGAAGCGACGGCTCTGACACGAAGGTTTGACAGCCGTGACATAAAAGTAAAATAATGACCCTGATATAGTGGCAGGCTCCTAGGGAAGACAAGAAAATCTTCACAGCTGGCACAGTCCACGAACCCCAAAATGCTCCCTATGCAGCTACCATTCCTTATGCGGCTGCCACTCTCATGCAGCTGCCACCCCCATGCGGCTGCTACTCCTATGCGGCTCGGATCATAGGGCCACCCCCATGCGGCTGCTACTACCATGCGGCTCGGATCATAGGGCCACCCCCATGCGGCTGCTACTCCTATGCGGCTCGGATCATGGGGCTACCCTCATGCAGCTCAGACTAAGGGATTTCCATGCGGTTCAGATAAGGCTACCCTCATGCGGCTCAGACTAAAGGATTGACATGCGGTTCAGATAAGGCCACCCTTATGCGGTTCTGACACGAGGCCACATTCATGCGGTCCAATTATGACAGTCGTCCATACGGCTCACAACAGTTGGGACACGTGGCGGGAACTGATTGAGTCTCAATGATTCATATTTATTGCAGTCAATGAGGGACACGTGGCAGGAGTCGATCAAATCTCAATAACTCAGATTTGCTGCAATCAACATAACCGTCCAGATTTGGTCAAATCTCAAACAAACCAGATTTATTGCAATCATCATAATCATCCAGATTTAATGCAATCATTACAATCCGGATTTATGGCAATCAACATAATTGCCCAGATATATTGTAATAGTAATAAACCAGATTTATGGCAATCAATATAATGGTCTGGGGCTCAGAATCCGCCACGTGGATATATACCTCCACCCATGATGTCTATAAATAGCAAGGTGCCATTCCCTTGTAAAGAGGCAGACAGAGAAGGCAGAAGAGAGGAGAGCACAGAGATAGACGCACAGAGCCAGACACAGAGCGATCTGTATTTGAGCAAGAGCATTTCTTCCCCGGAGCCGAAGCTACGTCCGATCGTCCAAGGAGTAAGGCAGAGCTGCCGTCGCTTTCCCGAGCCTCTACCGTCATCCCCCAGAAAAAAATAAACAATTGTACTTAGATTATTGTACCTAGATTTTTGTCCCTAGGCTTTCTTTGTACGAGCGAGTTTGTGTTGTGAAGTAAAAGTCCAGTCCTCCCATAAAACTGTTCTGTTCTTTTATAATCAATGGCAAATAGTCCAGTCTGAAGAACTCTAGCTTTCAGTTGAATCTACTATTGGAAAATCCTGCAAGTTTTCATATGAAGTCCTTGCAACTTCTACAGACGCGAGCTTTGATACGAAGAACTCGACCAACTTCAATTGTGAAGAGTGTATCTTCAATCAAGCCTCTGATTACAATCGCTCTGAAACTTCTAGACCGTACCGCACTGGCAAATCGACTAGAGGATTGTAACTGGCTTGGGATTTGAAAATGAAAGCTTTCTGAACTCTATGGAAGAAAACGTAAGCTTTAGAAGAGAAGAGATGAAAGTGAATTGGTGTTTTGAAAAGATCGAAGTCCTTCTCTATTTATAGTTTTTCCAAAGGCAGAACTCTGACAAAATTCGGGCAGAATTCGGACAGAACTCTTTGTAACCAACCGCAACTGAAGGGAGACCAAGTTCAAAATTAAACGTTCACATAAAGTTCAACTTAGCTGAACTCTGGCCGAGTTCTGTTAGGGTTTGGTCAGTTGATTTTGTGAAAAATAATTTTTGGCTTTTTGAAAATCCTTCAAAAGCTTTTTGTAAAATAGATGTTTTTTAAAAATATAGGTCATTTTAGAAAGATAGGTCAGTTTTGAAAAACGATTTCGGATAACCTATTTGCCAGTATGACTTGGTGTACAATGTATTCCTAGACTCAATAAAAATGAAAATTACATTGCTTTAAGGAAATACAATCTTGAGTGGCAAACAGCTTCGGTCTTGAACTGAGTAGATATCCAATCTTTGATCAGTGTCCAAAACGTCGTAAGTAAACATCTGAATTGATTCGTATATCGAGACAGAGTTTGATCAATTATTAAAATCAGGTTTGACCATGACCAATGGGCCAACAATAGCCATAAGTAGGATTGGTGAAGAATGGAGCATTGGTAGGCAACTTCGAAATACTAGACATGTTAGCTGGGGAATGGATAGAGTAGTTGAAGTTTTGAAATTTGGTTGGAACTGACAAATGTTAAGGACTTACATTTGAGTAGTTGGTTTTAGATTTGGAATACCGAAATCATAGATTGATTCAATAGAAATTTTAAGGATTTGTAGTTAGTTTTAGTCGATTTTTGTTAGATTTATTTTAGTTCAGGATAGGATTAGTTATATTGATTGAGATAGTTGTCTTGGTTCTCTGTGGGTTTCTTTAGTGCTGGGAGTTTTAGCTAGTCAGCTAGTCTAGAAGGTTGGTACCGCATGAAGTATCAATGAGACAAAGTTATTCTCTTCATACAAATTCTATCTTGTGACTGTCGTTTGATTTTTCTAAATCTTGTAATAGTGACTTGATTTTCCTTTGATTATTAAATTTTATTCAGTTTTTAATAAAATCATATATTAGATTTTATTAATGATTATAGACTACTGTTTGCAAAAACAAAAGTTTGATTACAAACTAAGAAAAGAGTACAATAGTACAATTGATTTCTGGGGAAGTACAACTATAGAAATCTAATCAGAAGACGTTCGCTTTATCCCTTGGACGATGTGCAATAGCACTTTGTCAGTAGATCATGATCATTCGTGATGCTTTAGAACTGATTTGAAACTCTATTGATAGATTTCTTGAAATAACTGTTTAGCAGTTATTCTGGGTTGTATGCACCTCAGGTTGCGTGCCTCTGTTCACTTGCACGAGCGGTTATACCAACTGCAAAAGACATATGACATCGTTTGAATGAGATGTGCGTGGTCGTGGGCAGTATAGTAGACACATTCTACGAGATTAGTAACATGCGTGCCACGTCTTCCTGCTTTTAGATATCAGTTTGATCAGGTTGTGCATGGGCGCAAGTCAGCAACTTGCACTGCATTCTGATTATTCTTTATATTTTATTAATAACCATCGCGCACCTTGATACACTATGCAAGCTGCTAGCTATCATCAATAAATGACTGACAAGATCTTCTCGAGCACCGTATTGCACGAGATTCGAACGAATTTCCTTCGATTTTCCTGCTGTTAGCTGCCACGTAATGATGATGGCCATCTCAAGGGACTACCACGTGGCACTCGCGCAACCTGATAGTGGCATAACTTGATAATGTGGCGCAACTTGATGTTCTGACTTCCATTTGAGTGGTACAACTTGATTTTTAGCCTCTACAAGACCCCCTTCAAAGTTTTCAAAATTTGAAGTACTTCAAAAAATTGAAATACTTTGAATTATGCATATTCTGTCATAAGTTGCGCTTGTTTCACCCGACTCTACTTTTTTCGAGCGTAAGTTGCGTAATCTGTTTCTTTATTTGGGCTATAAATAGCCGTACACTTCTAAGCTTTCCCCTATTTACCACAGTTGGGACACACTTCTAAGCTTTCCCCTCTTTACCACACTTCTAAGCTTTTCCCTCTTTATTTGGGCTATAAATAGTGAGCTGGACTAAAAATATTTGTTGGGACATAGTCAGATGAAGATGATCCTGCTTGGGAGGCATCAATCTTTCTCTTTTGGGCTTTGGGTGCCATAGAAATAAAAGAGAGAAGATAGATGATTACCTTTGGAAGAAGGAAGAAGAAGATGAAGTAGATCACTTTAAAGCTCCACAAAACTTGAAGAGGAGGAAGAGGAGAACGTTCACTTAGGGTTTAGGGGAGAATTCTCGGTGGGATGATGAGAATAAAAGTGGTAAAAGAAGGGAATATAAAGGCTAGGGCCGGTTATTCTGTTCTGGAAATCTGTACAGTTACCATCCGAACTCGGCCCAAACTCGGTCCGAGTTCTGCCCGAGTTTGGCTTCTTGTATTTCCAATGTCATTAATGCAGTATAATTGATAAATTTAATATATAACTTGCACACTTCTTTATTTAATAATTTCTATTACTTTGGGTTAGCTGTAGGGACCGGATCCCAGCTAGCGGTAGTCCGAAGACTAGTACACCGTGTCGCTTCAGGTTATTTACGCCTATATGACAGAAGGACCCTTTCGGCTTTTACCAAAAATAACTTCCATTAATAAAGTTCAAAATTTTGAGTGATAAATTGATTTACTAATCATACTACATTATGAATATGAAAATTCAAGTATGCCGAGCTCTCAACGCAGATTGTTAAAGCGGTCTTCAGCCAATGGTTTTGTAAAAATGTCTGCTAGTTGATGATCTGTGTCAACAAATTCTAAGCAAATATCCTCGTGTTGTTGGTGATCACGTAAAAAGTGATGACGAATCTCTATGTGATTTGTGCGTGAGTGACATACAGGGTTCTTAGTCAGGTTAATAGTGCTAGTGTTGTCACAATAAATAGGAATCTTAGTATAGTGCAGATTGTAGTCTTCTAAGGTTTGCTTAATCCACAACATTTGAGCACAACATCATCATGCGGCGATATACTCAGCCTCAGTAGTTGATAGTGCTACAGAATTTTGTTTCTTGCTAAACCATGAGACTAAGGCTTTTCCTAAAAAATGACACGTACTGCTGGTACTTTTACGGTCTACTTTGCATCCTACAAAATCTGCATCTGAGTAACCTATCAGGTTAAAAGATTTGGTTTTAGGATACCATAAGCCGACTATTGAAGTTCCCTTAAGGTATCAGAAGATACGCTTAACGGCACATAAGTGTGAGGCCTTAGGATTTGCCTCATATCGTGCACAAATGCAGACACTAAACATAATATCAGGGCGACTTGCAGTTAAATACAATAAACTACCAATCATACCTCGATACTTATGCTGGTCGACAGGTTTGCCACTTCTATCAGTGTCAAGCTTTGTTGATGTAGCCATTGGAGTTCCTATTGGATTTACATTGTCGAAGTCGTACTTTTTCTGTATGTCCTTTGTATATTTAGCTTGATTGATAAATGTTCCTTTTGAGTGTTTTTTGATCTGGAGTCCTAGGAAGAATTTCAGCTCTCCTATCATACTCATCTCAAATTCACTCTGTATACACTTAACAAAATCTTGACAAAGTTTTTTATTAGTAGATTCCGAATATGATGTCATCAACATATATTTGCACAAGAAGAATTTTATCATGTAAAGATTTGATAAATAAAGTAGTATCAACTCTTCCTTTTGAAAAACTATTTTCAAGTAAGAAGGCACTTAGGCGTTCATACCAAGCACGAGGTGCCTGTTTGAGTCCATAGAGTGCTTTCTTAAGTTGAAGACGTGATCAGGTTTTTGAAAATTTTCAAAACCAGGGGGTTTTTTAACAAAACCTTTTTTCAAAAATCCGTTTAAAAATGCACTTTTCACGTCCATTTGAAATAATTTGAAATCATTAAAACATACAAATGCACAAAACATGCGGATAGCTTCTAGTCTAGCAATAGGAGCATATGTCTCGTCATAATCAATACCTTCTTCTTGATTATAACCTTGTGCCACTAGACGTGCTTTGTTGCATAGAACTTGTCCATCTTCACTTAATTTATTTCGGAGCACCTATTTAGTACCAATTATCGATTGACCAATAGGTTTAGGAACGAGTTCCCAAACTTGGTTTCTCTCAAATTAATTAAGTTCCTCTTGCATGGCATCAATCCAAAATTCATCATTAAAAGCATCTGCTACATTCTTAGGTTCTACTTGTGAAATAAAGGCTACATTAGCTGCTATTTCAATATCTCTATATGAAGAGCGTGTACTTACACCTTTTGATATATCACCTATAATGAGCATCTCTGGATGATCTGGCAAGAACTTCAATGACTCGAATCTATGAGTCAGATCTTTCATCGGGCTTTTATCGGTTCTGGCTTGTGCATCTTCATCATCACTGTCGCTGGATCTATGACTATTGAGCTCATCAAATGTAATGTTAATGGATTCTTCAATAATCATAGATCTTTTATTGAAAATTCTATATCCCTTACTCATAACAGCATATCCAAAAAATATCCCTTCATCTGCTTTAGAGTCAAACTTTCCCAAGTTGTCCATGGTGTTCAGGATAAAACAGCGACATCCAAAAACTTTAAAATATAAAATATTTGGAATTCTTCCAAACCAAAGTTTATAAGGTATTTTCTTTGAGATAGGTCGAATTAACACCCTATTTAAAACATGACAGGCTGTACTAACAGCTTCTGCCAAAAATATTTAGGAAGATTATGCTGATTCAGCATGACTCTAGCCATCTCGCTTAGAGTACGGTTCTTTCGCTCCACAACACCATTCTTTTGAGGAGTTCTAGGACAAGAAAACTCGTGGTAATATCCACTATCATCATAAAACTTTTTGAAATCAGTATTTTCGAATTCGCCACCATGATCACTTCGGATACAAGTAATCATGAAGCCTTTTTCATTTTGTACCCTTTTACAGAATATCTGAAATAAAAAATTACATCACTTTTGTTTGATAAAAAGTAAACCCAAGTAAAATAAGAGAAATCATCAACAATAACAAAGGCATAGAGCTTACCGCCAAGACTAGCGACTCTACTAGGACCAAATAAATCCATATGTATCAACTGTAGAGGTCTAGAAGTACTCACAGCGTTGATGGATTTAAATGTAGACCTATGTGCTTTGTTTTTCATAGTCTGCACATACCATATCTCTCTTGAATGATCTTTTAGGGAGTCCTTTTACCAATTTTTTAGTGCTTAGCCGTGAGATAGTGTCCATATTAGCATGTCCTAGCCTCATATGCCATAGCCAGCCTTCATCTACGTTTGCTACTAGGCATCTTCCTGTATTATTAGTACTCTCTAGAAAGAAAACATAAATATTGTCTTCTCTAATCCCTTCATATACGGGATAACCAGATGACATATCATATATTGTACATTTATCTTTTATAAAATTGATGCCATAACCATTATCTTCCAAGTGACTTATGCTCAGTAGGTTTTGTTTTAATTCGACTAGACAAACATCTTTTATTACAGGATGAAGAGATATACCAACAATGCCATTTCCAATGACATCACCTCTCAGGTTGTTTTCGAAGGAGACGTATCCTTTTTTCTTCATCGATAACGTAGCGAACAAAGATGCATCACCAGTCATGTGCCGCGAACATCCGCTATCAAGGATCCACTTGCTTTTAGCATGAGAGGGCTGAGGGTCCACCTACAAAACAAGTAGATGAATCCTTTGGTACCTATTTGTTGAAGGGTCCATGTTGATTAGTCTTAGGTCTCTAAATCAGTATGTGATTGTCAACAAGCTTTCTTGCTAGACAATACTGTGATATGTGCCCATGAGTACCACAGTACGTGCAAGTAAGTTTTGTAAACGTGTTAGTTGAATTTGTGTTGACATGCATATGTGGTTTTTTTGAAAACCTATATGTGAAAGCATGGTGATATTCGTGTTTCTTACGTGCTTTCTGTGGTTTAGTCCTCTTAGGTGTATGCTTAGCATTAGGACTAACTTTAGGCTGTGTCACAGGTATAGCCTGTTTGCCTAACTTGATTTCTAACTTTTTAGAAACCGCATAAGACTCTTCATATTTAGCGGTCATATCAATGAGTCTTTGCTCTGTGACTAAGTGCCTCTTCTTCAATATGTCATATAACTCTTGTATCTTGACATAGTCTCTTTCTTTCTTTTCAATTTTGAGGATAGCCTCATGATAGTCTACTTTAAGCTTGGCTATCTCATCCGTGTTACCGGTAGTAGATGTTTCTCTAATATTTTCAACGAGATTTGACAATCTATCTACTTCGGTTGTGCATGCCTTGACCTCTTTTCGAGATTGCTTATACTTGTCAAGCACATTTCTGTGTTCTTCAAGTAATTTGCTGAAGGCATTTTCTAGCTCATCGAAAGTAAAGTCATTATATAGAGGATTTGAGAATACCTTATCGAAAGCCATAAGACAGACATTTGCAGTGCTGGATGGTCTATCTTCTTTCTCTGATTCACTAGCATTACGTTCGTGCCAGATACTTGTAATTGCATACTTTCGACCAGTTGTTGTTCTTCGGCTTGATCTTGATCTATCATATGGACTGCTTTTCTTTGGAGTTAGACAGTCCTTCTTCATATGCCCTGACTTTTTGCATCCAAAGCAGATTGTTTCTTCTTCATTGCTTTCATGGACATCTTTCTTCCTTCTGTTTGATTTCTCATACTTTAAGAATTTTTTGAAATTCTTCACTAGCAGGGCTTGTTCATCACCACTGGATGATTCTTCATCAGAATCTTTGCATGTTGACCTTCTAGCTTGAGCTTTGAAGGCGATAGATTTTTCTTTTGGGATTGCTTCTTCAAACTCTTGTAGGTCCAGCTCATGGGTCATCAGCTTGCCCATAAGTATTTTCAGAGTCATGGTGGTGAGATCGTTTCCTTCAACGATTGCCGTTGCCTTTGGATTCCATTTCTTGGTTAGAGCCCGTAGCACTTTTTTGATCTTCTCGTGATTACTGTAATCCTTACCAAGAGATTGCAAAGGATTAGTAATATTAAGGAAACGAGTGAACATCTGTGTAATTGACTCGCCGGGTTTCATTTTGAAAGATTCATATTCCTGTGTTAGTCTGCTAATTTTGGATTCCTTCACTTGGGAAGTACCTTCATGAGTAACCCCAAGAAGTTTCCAAATCTCATGAGACGTCTTACATATTGAAACTCGATTGAACTCCGTCTTGTCAATTGTACAGAACAGTGCGTTGATGGCACGTGCATCTACACTAGTCTTTGCTTTTTCTGTCTCTGTATATTTATCATGAGGCTTATCTGTAAGTACGCATCAACCACTGTAGGTGTCAGTTTCTTATAACCATCAATAACTATAGACCAAAGATCAAAGTCAAGATGCTTCAAGAAGAATATCATACGTGTTTTCCAGTATGTATAGTTTGTTCCATCAAATAGTGGGGGTCTATTTGTGGATTGCCCTTCACCGTTGAATATTGATTTCACGGCTACCATATATACTCTCTGAGGTTGTTATATTAGAATATAACCTGCTCTGATACCAATTGTAGGACCGTTGAGCACCTCTAGGGGGTGGATAGAGTGAGTGCGAGTGCAGCGGAATAAATCACCACTTAAAAATTAAAGACAGATAACTATGGCAGTGAATAAAGAGACAATAAATAAATGTAGCAAGAGATCAGAAAATTAAACTCAGTGAACACCACAATATATACTGGTTTCTCTCTTGGAGTACTAATCCAGTCGCAGGTACTCTTGCCTACTGTTAATCCACTATTCACAAGCTAATTGAGAGCTTGCAGTCTTTTTACAACACCGTGCTTGGTGACAAGTGTATGACCAACTTCACAACACCGTGCTTGGTGACGAGCGCACGACCGACTCCTAAAACAGAGATGATTTCTGAACTTGAACGACCTGTTTACAACTCTGAGAACCAAAGAACTCTAAATCGAATCAATATTACTGGCTTTGACTAAGAGATGTATAGGTGGAGTATGAAAGCTTTTAGAACACTGAAAAACACTTTAGGAATAGATAAAGAGAAAAAATGATTAGTGATTTGAAAAGGAAACTTTCTCTTCTATTTATAGGTGTTTTTGAGAACCGAACTCGGGCAGAGTTCGGATGCAAAGATTTTGCAAACGAACGTTAAATGCAGATTTGGAGGTAACAAACATTTGAATTTGAAATGACTAAACTCGGACTGAACTCGGCCTGCGTTCTATCTAAGTTCATCTAGTAATGTTTTGTCAAAATATGTTGCATAGGATAAATAAAACTTTTGGTAAGTGGACTTTGAATGAATGGGTAGGCTTTATAGACGAGTGGACTGTGAATAACCTAAGCCAGTAATACTCAGTCGATTTTACAATTTGTATCCTAGACTCAATAAAGGATAAAAATACATAATAAACTGTAAAATGGCTCAGACTGATTCCAGTGCATAAGTACTTCGGTATGATGATTTTCATGCTTGTTGATGTTGTAGTACACTATCTGATATTGAATTTACTTGACTTGAAATGTTAGCAGTAGTTTGTATATTTTGTGTATTGACTTAAGTTATTTGTTGATTTATCAAAATCGGGTGTGACCATTGTAATGGGCCAACATAAACCACAATATATAGAAAATATTATATCGAAGGATAATATTAAGAGGGTCGCGCTCCTACGGATTTGGTACTCTGAACCTTGCATTCTCGCAGGAGGTGCTGAACCCGAACCACATGTTGTGCATCTACAAGCATGGGCTCCTCCCTTCAGCCTTTGGTAGTACACTCTAGCGGGAGAATACAAAACTGGGTCGACAAGCAATCCAATATTCCCAGCACCTGCCAACACTGTTTGTTACCGATAATGTTTTGTTTGGGATTCAAACCCAATCTCATCACGAGCGTCATGGCGATGATACCAACCAGTATCGAACCCTGTCTAATAGGTGCAGACAACAAGCTGGTCTGAGGACTGTCGAGGTACTCCACGTAATGTGTTTGATTATGTCGAACAAGACATGTTATGATGTCCCTCCAAGCTCTATCTGAGCTCCAGTCATCCAATGAGTATCCTACAAAATGTGACAAGTTCAAGGAGTTATGTCCATATTACATGTTGTTCTACTAAAAATCAATGCAGCCTGGACTGTTTATCGCATAGACAACAAGATGTATAGACAATTATGTCAAGCTTTATGCGCATAGGCGCTTCATTACAATGATATATTCTAGAAAAAACGTCTTCTGATGATGTTCAGTGACAACTCCATCTATATGTGCAATGGAAGTTCCTACTAGTAGTGCATTTTCTGTTGAAGATCTGCAACCCCAACTATGCACTATAATGATATGTTGTGTTCAAGCATGACCAAAATGACAATTTTCATCCATACACTTTGTGCAAAGAAGTAACTTAGTCGATTCAAGAAGATAAAGATGAAAGATACTCCACAAACTTTTACCTTTTGAGAATCGAAGTTTTTCTTGGCTCCTAACGTATCCGAAGAACAATAGCCTTGGTAAAGTTATGCTCAACTTTCCCACAAGTTTGCTTGGGCCGATTGAAGCTCTAAATTGCTAGAACATGGTGATGAAATATGATAAAAAAATCTCTGCCAAATACCCCCATGTTTATAGTGATGGAGGATCACAAAGGTGCATAATATTGCAGTATACGGCCAAGCGTTATGCGATAATATGATTTATGTTGAAGAAGTCAGATCAGTATTAACTGTTGCATGATTTTCTATTCCTGAAATATCGTTTGACAGTTGACTGAGCCTCGATCCAAGTGTTGAGAAGGAATGGCCTACACGAATTTTGAAGGTGGTTCAGATTCTGAGAGAGAAAGTCAAAGCAATGACAGCATAGAAATGATCCAATGCATCAAAATTCTTATGAGACAAATTCCTCTCCATCATACTTCTTTTAAAGTATTTTAAAACTTGTTCAAGTTTTAAAACCTTTGAAGGGGAACTTGTAGAAGCTTAAAAAAGGTGAATACTCAAATAGACGCATAGTCTGTCTTCTGTGCCTAGGTGCCAGAATTCATGATTCGATCAACATATAGCCTAAGAAGCTGTATCTCAAAGCGGTGAACTTCTAAGTAAAAAACGCATAGCACTAAAGGCGCATTACATTAAGGGCGCATAGCAATATTGTCTTACATAAATTTCATTCTTGGATAGTGTGCATAGGACGAATTATGAAGAGATGTCAGTGATTACATCATCGTAATCATTTTACTTTACAGCTGTACAAGAAAGTTCTGATGCAGCTAAGTTTTATACGGCTTCTAGTTTACAGTATGCAATAGAAGATGCTATGCGTCAAATTTTAGTATTTTGTGCTACGTTCACCCCCCACTAGACGCATAGTCATTCCTATGAAGTGATCGTGTGCTGACATGATAGTATTTCGTGCAGTACGTCTTAAGTGCCTACGCGCCTACTCATCTCAATGCGCCTCAGAGATGAAAGACTGTATGTTTTTGCCTACGCACGCATAGCTGTTCTAGTAAAGAAAAACTATAAATAGAGACATTGTCTTCCTCGTATAGACATGCTACATAGGCTATGTATGCTACATTTGCTAAAAATCTCCAGAGAGAGCTTTCAGTGATAGAGCCCCTTTGCTGTCTGGATCTGCTAGTGAGCCAAAATTAGCAAGCTTCAACAATGTTCACGTCGGATTGTCAACAGGGTAAAAAGTCGACCGCGGACTTAACTTTCATTGTCCCAATCCCAGATTCTTTTATACTCGAAATTACTATTAAGGATCCCAGTTTTACTATTTCTTCTTTAATACAAAAAATTCAGTCCTTACAGACTTTTTGTATCAGAACAATAGTGCAATAATAGCTCTTTAGTGGATCAAGCTATTGTTAACGGGCATGGGTTGTGTGTTCAGGCTAAACACGAGATACCTAGATCCATTAGGAGACCTAACCCTAATTTCTTCTCATGGTCCTGTTGTAGCCTATATATATCCTATATTCTCTGGCTGTTATGTCCATCAGAAAAGAGTAGCTTTCTCTAAATTCATTCTTCAAGTAAGGATAGAAAGATAGGTCAGCCAAGAAGAAGAAAAAATTGGAAGATTGTCGCCCATACGATGTCCAACTTGAGGAAGGAATATGGCATAAAATGTTGAAATTGCTGACTTATTGAGGTTAATGGAAATTGTCATCTAGTTCTTGTCACTTCAAGTATAATTTATAAACCCAAGTTTCCGTCATTAAAGGGTTAGATTACGTTTAAACATGTTCATATTTTATCGATCGATATGCACACCAATTTGCAGTTCTGGGGATCCTTAGTTCCATCACAGCCATAACCTTCGTATTTTGCCTTCTCGAGTGAGCTTCACCAAAGCATGTGTCAATGGGTCCTCGGCCACACCCACCTTGACACGATGAAAAATAACTTCCTTGAGCAAACATACTGCTATGAGCTCCGCCTTCCTGCTGAGTGCATCGTCCACATGATTCTCCTTGCCCGACTTATATCGCAGCTCCATATCGAACTCAGCCAAGAAGTCTTACCATCTTGCTTGTTTGGGCGACAGCTTCTTCTGAGTCAGAAAGTAGCTCGTGCCAACATTGTCCGTCATGACCATAAACTTGGTGCCAAGGAGATAGTGGCACCATGTCTGCAAACAATGCACCACTGTTGTTATCTCTTTTGCTTGAACCGCATATCGTAAGAAAAACTAAACTTGTGGATAACACGCTAGGCCTACGACGAGGCTACTTAGTGTCACAATCTAACATAATTAGTATATAATCATGTAACTGGTGGATCCGCTAGCTAGTAAGCCGGATGTACTTAATATCAGAGGGTATCAGATTAGTATCAGTATATAGGTTAGGTAGACCGTATCAAACGCATATCGGAATAGTAGGCCGAATAGGAGGCCGAGATAGTCGAATGAGAAGAAGGGAAGAAAGGAGGAGCAGATGGTATACTAGACTAGTTCTGGGTCAAATTAGGAGTCCAAGTCAACTCTGTCAAAACTAACCTTAATTAGGCTAAACTTCTACCATAGCTAATCAAATATATATACTAGACTTCACGACGTGTGTCTATGTATATATATATATATATATTATTAATAAATTACTTAAAATTATGCCTATATATATATATATATATCAAGGTTCAAAGTATCGGTATCGGAATCGGTATCGGACTATTCCTATGAGTATTGGTATCGGCGATATCGGTAGTATCGGCGGTTTCGGATCGGAGTATCGGATTTTTTGGTATCGAGGAACAAATAATTATTAATAAATTATTTACATTTAAAAATATATATTTTATACATTTAGGCATAATTTTAAGTATTTTCAGTGTTATTTCTTAGTAGTTTTGAAATTAAATGAAATAGTAGTCACCCTTACCGATTGGTTTACAAACAATAGATGTGATCTTCAATTGATGTAATTTTCTTCTTTTACATGCTTCTACAACCTTATTATGCTTTAAACCCTTGTTGATTTGTCTTTTCTGTTTAATTTTCTTTGTCGAATTGACCGGAACAAAGACCCCTAATGTCGGTATCGGTCAATACTTGGTATCGGTCGGTATCGGATCGGAATATGCCAAACCGTATCGGTATCGGCCGTATCGGATCGGTATCGGCCGATACTTTAAACCATGATATATATGTCTGAGTGTATGTGTATCCGTGTGTCTGTGTCCGTGTGTGTCCGTGTGTGTGTGTGTGTGTCCGTGTGTGTGTGTGTCTGTGTGTGTGTGTCCGTGTGTGTGTGTCTGTGTGTGTGTGTCCGTGTGTGTGTGTGTGTGTGTCCGTGTGTGTGTGTGTGTCTATAGGAGGGGAGGAGGAGGACTCCTGCGCGGGGACTCCAGAGTCCCTCCTACGCCCCCCCTGCCCCGACCCCCCCAACCCATGCCCGATCCCCCCCAACCCCTGCCCGACCCCCTCTCCCACCCCACTGCCCCCCCTGCCCCGACCCCCCCTCCAACCCCTGCCCGACCCCCCCCCCCCCAACCCCTGCCCGACCCCCTCTCCCACCCCCCTGCCCCCCCTGCCCCGACCCCCCCCCCCCCTGCCCGACCCTCCCCCAACCCCTGCCCGACCCCTTCTCCCACCCCCCTGCCCCCCCTGCCCCGACCCCCCCCCCAACCCCTGCCCGACCCTCCCCCAACCCCGGCCCGACCCCCTCTCCCACCCCCTGCCCAGACCACCCCCCCCACCCCTGCCCGACCCCCTCCCCGACCCCCCCTGCCCCCTCTCCCACCCCACCCTTGCCCCGACCACCCCACCCCCTACCCGAACCCCCCTGTCCAGACCACCCCCCCACCCCTGCCCGACCCACTCCCCGACCCCCCTGCCCCCGACCACCCCACTCCACCCTTGCCCCGACCACCCCACCCCGTACCCGAAACCCCCCTGCCCTACACCCTCTCCGACCACTACGACAGCCTCCCAACCCCCCAAATCGTAAAAGAGAGAGAGAGAGAGGGGAGATAGAGAGAGAGAGAGGGGGGGAGAGAGAGCATACCTTAGAGAGAGAGAGAGGGAGATCGCCGGTCGGAGAGAGCGAGATCGTCGGAGAGAGGGAGATGGAAGAGAGAGAGTGTTTTGGGGGGGAATGAAAATTTTCCCCCCCGTCGGTTCAATTTAAGTTAGGGTACAGAAATTAGCGACGGCTTAACGACGGATTATTCCGTCGCTAAGTAGTCAGTAAATCTCGCGCCAGAGTAGCGACGGATTATTCCGTCGCTAAGTCGTCAGTCAAATCTCGCGCCAATATTTTAGGCTTTTCCCGCCAAAATATGCGACGTTCTAGCGACGGATATAAAACCGTCGCTACATGGCCGATGACCTATCGACGGCGTAGCGACGGATATGGACATAAAAAAATAAAAAAATTGTCCACTGCTTTCCGTCGGTATTTCGTCACAAATCCGTCGGTGATCCGACGGTAATAGCGACGGAAATTTTCCGTCGCTAAATGGCCGTCGCTAAAATGCTGTAATTTGGTAGTGAACGACGTACTACTCCAAAAAGTACTCCGAAGTCTCTCACAATCTGGGTGAAAAAGAAGAACCCTGACAAGGTTAAGCCACTGACCATCACTCTCAACAAGACACCCCGGGAGGAACCTAATGACGCCCGTCCCCCCAATCCTGAAGAATTACCCTACATGGTGAAATCGGCCAAGACTGTGGCTCCTCTCCCGGATGATGATCCTCTCAATGAGTATATCAATACTCATAATAATGTACCTTCAGCGGATGATGTTATCCCTGAAGAAAAACTTGTGTATTTCCTTAGTAAAGGTTTATCTTTGAATTACTCCGATGTCTATCAATCTGTAAACCACTACATAGATATGATATACGCTCTAGAGAACGGCATAGGGCCACACCTCAGCATGTCGGTCACAACACCTCACCTGCGGGAAAAAGTTTACCCTGAAGATATCCTCTACTTCATTGTTCCAGCCAGAAAGAAAGATGAAGAGCTAATCATCTTTGGTCGTATAATTGGCGAGAGAAAGTTTGTTCCAGACTCTACTTCTCCCAAGCACAACACAGAAGCCGACTATGACTCTGGGAAAATGCAACTTTTCTTGTATAGTTGGCAGGCCAAGAATATCATCAAGAACATGGGATATGACATCAAAAGCGACAAAGGGCTAAATTACGGTCGAAGACAACGGTTGCCAATACGACACTTTGCTTCCCCCGGCAAACCCGAGAACTACTATCAACGATACAGTGTTGGTTTGGGCTATGTCTCTCCTCCAATAACTCTCGAAAGATGAGATGATGAAGCAGATCGTTGTTTTCATTCTTCTGATTCCTTCCTCTGGGACTCAGACTCCAGCATCGGCGACATGTTCAAAGCAACTATGTCCGTCAATATGGTTTATGTCGACCAAATTACAAGATGATGTCCAATCAATCAAACTCGAACAATGGGCTCAAAAGATGGACACCAGGTGGGAGCTACGCTTCGAACAACGGGAACCACCTACCGAAGACAAGGTCATCCAAGTCAATCTAGGAGATGAAGCATCCTTCAAACCAATCTTCATCAGCAAAAGCCTATCTGGCGATGAACGCCAATCTCTTATACAGCTTATAAGATAATACATCGACGTCTTCGTATGGAGCTATGAAGACATGCCAGGCTTGGACCCTAATGTCGCTATGCATCGCCTGAACATTTTGTCTAAAGCTAAGCCAGTGAAGCAGCAACAACGACGATTCCGTCCAGACGTCATGGAAGCCATCGAGAATGAAGTCAAGAAGCTCATTGCCAGTAGATTCATTTGCGAGGAACAACACCCAGACTGGGTTGCCAACATCGTTCCAATCATGAAAAAGAATGGTAATGTTCGAGTCTGTATCGACTATCGTGATTTGAACTCTGCATGCCCGAAAGACGAGTTCTCTCTACCGATCGCTGACGTAATTATTGACAACACTTGTGACTTCGAGCGGATGTCCTTCATGGATGGGTTCTCAGGCTACAACCAGATCAAGATGTTCTCCGACGACGAGAAGCACACATCTTTTTGAACACCGTTGGGGGTATACTGCTATACGGTGATGCCCTTCGGATTGAAGAATGCAGGGGCAACATACCAGCAAGCCATGAACATAATTTTTTGCGATCATTTGTGCAAAACTGTGGAGTGCTACGTAGACGATATCGCAGTCAAAAGTCGTCTCAAGGGCAACCACCTCCAAGACTTGAGAACGGTGTTCGAACTAATGCGTGCACACCAACTCAAGATGAATCCAACCAAGTCTTTTCTGGGAGTCTCCAGCGACAAGTTCCTTGGTTTCGTCATCACTTCAAAGGGTATACATCTGGACCCAGAGAAAGTGAAGTCTATCCTCGACATGCATCCTCCAAGAAACTTCAAAGAGATACACGGACTACAAGGAAGGCTAGCCTACATCAGATGATTCATTTCGAACCTATCTGGAAGGTGTCAACCATTCACTCAGCTTATGAAGAAAGGCATATCTTTCATCTGGACTGAATAATGTCAACGCGCATACGACGACATCAAGGCGTATCTTACAAGCCCTCCAGTATTGGTAGCTCTAATAATGGGGAAGCCCTTCTTACTATATTTTTGCACTATGGATCATTCCCTTCGTGCCCTCTTAGCTCAGAAGAACGAAGGCGGCCATGAACAGGCAATCTACTACCTCAGTCGCACAATGGTGGGTGCCGAGCATAGATACACACCGGTGGAGAAGGAATTCCTTGCACTAGTATTTGCTATCTTGAAGACACGCCACTACGTATCTGGGCAGACTATCCACATTATATCTAAAGTCAACCCTCTCATAATACTCATGACTAAACTGGGCTCTCTCAATTCCCGTTTAGCTACATGGGCAATGTTGTTGACTCCATACGATATGATCTTCGTTCCTCAGAAGGCAGTAAAAGGCCAAGCATTAGTTGATTTCCTAGCAGCTCATCCAGTGCCGGAGTCGTCCAAGCTCTATGACGAAATCCCCAACGAAGTGGGGGAGTCTAACACTGCAACTGAAAAAATCCTCATTTGTCGAATGTTCTTTGACGGTGCATCAAGAACAGGACCCAAAGGGAATATCGTGGCTGGAATAGGTGTCATGCTCGTGTCACCTGATCATCTGGTTATACACCGTGCATATTCTTTCGTGGAACCATGCACCAATAATGTGGCCGAATATAATGCCCTATTAATCGGCCTACAACTGGCAAAGCAACTGGGAGTTGACTATCTAGAGGCTTATGGCAATTCCAAGATAATAGTTAGTCAGGTCCGAGGGGATTATGAAGTTTGCCATGAAGATCTCATCCCTTACCATAGAGCAACAATCGAGCTGGTGTCTACTTTCGCTGGATTCTTCATCGAGCACGTGCCTCGACTATAGAATATAGAAGCAGATGCTCTAGCCGATCTCGCTGCTTCTTTGACCGTTCCTACCAATACACAGTAGTCGAGCACAGTATCTGGTCGAGAACTATTCTGTGTGAAAGATGCCTTGCATATTCATCACAGTTACGCAGCGGAAACAAACGTCGATGCTAAAGACTGGAGATTTCCCTTCATAGACTACGCTGCCTATGGAATCCTCCCTGAGGACCCGAAGGAAGCAGTATCCATCCAAAGGTGATTCCTCAGATTTTACTACGACACAGCTACCAAGATGCTGTACCGACGCTCTTATAATGGGCTACTGTTACGATGCTTATCAGACACAGAAGCCAAGCAAGCACTCCGGGAGGCTCACGATAGAGTTTGTGGTGCACATCAACCAGGCCCCAAATTACAAGATCGTCTCACACGAATAGGTTATTACTGGCCCATAATAATAGCGGATGCTGTTGAATATGCAAAAAAGTGTAGAGCTTGCCAGTTCCACGCCGAATTCATTCATCAACCTTCGGATTTTCTACACCCAACGACAGCATCTTGGCCATTTGAAGCCTGGGGTATGTCATAGGACCAATCAGCCCGCCATCCTCCAAAGGACATCGGTTCATCCTAGCTATAACCTATTACTTCTCCAAATGGGCGGAAGCTATACCGCTCACCGAAGTGAAGACGTCAAACGTGATCAGTTTTATCAAACATCACGTCATCAACCGCTTAGGCCTACCTCGCAGGATCATCCATGACAATGGTCCACAGTTCGTAAGCCATGCATTCTATCGGTTCTGCGATAAGAATCGAATCCAGAACGTAGCCTCTACTGCCTACAATACAGTGGCTAACGGTCTAGCCGAAGCCTTCAACAAAACCATCATAAAACTTGTCAAGAAGTTCGTGTCTTCAAATAAGCGAATATCATGGCTGGAGTAGGTGTCTTCAGAATGTTCTTTGACGGTGCATCAAGAACAGGACCCAAAGGGAATATCGTGGCTGGAGTAGGTGTCGTGCTCATGTCACCTGATCATCTGGTTATACACCGTGCATATTCTCTCGTGGAGCCATGCACCAACAACGTGGCCGAATATAATGCCCTATTAATCGGCCTACAACTGGCAAAGCAACTGGGAGTTGACTATCTAGAGGCTTACGGCGATTCCAAGCTAATATTTAGTCAGGTCTGAGGGGATTATGAAGTTCGCCATGAAGATCTCATCCCTTACCACAGATCAACAATCGAGCTGGAGTCTACTTTTACTGGATTCCTCATCGAGCACGTGCCTCGACTATATAATATAGAAGCAGATGCTCCAGTCGGTCTCGCTGCTTCCTTGGCCGTTCCTACCAATACACAGCAGTCGATCACAGTGTCTGGTCGAGAACTATTCTGTGTGAAAGATACCTTGCATATTCATCACAGTTACGCAGCGGACACAAACGTCGATGCTAAAGACTGGAGATTTTCCTTCATAGACTACGATGTCTATAGAATCCTCCTTGAGGACCCGAAGGAAGCAATATCCATCCAAAGGCGATCCCTCATATTTTACTACAATACAGCTACCAAGATGCTGTACCGACGCTCTTATGACGGGCTACTGTTACGATGCTTATCAGACACAGAAGCCAAGCATGCACTCCGGGAGGCTCACGATGGAGTTTATGGTGCATATCAACCAGGCCCCAAATTACAAGATCGTCTCAAATGAATGGATTATTACTGGCCCACAATGATAGCAGATGCTGTTGAATATACAAAGAAGTGTAGAGCTTGCCAGTTCCACGCCGACTTTATTCATCAACCTTCGGAGTTTTTACACCCGACGGCAGTATCTTGGCCATTTGAAGCCTGGGATATGGATGTTATAGGACCAATCAGCCCGCTATCCTCCAAAGGACATCGGTTCATCCTAGCTATAACCGATTACTTCTCCAAATGGGCGGAAGCTACACCGCTCACCGAAGTAAAGATGTCAAACATGATCTGTTTCATCAAACATCACGTCATCTACCGCTTCGGCCTACCTCGCAGGATCATCCATGTCAATGGTCCACAGTTTGCAAGCCATGCATTCTATCGGTTCTGCGATAAGAATCGAATCCAGAACATAGCCTCTACTGCCTACAATCCAACGGCTAACGGGCTAGCAGAAGCCTTCAACAAAACTATCATAAAACTTCTCAAGAAGTTCGTGTCTTCAAATAAGCGTGATTGGAACGAGAAGCTCGGTGAATGTCTATGGGCCTATCGCACAACGGTCCGGACTCCAACAGGCAGTACGCCATTCTCTCTGGTTTATGGGTGCGAAGCAGTTCTTCCTCTAGAAATCCAGATTCCTTCTCTTCGGGTAGCCCTAGCCAGCAAGCTGACTACTGAAGAGAGCTACTGTCTGCGACTCCAAGAGCTCGAAGTGCTAGATAAAAAATGCTTATTAGCTCAGCAGTGCATTGAGCTATACCAAGCACGCCTTTTCAGAGCCTTCAATAAAAAAGTGAAGGAAAGGATCTTCCAAGTCGGCGATCTGGTCCTAGCAGTGAGAAGACCGATGGTCATGACGAACAAAACAAAAGAGAAATTCTAGCCTAAATGGGAAGGTCCTTTCGTCATAGAATCGATATATTCTAACGGTGCGTACCGGCTAACCAAGCCCGATGGTGACTTGCTCGTGATGCCTATCAATGGCAAGTTCCTGAAGAAATACTATGTGTAACCTCTTTTTGTTCACATATATTCAGTCATGTAAATGTACAGTGAGATGTTTATATAATTCCAAAAAAAATAAAACTATCTAACTATTATCCGTATTTCAAGAGTCTTGAATACGCCCTGGATAATAGGTCCTCTAAATATTTCTCCAGTAGAATTATTTCCGTTTTTGACTCCGTCCAAACTCGGTTTGATGAAAACTAATCACGTCCCTATTACCTCTGAATTGTTTTCCGATAATTATTTTCCCAGCGGAATGATTAAATGTTTTGCCACGTCCACATAACCTCTGAGCAAAGCATTCATCAAAGATAGTCATGTCCATACTACCTCTGAACTATCCCCTCCCACCTAATGTTACATATCTTTCCACGTCCATATTACCTCTGGTCAGATATAGAACATCTTCTGCTATTACGTCCATATTACCTCTACTAGCAGCTTCATTCAACTTATTATCTATATTTGAATTACTTGAATATAAATGGATAATAGGTCCACATCAAAATTTCCCAGCAGAATATCCACCAGAAATATCTCTGCTACGTTCGCATTACCTCTAGCATCAATATTTCAACAAAACCACATTCACTTCTAGAAAGAGTTGTTATTTTATAAAAAAAGGGGTACAAGAGCCGCAACGGCCAAAAAAGAAAAAAGAGTTACATCTACGGGATACACAGGCGGTTTATGCTGTCCCTCAGAGCAACAATCTTAGATTCAGACTTCACAGTAGCTCGGCGTCGTGTCTCTTTTTGACGAACGACTTCATCTTCGAAGAGGATCAGACTCTGATGCTCCCCCTCCAACTTCGCCAATTGTTCTTCTAAACAGGAAGAAGCGGTGGCAGTCATGGCAGCCTGAGACAAATAATCCTCCTATTCAAATGTCGCCGCCCTCAAGTCGGCTTCCAGCTGGACGATCTCGTTCCTGATCTGCGTAATGTGATTGTGCTTCTCAGTGATCTGTGCAGCCAGCCTGTTCTTCGAGGCAGCATATGCCTCAGTTGTAGCGCTGAACTGGCCATACTGGTCAGCCAGCTCGTCGATCTTCCGAGCCAGGGCATCCTTCCTTACCTGGAAGGTAGCCTTCTCCTCCGCAAGAGCTGTCATCAAAGCCTCATCCTCTGCACGGAATAGTGACGTCGGGCTCCGCTGTTTGGCATCCCGGAACTTGGCCACTTGACCCTCCAGGTTGTTCAGAACTTTCCTCAGAGTGTTGGCCCGTTCCTCATAGTCGGCTATGCTCTCGAGGGCCGCTACCTGACATTCGGCAATAGCCTTCACGGGATCGAAGACAGTGCTCCGATTCAAGACTCCAGGAAGCTTTACCTTCAGTACGGAGTAGAAAGCTCAGACAACTTCCTGGGCCATCTCTTCATCTTCGGTGGAGGTCGTCGGAGAAGAGGCTTGGAAAGTTTCTTCCACTTCAGGGAAGAATACCTGACAAGAAGTCAAACTTGACAAGAAAATCTATTCCACCAAAAACCACTCTTGATTACCACGTGTCACGTCCATATTACCTCTGATACCGATAGTCTTCCAACTTGACGCCTGTACCCGACCCGAGATGAAAGGCACGACGCCATGATCACAAAACCTGTCACGACCTCGTTACCTCTGTTGGGTTTTGTTTCAAATCTATTACCTGCACCGTTGGTGCGTCAAAGGGTAATAGGTCCACAAAAGTATCATTCCAATCTATTTGCTCGCATTTTCGGATGCACAAAAGGGTAATAGGTCCAAAAAAAAGAGGGGGATCCCCCAGCGGGATACCCTTTACACAAGTACGGTATTCGGCTCTCTAATACGAAGCGCCACAGATACCACAAGCAGAGAATGGAGCGAATGTACTCTGTCTATTCAAAATCAGTTACATTCACAGGACTACATCTCATGAGCAAAACAAAAAGTTCTCCATCCCTTCATCTGGATAAGAAGTAAAAGGTTACATTTGATATCCAAAAAGAAGGAAGAATCCGCTACTCATCAGCAACACATAGCTTTGTCAGCTTGGCAGCACCACGCTTTCGTCGAAGGAGATCATGTTTTACTGTTGAGCAAGCAAACAAAGTCGTTGAACCTTAGAGAGGCTACACGAAGGAGGGCAAATATAGCATGCTAAAACATCTAAAAATGGTGATCTCCTCTCCTCCATATTGCAGACGTCGTGGGCCCATTTCTTCAAGAGACCATACCTTCAAAACAATATCTCTAGAGTTGCTTTTGCCTACTTGAAGAAACGTGAAAGCAGAACTTTCACGATAACGCCCAGCTACCGTCCGACTCTTCGATGTATAAAGGTTCTTCCTGCCATCTGAGGAAAACCCTTCCAAAATACGAAGAGTCCTGAGCTCTCTGATGTGGGTGTCAAGTGTTGCATCTTCATCATGTCCAGAATCGTCGATACCGGTCCTGGAGAAATTTGCTAGCCATATACCGACAAAAAGCAAGGGACAAAAAGACAGTCAGACTTAGAAAACTGCCGGAAAAACTATGTTCTGAAGGGCTTCTATGCGACCAAAGGAATATGCGCCCAAAATAAGACATGTGGGCGCATAACTCTCGGACAGTACGCGGGCGCATAACATGCCACAGCTTAAAGGGCGTATAATTTGGCAACACGTGGGCGCATAGCACACCACAGTGTAGGCGCATAACTTATGTGTACGCATAGTAATGCTCACAGAAGTATGTTGCCTTAGGCGCAAGCGCCCAGGCAGAAGAGAAGTCTGAGCGTCGCAAATTAACGCTCGGGACTTCAATTTTTAAAGCATGCCCTTACCCAGAATCGGGTCCTGGACTGCCGAGGATGCTGCCGCAGGAGGAGAGTCACTCGACGCAGCCCCCTTGCCCTTCGTGGATCTCTTGGAGACCTTGGGAGACATGGTTCTCAAAGAAAGAAGACGAAGAGTTTTCTGAAAAATTCAAAAGAGAAAGGAATAATGAACTTTCTCTCTCCTCCAGGGTCTATTTATAGGCACGAGCCACTTCCTATGCGCCCACCTATTGTATGCGCCCATTATGTTGTATGCGCCCACTACAGCCTATGCGCCCACGTGAGGGATCAACTCTCTGCATACCATGCGACTGTCCTTTGCGGACGTGGACGACATATGAAGGATGGACCGCTTCAAATTCTGTTCCGATGAATCTGTCAGTTCGGATTTCGAAGAAAATCTCAACAGTCGTATCTTCCTGACAGGCTAGCCAAACGCTATGCGCCCAAGAAGAGAGAGTCGTGCTATGCGCCCATTGCCTCACGAGAAGACGATCCATGCTTCTTTCAAAGTATTTCGAACTTGTTCAAGTATCAAAAACTTTGAAGGGGGTCTTGTAGAAGCATAAAAAACTTTCAGTAAATGAAGCCCCATGCGCCCAAGTCAGTGTAGCTCCATGCGCCCAAGTCAGTGTAGCTCCATGCACCCAGTCAGTAAATCTCCATGCGCCCAAGACAGTGTAGCTCCATGCGCCCAGTCAGTGAATCTCCATGCGTCCAAGTCAGTGAAGCTCCATGCGCCCAGTCAGTGAAGCTTCATGCGCCCAAGACTAGCTCCCCCGAAGGGAGGGCGCATAGCCTGAGACATGGCTATGCGCCCAAGCCTGACTCAGTCAAAGCCATGATCAAAATGTGCACCGAAGCACACGGCCACGTCAGTCTCCACGAGCAGTCGTGCACCGAAGCATGCGGCCATGTCAACACCACGACCAACCCACGATCTCGTAGCCTGTATGTGCCTACATCCTATGTGCCCAAAGCAGGACTATACGCCCACATAAAAACCAGCATGTTTCCTCATGTGGGTGCATAACATCATTCCAGCTCAAGAACGACTATAAAAGGAGGGCCTCATCCCTCTTCAAAATACAGAACGGAGAGCATTTTCAAGAGCCAAATTGCTGCACTTCTTGCCAGTGAGCCGAGAGTTAGCAATTTTCTTAGGTTTTCTCTCACTTTTGTAATCGGAGTGTCAACAAAGTAAAGGAGCAACTGCCACTCGATCTCCATCGTTCTATTTCCCAGAATTTTTTTTTGTACTCGGGGATCCTCAACGCAGGATCTCTCAGGTGTACTCGATTTGTGGTGCTTTGCGCCAATAAAAGAAAAGACAGTGTTTTCTTCTTCTTTTTTGTGTGTCCACATAGGGTCCAAGCCAGTACATAAATACAAGAAATAAAATACAAATGATAAAACATGAACTGGATGATAGCAAGGTGCACTTTCCTAATTCCACATTGAGAAGATGAAATGTAGACCTCGTGTCCACGCCTTCAAAATCCGATGCTCATAAAAAATTAATTAACTACTTTAAGTGTTTGACCATGAAACCTATAATATGACTAATTTAATATTTTAAATAATATTAACTTCATCAAAATACCCTATGGAACCATTTAGATTAATACACAATAACACATATGTTCCATGAGGCATCGGGACCTAGTTTTACGGTTTCCGACTTCCGAAATTGTCGGTTAAGCCCCTACTTCGAGGGCACACATAAAAATTATATAAAATCATAAAAATACTAGTTTAAAATTTATACAAAAATAGCCTTTGAATTCCAGATTTAAAAATTCTAAAGAAATTATATGGCTAGTTGACTTCTATGTCGACTAGTCTACCAAAAACATGTCTGAAATATCGCTAACTTCCAATATACGTAAAAATACTTAAGTATTATTTTAAAACATATTTAATACTGATATTTCATAGAAAATAAATTCGTATTTGATCATCCACTCAGTCCCTAATTTATAGCTATTCTTTGTCAGCACTTTACCCGAAAAGCTAGTATTTTGACCCTTATTTTTCTTGATCAGATCTAAGATAATAAAAAAAATTGATTAAAAATTATATTTTATAGTAATAAAACTACATTAGGTTCAGTTTTGAAACATTCTAAAAATAACATAGGGTTCCTTCACAATGGTGCTAAAAGTCAAGGCTACCATAACTCGATTTCTCAACAATCCTATGTGCAATCTTTAGAGATGAAAATATAGAGTGAAAGAGATTAAAATATAACTTCTAATAAATTAAACTTAGATTTCCATTGTCAACATGATATTCGAGATGGAAAAAGATAGAAATTTACCGAAATCCTTTGCTAGAAGGGTTGTGGGTGCTCCTCCTTTCCATAGGTTCCAACTTTCTTATCTTACTTGTTTACTAACCCCTTCTTGATAGGTTTGAAAGTTTTGGCAATGGATCTTGAAGGTTGGAGGGTGAAGATGGTGCTTCTAGGGTTTGTTTTGAGGAGATGGATGGGTAGATGATGAAAAGAATGAGTTTTTATGAAGGAGGAAGAGATGTTAAATAAAGGGGATGAAGATGGAAGTCTATGGCTATGGGGTGACCAAAAATTTGAGATGGAAAGGAGTGGTGTTTGGCTAAGGGGAGCTGGACAAAGAAATTTAGTTAGGGTTAGGGTTAGGGCTTGGTTGAAATAGGTTTATATATGAGCTTTGGGTAAGTGCATGCATTAATATGATTTGTATTCCTATTCTAGGGGGTTTGTCCATGGGATTCTTTCTAGCCGAATACAAGAGGGAGAGCATCTTTTGGTCGACTATGGTGTGGGGCCCTTATGGGTTGGGTTTGATTTGTTTGGTATTTAGTTAGAATGGCTAAGGATTTAAATAGGTAGTTTCCTAATATAGAATCCATTATATTTATATATAAATATAAATACAAAAATCTGAATATATATAATTTATATATTTATTAATATATTTTAATGCCCAACATGCCTACATTGCTTTGGGTTTGGCTTGGAAGAAGTTCAGAAAAGTTTTGTACAACTGAGTCTCCTAAAAAGTCAAAAAGGCTTATATAACTAATTACTTAATCAAAATATGACTTGGCCACAACTTGAATTGTTAACATGTTGTTGGCACATTGGTCATAGTCACAATTGCTTTTGATAATCAACGTAAACTTTGGTCGATAAGCAAATAATACGCAGCTACAAGTATAAAAATAGAACGTCTACTTCCACACTGCTAATACTCATCGTCTTCATCAAACAACGACTGAAGATGTTGATCAAGACCTATTTTCATATTTTATTATGTATTTTTTTATTGAGCCTAAGAAAAATATGAGGTCAATTGGTTTGGCAACTGGTTGTCCTACTAAACTCTACTTTTAAAATTGCCTGCACATCTACTCCATATTCCATACTAGCCAATACACAATATCCAATACCCAAAAAGCCCACTGCCAACTATACCCAAAAATTAATCTTCACAAACTGGTCAGGGAACTCAACCCTAGAGTTTGGCCTAAACTCTTCCCGAGTTCGGTCAGGGTGTTTCCTGAATGTTAGTGGTCTTCTTGAAGATCTGCAACCAATTTTTGAATTACGAAAAATATGGACCCGAACTCATTCCAAGTTTTGCCCATAAAAATGCTATAAATAGAGAAGTTCACATTCCAAATCACTCACTCATTCATTCTTCTCTTCTCTATCTATTCAGAAGTATTTCGAGAGCTGTACACTTCCACATCTAGCCTTTAACAACTCCTAGCCAAGCTAAGTGTCTTTTCGATTCGATCTAGAGTTTGGTTCGACTTTTTAAAGAAGGCTTTCCAAAAATATTCTAGTTTTCAAAGTTCTCCTTATTTGAAGTTACGAGTCCTTCGAATAAATACTCACAGTTTTAAGAAGCTACCGCGCTTCAGATTCAAAGCTTGTTCCATAGTGGATTAACATCGAGCAAGAGTACTCAAGACTGTACTAGTCCTCCTAGAGGGATACCAGTATACATCCCTGTGTCATGAGTTTGTTTTTCTATTGCTCTTTACTTTGCACATTTAATTTGTTATATAGTTTGTTATCATATGCTTAGCACTTACTACCTATGACACTGCATATATATTTTTTAATTTGGTTATTATCTTTTCGCTAAACACACGCACTCTATTCACCTCTCCCCTCTAGAGGTGCTCATCGTTCCTATAATTGGTATCAGAACATGTTATATTCAAATATAACATTCTAGATAGTATATATGGCAGTCATGAAATCTATATTCACCGGTGAAGGGTAGTCCACAAGTAGACCCTCACTATTTGATGGAACAAAATATACTTACTAGAAAACACGAATGAGTTTCTTCCTAAAATCTCTTCACTTTGACCTTTGGTCTATAGTCATAGACGGCTACAAAAAGCCACCTAGAATAGTAATTGATGGTAATCTTATAGACAAGCCACATGATAGATACATGGATCTAGAAAAGATGCAAGCTAGTCTTGACAAAAGAGGGATCAATGTATTATTCTGTGTCATTGACAAAACATTTGGAAAGTTCTTAAGGTGATTGCTTAACAAAGCTGATCACGTTCGAGGCTTTTACCTCCAACAGTAGTATCGCCTCCGCCCAGTTAGAAAAGTAGTCGGTAATAGCAAGGATGATCCGATGTCCTTTGGAGGACGGAGGGCGGATCGGGCCAAAGATATCCATTTCCCATGCTTCGAATGGCCAAGTTGCCGCCGTAGGATATAGAAATTCGGAAGGTTGATAGATAAAGGTAGTGTGAAGTTCACATGCTCGACATTTCTTAGCGTAATCAACGGCATCTGTCATCATAGTGGGCAAATAATAGCCTATACGCCGTAGTCGGTCCTGCAGCTTAGGACTAGGTTGATGAGCTCCACAAGTGCCATCGTACGTCTCCCAGAGTGCTTCTTTTGCTTTGGCATCAGATAAACACCGAAGAAGGAGCCGTTCATAAGAACGACGATACAACATTTTAGTAGCTGTTGTCGCGACCCGCTCCCGAATAATCGAATACGAGTCGGACTCGCCTAGCCTACGTTGTAGATTCAACGTAGTAAGCTGTACTAAGTATCTAAAGCACTTCATAAGATAAGATAGAATCCAATCACAGCATCTATTACGTTCCCAGTGTTCATCATAATACAATAATACAAAGTCTAGAAAGTACAATCTAAAGTACAAAATGAAACTTAAAACTAAAAGACAATAGTAACTCCTAGGTCCTGAATCATGGTGTCATCCTGCTAAGGTTTCGGGCTCCTGTCCACATAAGTTAGAATTTATAGCCTCAAGTTCACCTGCAACATATCCAGTCATGAACGGAGCAAAGTACATTCTATAATAATAAAACAAGTATAACATGTGAATAAGAGACAATGAAACATGATGAACATGAAACGGTAAATACATAATTTGAACATGAAACATGTATCAAAAAATTCTGACATGTGATTTGAAATACATACTAAAATATGTGACCGGCTGGGGTAAGCACATGAATAAGCACAAGTAATGGTACGGCTTAGAATCTCATGTGCACGATGTGAGAGCTAAGCTATTCACATGAATGCTAGGTCCAGCTTTGGTCACATATCTTTAATATTTCTCTTTCCCCAGATACTAATAAAAACATGAGCTAGAGTACAAGACCATATCGTGTAACAATGTGTCCAGTATGAAAAAAAAATGACTTGAAGTAAATGAGTCAAAATCATAAAAGTACTTGCCTTATCCTTGCAAATCAATGTGTCTCAAAGTCTCCACCTAGAGTTGGGAAGGAATAGATTAGTTTCTAAGATAGCGACTGACAAAATTGCTAACTATCCAACTATCTACTACTAATATACACTAGTTAACTATATAGATAAACTAGCTACTTAAACATTATAAGATAAACTAGCTATTTAAACATTATAATATATACTCACTATATATATATATATATATATATATATATATATATATATATATATATATATATATATATATATATATATATATATATATTCACTAACTAATGGAGATCAAAATAACTAGCAAGCAAAAATATAGTAAAGCAAAATGATATTAATTAGATTATAATTTCTAGTAAACAAAATATTTTAAGGGTTTAGCAAACTATAACAATGGTTAATAATATATTGCAAAATATTTAAAATGCTAACTTTAGCAAAATAAATTGAACAAGGAAATATACTTATAAGGATAATAATATTAATAATAAAGAGTGCCCACCGAAGCTGGCCGACGGTTGGCGGTGGTTAGAGTGCCCGCCAAAGCTGATTCTGTGGTGAGGAGGTGGTGGTACTAATAGGGAAATGGTGGATGGCGGTGGTTAGAGTGCCCACCGAAGCTGGCGGACGGTTATGGTGACGATCAAGGAGATAATGGTGGTGATCGCAAGGGTGGTCGGTGGAGATGGGTGCTAGAGCAACTCTGTTGACCGGTAGCTAGAGTTTGGAATGCAGGTGGTGGAGTCGGCCTGAAGAACAGGGTGGTCGAGTCGTAGTGGTGGGTGGCCAGAGAGCTGTGCTGACAGTGTCAATGAGAGGGAGGGAGGGTGTAAAATTGTAAAAAAGTATTGTGTAGTGCTCCATAAGTAGAATGGCAATGCTATGTAATTTACATTAGATCTAGGGGTGATGAGAAAGGCTACCAACTAACCATAACTAACTAATCCACTAACAACTAATTGCTAACCAACCTAGTAATTAGTGACTAATATCTAACCAATCCAATAATTAACACTAACTATTAACTAATTAACTAATGATTGATAACTAATTCCTAATTGAGACTAATTAACAAATAGCTATTCCCTAGCCCAAAGCATAGGCCCACAATCCAAGTCTAAATTTGGTAGGCAATTAGGAATCCAATAGTATAAAATAAATCCATCCTATAAATAATCATCAAAATTAATCATTAACATTAATAATCATAATTAATATAAAATGCTAAAATTGGATAAATCCCAATTAATTATTTTAAAGAATCATATTATTTCTTTTAAAATCAGGTTTTGTTAACAAAATTCTACTTTTCAAAATAGAAATTCTAAAATTCATAAAAATGATTTAGGGAGTTACAAATCTCCTCCCCTTACAAAAATTTTGTCCTCAAAATTTCAAATAGCACGATAAATACTATTAAGATTAACCAAATTGGAAATTTTGAAAATTGTTAAACTTAGTTAAACATAGAATCTGAATTGAAGTACGACTAGTAGAATCATGATTTTCTAAAAACGATCAAAGTTTAAAATCTAGGCATAATAAATCCTAAACATGATAAATTAAATCAAAACTTAGGCACAGTAAAAATAGTACCAAAATGATATTTTCATGCTTTAAATCGTAAATATGATCAAAAATAAAATTATGACCTAAATCTAATAAGAAATCATTTCGGCATAACTACCACGACTATGACTAAATTTTTAAATCATTTAAACATGATTTAGTAAAAATTTGGTCACAATTATTTAGGCTATTAGGACCATAGGTGCTAAAATAGATATGATACGACTAAGAATAAAACCAAGAATTTTGAAAATTTAGCTTTACCCAAAATTAAATATAAATATGAGCGAAAGTCAAGTTCTAGGATTGATTCGAAGCATGATTAAGTCATTTTAGGCACGATTTGATTAAAATATTTCAAGAGTAAAATTGAAGTCGTATGCATGATCAAGATATCGAAAATTAGTCATAAACATAATCAAAATTGTTTAGGTATAACCTAGTCATGACCAAAAGAACCAAAATCAATTAGGCATAACCAAGTCAAAATCAAAATCATTTAGGCATTACTAACATGGCTAGAAAAATTTCAAATACCATCCATCCAAAAAAATATGGTCAAAATGATATAGTCACTACTAATTGGTTCATAGGTGAAAGATAATAAATGAAATGACTAAGGGTAATCAAAATAGAAAATTTGAAAATTTGACTTAACTATAAATCAAATTTAGGAATGAGCAAATCAAAATCTATAATCGCTTTGAAACATGATAAAAAGGAAATAAGTCATTTAGGCACAATTGTGATTAAGATCAAAATCATTCAGAAATAAAGACCAAATCATATAACTATGATCATTATCAAATTAGATATGATCATAATATGATCAAAATAATTTAGGTATATTAAGAGAACTCAAAAATTGTCATGACATGATTAAGTTAATATCAAAATCAGAAACAAAATCTAGTTACGATCAAAATTATATAATATGATTCAAGGGTCGTTATAGTTGTAGAGGCTAAAAATCAAGTTGCACCACTCAAATGGAAGTCAGAACATCAAGTTGCGCCACATTATCAAGTTGCGCCACTATCAAGTTGCGCCACATTATCAACTTGCTCCACCATCAGGTTGCGCCAGAGCCAGGCTGCGCGAGTGCCATGTGACAGTCCCCTTGAGATGGCCATCATCATTACCTGACAGCTAACAGCACAAAAATTGAAGGAAATCTATTCGACTCCCGTGCAATACGGTGCTCGAGAAGATCTTCTCAGTTATTTATTAATGACAGCTAGCAGCTCGTGCAGTATTTCAAGGTACATGATGGTTACTAATAAAATACAAAGAATAATCAGAATACAACGCAAGTTCCTGAGTTGCGCCCATGAGCAACCTGATCAAACTAATGTTCGGAAGCATAAAGACGTGGCGCACATGCCACTAATCTCGTAGAACGTATTTACTATACTGCCCACGACCACGCGCATCTCATTCAAATGATGCCATGTGTCTTTTGCAGTTGGTATAACCACTCGCGCTAGTGAACAAAGGTGCGCAACATGAGGCGCGCGCAACCCAGAATAACTGCTAAATAGTTATTTCAAGAACTCTATAAATAGAGTTTCAAATCAGTTCTAAAGCATCATGAATGATCATAATCTACTGACAAAGTGCTGTTGCATCTTCCAGAGGCTCGCGTCTTCGATATCACATCGTTCAAGGGATAAAGTGATCGTCTTCTGATCAGATTCCTATAGTTGTACTTCTCCAGAAATAAATTGTACTATTGTACTCTTTTCTTAGTTTGTAATCAAATTTTTGTTTTTTGCAAACAAAATGGCGTCTCTACTGGGGACGACTTTCTCCTCTGATGAGAAAGTGACAACTCAATGTGATACCGCGTCGATCGGCAAGACGCAGAAGACTTTGGTCGTTCAAGTTGACCAAACCGCCTACGAAGCAATGATCATCGCTAGGGGTACTAGGCGTACCGCAGTTGCTGCTAAGAGCAAGACGCGCACTGTGTGGACTCCCAAGTCCTCTCTGCCAACCATTGCTCCTGCACAACCTGTGCAGACTGCCTCTCTGCCAACCATTGCTCCTGTGCAACCTACACATACTACCTCTCTGCCAACCATTGCTCCTACACAACCTGCGCAGACTGCCTCTCTGTCAACTATTGCTCTTACACAACCTGTGCCTACTGCCTCTTCGACTCTGAGCAAAGGAAAATGCCTTTTGGCTACTCCCTCTTTTTCTTCAGTTCTAAACTCGGGGAAGAACCTATCTAGCGAGAGTGCTAGACAGAACAAAGGAAAGCGCCCTTTAGCCTTTTCTCAACCTGTGCAACCTGCGCCTGTGGCCTCTCAGCCACAAAACAAAGGGAAATGCTCTTTAGCTACTACTTTTCCAACTTTGAACTTTGCAAGGAATACACCTATTCCAGCCTCGTCACAGAATAAAGGAAAGCGTCATTTGGCCTTTTCTAATTCTTCCCCAGTCCTTGACTCGATAGAAAGCATCTCTGGTGGCACCTATGTGCCAGTCAGTATAAAAGCTCTTTTGGACAGAAACTCTACTCCTATGAATATAGATAATTAAATCTCTGCTAAGAAAGTGAGTTCTGTTCAAACTGAACTTTCTTTTACCCGGTTGCGCTAGGCCAGGCACATAAGAACAGGTTGCGCAACACAAAAAGGGATTCTATAAATCCCAAGAATGCAACTCCGGATCTTCCAACCCTGCGCATCTCAAGATCCAAGCAGGGTAAGCTGCTAGTATCTCAGACAGATACACAAATAGCAGACCTATCTGACCTGCGCACCTATCTCAACATACGCCAGTCAGCACCTACTTCAGCAAAATGCAAACAGCCTGCGCCAGTGGCTAACTTGTGCCAGAAGTAGACTACTGAAGTCAAGAACCCTTTTACCTATGCTAACCAACTCAACAATTCCTTGTACACTCAAGGAATAGGACATCTCAAGAATCGGAATCATGTTTCTAACATCATTAAAGAATATGTTCCTTCGACTTCTTCTCATCCTATTGTTGTAATCGATCTTCGTGAACTTCTTAAACAGAAGCGGAAGATCACAAATCTGTCTCATCCATCTGTAATGCAGTCCCAAGAACATCACTGTAACCATCACCATGAAGTAGTTATCAAATGCTGTTGTCAATCAGCTAAATAGTCTATCTTCGACCGTCTGAATTACTCTCAGGTTCCTCAACCAATGATAGTGGATGAAGACGAATTATTGTATGCCTCTGTCAACATGACATCTCAAAGCACAGGGGGTGAAAAGCGTCCAAGACGCAATGCACCTCGCAATCCCAGTCAACAGTACTTAGATCGGATTCGTGAATCTGGTGAAGGAGTATACCAATATACCAGATCAAGAAGCCGAGACACAATCGGTCAAAGAAATCTTCCTTCCAACCAAGACACAATCGGTCAAAGGAATCTTCCTTCCGACCAAAAAAAATCGGTCAAAGGAATCTTCCTTCCGACCAAGAAATAATCGGCCAAAGAAATCTTTCTGATTCCAACCATGATGCCTTCAGTCAAAAGGACATCCCTATCACTTATCCTGGGGGTAGTTCCTTGTATGACTTTGATGCTGATAGTGAAAGTTCTGAAAGGACCATATTTTCTACTAGCTCGTCTTCGATAGCTAGAGTAGTGACTGCTTATGTTGTCATAGAAGATCAAGATGCTTCTAGTTCTAACAGTCAAGAGAAGAGAATTATTGTTTTAGAGGCTAGTTTGAATAGCATGGTTGAAATGATGACAGGTATGCATGCTGTAATTATGACACAATATACGGTTCCACCGTTGTGAATCTAATTTCGACCCAAGAACCTGTAACGATATCAGCTTTCATCAATATTGGTCTTAGGATACAGTCTCCTAACACCGCTTCCATACCTGTGCAAGCTATTCTAAGTCAATCTGGTGCTGGAGGTGGTACTTATCATACAGTACCCCCTCCCAACATATTAAATCAATCCACTGCTCCAAAATCATCGGGAGACACTAATGAGGCCGTAAAAATTTTACGTACTCAATTTGAAGCCTTCAAGCAGAAAGACGGCTTACAGAAGCTTGGGATCAAGCAACTTTATCCTATAGAGTGGAAGGAAGTTCAATTTTCTCCCAAATATAAACCCCCTACTATTATTCTGTTTGATGGCAGCACATCTCCAAGTCAGTACCTCAATCACTTTGAGGTAATGACTGATCAACTACAGTCGAATGTTGCTCCACTCACTAGGGTGTTCGTCGGATGTTTAGCAGGTGCAGCTTACGACTGGTACCGTAGTTTGCCAGATATTTATATAACCTCTTTTTTCGGATTTAAACAAATGTTCCTGGAATGATTTTCTGAGGAAACATATGACATGACTATGTCTGCTATCATTAAAATTAAACAGCGACACAATAAAACAACCGAACGGTTCATTGAATGATTCCACCGTGAGGCATTCAAAATACCTCTCGGAACTCTAGATGCTTTGACTATAGACACTTGCAAATCAAAACTGTTGCCTATAATCAGCATGTGGACCGGATCGACACAGTTCTAGGATTGGCCTTCATTCATAATGAATGCTAAAGCGGCAGAAAAAAGTGCTGACAAGTTCAAACAATTAGGTATTCAGATGCCTAATCTTGAAAAAGATGAACATGCTACAGCAAATAACGGTGGCTGTCAGAACAACCGTAAGGGTAAAGAGACTTTGGCTATCAATGTCAAAGGCAAAGAAACTCTAGCCGTCAACATAGGTCAATCAACACCTACTCCAACGACACCACTACAGAGAGCACCACGTCCGAAAGAAGAATACTCCTTTGATGAAGATGATGTCATGAGCATCTTTGATTACCTGATCAAGAGCAATAAACTTCAACTGCCAGAGGCTAAACAGCCAGAGGAAGTAGGTAAAACTGACCACCCTAAATATAGGTTTACCACAGATTTATCGGACATCCAACTCGAGCATGCTATGTGCTTAAAGGCAAGATCCAGGAGATGGTTAATTCTAGTGCAATTACTCTCCAACAAGACGAAAAAGACTATAACGGCTAACGTCGTCTCTCTACATTTTGGCAATTTTCATGCTTAACTTGTGCAGGACAGCTGTCATTCCTATCCCGAGAACTACTTTGGAGATTGTTAATCTCCCACTTGCACGAACTGATGGTCTTGTTCCTCTATCTACTGATAAAGGGGAGATTATGTAGATTCATCCTGATTTAGTGACTGACTTTGAAGCACCTTCTTCAAGGTCTAAGAAAGCAACCAAATATAAGTCATGTCACATGACTTCATTGGATGAACATTGTCCTCCACCTTTAACTGCTACCTTCACCTCGGCGGCAGATCCTTCTTCTTTTTCTTCTTCTGAGACAACTGCTGCCAAAGCTAGAAACTAATTATCAACCAGCCTTCCATATATAGTCAATAATCTCGCGAACTCATGCAGAAGATGGGATATAATCTACAAAAGGCTCCCAGCCTGAATCATGGAAAAGGATCTCCTGTACCTCTTTCTCTATGCCTTTCACACAACCAATCTGGTGTTGGTTTGGGTTACTGGACAAACTCTTTATCTTGCCTAAAGAAACCTTCCAAAATCAAGATCCAGGCAAAGAGTTGCAATATGGTGTCCTTTGAACCTGTATCCGAAGAAGAGGCTTTAACTCGTACCAGGTCTGGGAGACTTTACCTGAGAGACTATTCAGAAAGTCAAGATAACCCTGCTCTAGCTCCGGAGGCTCCTCCAGCATCATCTTCTCATGTTGTCAATGTTCTATCGGTTTCATCTCCTCCAGTGGAACTAACTCCTCCCAAATCGACGACAGCCAACAAAGGAAAGCAGCATGTCCGCTTCGATAAAGTATTAAAGAAGACTCCAGCTCTGGGACTCAAGAAGCCATATAACTTTGATATATTGGCTCATCTGGCTAATACCCCGACAAGGTTATCAATTTTTGAGCTACTGCGTCTCTCGAAGGAAACTCGGAAACATTGAGTGAAGCTTTGATGCAAGCTGATACTTGTCTAACACTCCTCAAGAAGCCAGAAGAAGAGCCTGTAACCTACTTTCATTGTCATAGTATGATGGAGCTGATGCCCAACATCACCTTTACACAAGATAATATGCTGCTGGAAGATATCGTCATGACCGACCCCTCTACTTCACGAAATATGTCGATACCATGAAGGTTGACTTGCATCTTGATCGACCCTAGGTCTGCACTCAGTATCATACCGAAGACTCTACTAGATGCATTAAAGATTCCTGTACATAATCTTTCAACCACCATCACGACAATCTTGAGATTTAATTTCGAAAGAAGTAAACCTTTGTGGAAGATTCTCCTGAAAGTTCAAATCGACAATCTTCGTACAAAGGTTACCTTCTACGTGATCGATAATCATGGCTCCTATAATGCTTTGCTGGGAAGAACCATTATGTATGAGCATAACATTGTACCATCCACTCTCCACCAATGATTCAAATATGTAGACGTCAATGGAGAAGTCCAGAAGAAAGTAGCTGACCTAAATCCTTTCAGGGGCAGTTAAAGCATATTGTACTGATTCTCGGATGTACAAAGAAGAGTTCATGAAGGTTGTGTTGGCGATGAATAGTGAGGAAGATCAGAAAGACACCTCAGATGATGTTCTTATAATCCCAGTCAAAGGACGTACTACTCGTCCATCTTCTTCTCAGACATTGACTATCCATCTGTTCTATCATAACAAACAGCCTCCTACTGTAAAAATGGAACAGAGGGAGCTCATCTCTTCTGAGCCTCTTGTTATCGACCTTCGTCGTAATAAACATTCTCCTTTTCCTTCTCCTCTTCTGGTTATCAATCTTACTAAGCTTTCTCTTAAGGCCAAGAATCCTATTATAAATAATGATGTACAAATAAATAAAGTAGCATCTCCTTTACAGTATACTGATGTCTTTTATTATAGTCGATGTTATTTCGAAATGTTAGATAACTTCGAACCACTTACAATAGGAGTAGTTCAACCTCTCCAAGACGAAGTATTGCTCGAACCAATGCAAGACTCCTTCTTCTTAGTTCCTTCCAAGAAGAAAGATGAATTTTCTATACTTTTTAGTAAAGGAACAGAACAGAAGATCACGCCCGATAGTGAAGAAGAAAATCACGATAACGGAAGACTTCAACTACGTCGTTATAGTCAACAATCAAAAGATATCATTCAAAAGATAGGCTATAATTTTAAAGCTGGTTTCAATGGTGGTAAGGAAAGGCGAACTCCTATTCATATCCCTGCTCCAAAAGGAAAGTCACAACAATATTACAGCAAAACGAAGTGAGAATTGGGTTATACCTCGCCAATTTAGACTCCAGAAGCCTCAGAATCCGATAAAGAAGAACAATCTAACTCTTCTGACTCTATTTCATGGGATTCAAACACTAGTATAGGGCACATCCATCGAGTGACCCTATCTTCCAATATGGTAACTTCCGAGTTCTCGGAAGACGACGAAGACTTTGCCGAAGCCCCTGAATCTGATCCTTGGGCACAAAGGATGGATATTCAATGGGAACTTTGCTTCGAACAATGTGAGCCGCCTACAGAAGATTAGTTGGTTCAAGTCAATATTGGAGACGAAGCCTCCCTAAGACCAATCTTCATCAGCAAAAGCCTCCCTGAAGCTGATAAACAAGAACTGATTCAACTTATTAGGGAATACATTGATGTATTCGCCTGGAGCTATGAAGACATATCGGGATTGGATCCCCAAATCGCTATCCATAAGCTCAACATTCTGCCGAATATAAGGCCAGTCAAGCAATAACAACGTCGATTCCGACCTGACATGATGGACGCTATAGAAGCTGAAGTCAAGAAGCTCATCGCATATGGCATTGTCAGAGAAGAAAAATATCCTGACTGGGTGGCTAATGTCATCCCAGTTATAAAGAAAATAGGAAAGGTCCGAGTCTGCATCGATTTCAGAGACCTTAAAGAAGCTTGTCCCAAGGATGAATTACCTCTTCCGATCACTGATGTCATGATCGACAATACTTACGGATTTGAACGAATGTCTTTAATGGATGGATTCTCAGGATATAATTAAATCAAGATACATCCAGAAGATGAGAAATATACATCATTTTTCACTCCTCTCGGAGTATATAGCAACATTGTCATGTCGTTTGGTCTTAAAATGTTACTGCAACTTATCATCGGGCTATGAGTACTATCTTCCGTGATCATTTACGGAAGACAGTTGAATGCTATATAGATGATATTGTTGTCAAAAGTTGTCTAAAGGAAGACCACATCCAAGACTTGAAAACTATATTCGATCTAATACGCCAACATCAACTCAAGATGAATCCCACCAAGTCAATCCTGAGAGTTTCTAATGGCAAATTTTTTGGATTCGTTATTACCTCTAAAGGTATACACGTTGACCCTGAGAAAATCAAAGCCATTCAAGAGATGCGTCCTCCACGCAACTTAAAAGAGCTATGAGGATTCCAGGGACGGCTTGCGTACATCAGGAGATTCATCTCAAATCTCTCTGGATGTTGTAGACCGTTTACTTAACTCATAAAGAAAGGTGTTTCTTTTATTTGGACTGAAGAATGCCAACAAGCATTTGAAGATATAAAGCGGTACTTGATGAACCCTCCGGTTTTAGTGTCTCCAGTCTTAGGAATACCCTTCCTAATGTATGTTCGAGTGATGGATCATTCATTGGGTGACTTACTAGCTCAGAAGAATAAAAAAGGTCATGAACAAGCTATCTATTATCTCAGCTGTACAATGATCGGAGCTGAACATTGATACAGCCCAGTGGAAAAAGAATGTCTAGCTTTGATGTTTGTTGTTCAAAAGATGAGACATTACATCACCGGCCAAACTATTCATGTTATTTCCAGAGTTAACCCTCTCCGAGTCTTGATGAAGAAGTCCAGTACACTCAATTCTAGGCTTGCTGCATGGGCCATATTATTAGCACAATATGATATAGTTTATATTCCTCAAAAGTCTGTTAAGGGTCAAGCTCTTGCTGACTTCCTGGCAGCTCATCCAATTCTCAAAACATCTAATTTCTATGACGAGATTCCGGATGAAACTTTGGAATCCAACATAATTTCAGAAGAAATTATTGCCTATCATCTATTCTTTGACAGTACATCCAGAATAGGACCAAAAGGTGCCATTGTCGCTGGAGTTGGAATCGTCCTCGTATCGTCAGAAGGATTAGCTATTCAAAGAGCTTATTCTTTAGATGAGTCATGTTCCAATAACGTGGCTGAATACAATGCTCTGCTCATTGGTCTCTAATTGGCTAAACAATTAGATATTGAACATCTTGAAGTATATATAGACTCTAAACTGATCGTCAATCAGGTTAGAGGCACGTATGAAGTTCGACACCAAGATCTCGTCCCATATCATGAAGTGGCAGTTAGGCTAGCTACATCAGTTCAAGGGCTTCTTCATTGAACTATGTATGTCGGACATACAATATAGAGGCTGATGTATTAGCTAATTTGGCGTCCATATTAGCAATCCAAGTGAGAAGGCAACAAATGATTGTCATCACTAACAGAGAGTTATTTTTGCATTCAGAATAACTCAAATATTGAGTTCAGTAATTCAACTGAAATCAATATCATTAGTGAAGACTGGAGAGCTCCTTTCATTGTCTTCGTGGTACATGACATTTTACCTGAAGATTATAAGGAAGCTACAACAATACGTACGCGATCAATCCAATTTTATTATAATCATACTTCCAAGACCCTTTATCGACGAACATTTGATGGTCTACTCTTACATTGTCTTGCGGGAGATGAAGCAAAACAAATACTACAGGAAGCTCACGATGGTGTATGTGGTGCACATCAACCTAGTCCTAAATTATAAGATCGTATCCGACCTATGGGCTACTATTAGCCCACTATGGTATCAAATGCCATTGAATATGCAAGAAAATGTCGAGCCTGTCAAATCCATGCAGACTTTATCCATCAACCGTCGGAGTTCCTTCATCCGACTGTCGCATTATGGCCCTTTGAAGCTTGGGGCATAGATATCATTGGTCCTATTAATCCACCGTCGTCTATAGGATATCGGTTTGTACTTGCTATAACCGATTACTTTTCGAAGTGGGCAAAAGCCATACCTTTATTTGAAGTCAAGACTAGCAACGTCATCAATTTTATTAAACATCGTGTGATATACAGATTCGGTATTCCTCGACAAATCATTCATGATAATGGACCATATTTCATCAGTCAAAAGTTTATTCGGTCTTGTGATGATAAAAGAATCAATAATGTTGGTTCCACGACCTACAATCCTGCAGCTAACGGTTTGGCTGAAGCATTCAACAAAACTATCATCAAGCTTCTCAAGAAATTTATTTCTGCCAATAAAAGAAACTGGAGTGAAAATATGGAAGAATGTCTATGGGCTTATCTCACTACTATACGCACTCCAACAGGTTGCATACCTTTCTCTTTGGTGTATGGGTGCAAAGCTGTTCTACCATTAGAGATTCAGATCCCTTCCCTAAGGATTTCTATTGCTAATGAACTCATAACAGAAAACAAAAATCGTCTTAGACTTCAGGAGCTTGAAGCGTTTGACGAGAAACGGCTCCTAGCTCAACAACACATTGAGTTATATCAAGCCCGTATATCAAAAGCCTTCAACCGTAAAGTCAAAATACGAGTATTTTAGAAAGGAGAATTAATCTTGAATGTCAGAAGTCCTATGACTCAGAAGTCCTATGACTATGGCGTACATGAGTAAAGGCAAGTTCGAAGCAAAGTGGGAAGGTCCCTACATTGTAAGCAAAGTTTTCTCAAATAGAGCTTATCAACTGACTAGTATGGATGGCCGAGTCGCTATGATGCCTATCAATGGCAAAATTCTAAGGAAATACTATGTATAAGATGTTCTCTAAATTTTGTACAATTCTCAGCTATCCGAGTAAAATCCCCAGTGGAGCCTATTCAAATCATTTTATCATAGGTATCGTCTTTTGGAACTTGGTTGCTTTAGACATGATATCTTGTCTTTGAGTCCCAGCTGACTTGAAGATCATCAATAAAAAATGAGTTCACGTCCACATTACCTTTGAATTCTATTTTCTATATCAAATGACTTATCACGTCTATATTACCTCTGATAAAGTCGTCTTTTAAAATAATGATATCTCAAGAATTATATTCTGCCATGTCCACATTACCTCTGAGCAGATATAATGAATATTATTATTTTCCACAAAGAAATATGTCACGTCCAGTACCTCTGAATATATTTTCTAGTCTATTACTTATATCTTTAACAGAATATGCAACAAGTAATGGAACCACAAAAATTTCATTTCATTAATGATGTTCAAAATGTTCAAAAAGAGTACATCATATGAAAGGTTAAAAAAGATAACAACTGGGATTTCTTTATTCTGGAGGCTGAGTGATGAGGTCTGCGATCCGCTTCTTCAAAGCCTTGGCTTTTTCTACACAGGAATCAAGCACCCGTTGTCTAGCTTGGACCCTTCCAGACTTTGGGTCGAAAGGGTGCAAAGTAGTTGTCCGACGTGCAAAATCTTTATTTTGTATTCTAACAAAGTCGTCTTTCTGACGCTTCAAAATATCCAACTGGCTTGCAGCAGCTTGATGCAGTTGGATTTCTTCTTCTATATGTTACTTAGTCGCCTTGAGTTGTTCTTGGAGCCGAGCAATTTTAATTTCCAGATCAAAAGCTTCTTTCTTTTGTCTGTAGTTGCAGTTCTATGATGCTCGACAGTGGAGGTCGCTTCAGTAATTTGGACGTCCATCTCTGCGGAGCGTTGGAAGAAAGCTATCATGAAAGCTTCAAAATTAGCTTTGTTCGTTTCAGCTTCACGAGCCATGGCTTCACATTCTGCGTCCACGAGTTGTTGAATATTCCCTCTTTTAAGGTCCTTGTAGGCTTTAATGGATTCCTCAAGCTCGTCCAATACATGCTCTAAGTAGGTGGCCAGATCCTGATCTCCCATATCGTGGATACCCCCAATTAGATAAGATGAAGCGCTTCTGACTGTTGTAAAAGGAATATTATCCTTCTCCATTACCCTTTGAACCAGAGGCCTCAGAGATGTATAGAATACTTTTGTGAAAGAAGCCACAATAAATCTGTTTGTCGCCAGAGCGCTTGGAGTGGCCACCACTTCCATCTGAGTTTCTACTACTGCAGCAGTTGGAGGTACTTCAGATTGTGTACCAGGGGACATGAATTTGGGCATCTGAGATGAGCTCCCTTCTCCTGCTTGACTTCCTCTGTCCAAAGGAGCCATTGTCGAGCTGGTCGCTCCCACAGGTCCTTCTGCGATCAACATACACCATTGTTAAAACATTATCAAAGGGATTAGGATAAATGAAATTCAGAAATTTACCTGAACCTGGAAGTACATATGGCATTTCACGAGGCAAGGCTAATTCCATACGAAGCCTCGACATAGTATTATTTGACACTGCTGATTGGCTGCTTCCAACTTTCGAACCGCTGGATAAGAAGCGGTTGCTTCCATTCCCTGACTCTGTTTGGAGGGGCGGAGTGATTGTGTTTGTCTCCTTATGTCACGCCCCGCTCCCGTAGGAGCATTCGTCCTCGCTAAGGCGTGATGCCGTACGAGACTAAGTTGCTTTCGTGCAAGGCCAAGTCCAGAAATGGTCGATTTGAGCTAGGCCACGGAGTCGTACAGGGTGTCCCCATTTTGCAGCAGAAAGTAAAAAACATAAGTTGGAACATATTCAATCTCTTTATTGATATTCAAGAAGTTTACAAGCGGTGCTAGGCCAAGATTACAAGTCACTCAAGCTCTCTCTCTCTGAAACAAAAAGGCATGCCAAGTGGCTTACAATGTGGAATAATTCATGGCGATGTTTCGATACATTATGTCCTGTATATGGTGCTTCAGCTCCTTGCAATGCTCCAAGGCTCCAGCGTTAGCTCCGCGCCTTAGCGCATTCGAAGGAAGCTACTCACCCGACGACGTCTCCTGCACCCTGCAAGAAATCTGTGGGGTTATCAGTATATTGTTATGCACTGGTGGGGAGGCTAGCTCGCCCACATTGCTATCATTACCAAACACGTTCTATTTACTTTTGTGCATCGTCTATCATTCATTGTCTTGCTAATATTTCCTTAGGGTCAGTTTTATGGCATATCGTTGAAACCTATCTCGTGTTATCATTCATTTTCGAGTGTTGTATGGAAATGCATACATGACTTACCCATACTTACCGTCCAGCCTTCCCTGTCCAAAGTAAACCATGTTAGGCAACAATTCATATGTAATAACTTAACATAGTATCGCATAAGGATTCAAGTGTCAAGGGCGTGTTTCTGACTCAATTTGTACCAAGTACTCAAACATGTCGAGATATTTTATATTCTAAAATCATTATTCTGATGTACATGTTCACTTGTTTCAATGCAAGGTCTCGCACGCCGATTGCCGCAATCGAGCCAACTTAATCTATATGCATCGGTCGCTGGCTATGTGAGCCATTTGGATATTTACTTATGGTATTCGCATCTATCAAGCATGATGGCTGGTACACCTTGATAGTCTTTTGAAATACCCGGCCTTACGTCTGGTGTAGTGCCCGAGACAACACACAGTCCACCCGTAAGCCATGATTCCGCCTACGCCGGCCACGATGTCGTCGTTCGTTGCCTTGGAATCGTTTCACTCGTGCACGAGCCGCTTAGGTGTTTCATATCTCGAGCCACAGGAGCACTTCGAGTCCAAGCCGTATAAATGCCTTATTACTGATTCGCATGAACACTTTGTGACTGAGCCGCATAAGTGCCTCGTGAGAGCCTTATGACTGAGCCGCATGCGCACCTTTTTTTTTGAGCGGCCTAAGTGTCCCCCGACTGCGCCGCATGAGCATATGACCTAACCGCATGCTTCTCATGTTCTTTAAGCCGCTATGCCGCATGGGTCTTGTTTTGGCTAGTTTGAAAGGATGAACTTCTAACTTTTACTTCTTCTCTGTCTTTTGCAGTGAACTTGCCCTTAGCTCCCTCGGGGGAACTTTTGATAGGATATGCTCAATCTGCGTTGGATGTAAATTTTGACCAGATAATCGAATATGTGTCGACTCAGATTAACCAAAATCAACAGAAAGACCGACTGAGGGAGATCAGAAACCAGTCTTTCTTTTTCTTACTTAGCATGATGAACTTCGGGCAACTGAATGGCATTCATCTGAAGCATATGTTTTTATTCGGGAATTCCCTGGCTATTTTAGATTCGAGCATCATAGAGACTCTTGAGAGTTGGGACTTCTACTTTCAGGGGGAGGCAATCCACATACCCTTAATGGAGCGCCACTTTCCCTTATCTGGTTTCAATATGGTACCTCTTGAGAGGAAGATGTCAAGTTCTCTAACTCTGGATCAACAGGGTATCTTTGTGGGCTATATCGGTTTTAACAACCCCACGAGGTCAATGTCGCAGTAAAGGAATCAATGAGCTACTCCGTTATTGGGCTGGCTCCTGGCAGTCTCATCAACGAGCTGAAGCCCAATATGTTTTTCTCTAAAGCTGACACCTTTTTTGAATCAGATTGCTCGTAAAGGGTCATACCCTGGAGGGAGATTGTCCTTACTGAACTGGTAACATCGTTCCCCTCCATGGGTTAACCTGACTTCTTGGATCCTGGCGAAGTATGAGGGCATCCTACGACAGATTGGCCTCCATTACGCCATTAGGGGATCCTGCTTGGCTTGTTTATGAACCCGAAATTATTTATGGCATTGCTTGACATGTACAACTGCTAGACGGGGACCTTCTTTACTCCAGGTGGAGAGATGGGGCTTGCTCTTCACGAGATGCATGGTGTGTCCAGATTACCCTGGGGCGATGAGGCTTATGAGGAGTATACCCTGACAAATAAAGAATTCGAAGAACTAGAACGGCAGTATCTTAGGTTCCTAGCCGTATATCAGGAGTTGCTATGTTACCATAGCACATGTCAACAAATATCCAAGAAAAAGGATGACAGTTCAGAAGGGAACCTTCCTCATATCACGACTTGGAATGGCTATCTTTTTAGTCTTAGCAGCATCTGGTCGAGTTACTGTTAGGAGTCCCCAATCTCTGGAGCAGGTGGATGCTCAGGTGCAAAGTACTAAGAGGTCCCGTGCTGCTAGGTGACAGATTTGGGAGCCTAAGTGACACTTTTAGCTATTATTATCACGATACTCAACCTCTGTCTGCTAAGGCTATCTTGGCTGGATACCTTATGATATGGTTGAGGGTTTGCGTCGTTTCGGCGGGTTCTGGTGCGATCGAAAGGATTAGCCGCAACCTGATCCTTCCAGCGATGAAGCTGGTTTTTGAGAGCAAGTTGGCTCTGCTTCCTGCTATGGTTTGCAGCATCCATAGGGGTCTTCGTTCCTTTACATCGAAAGTCATCGCTCATGATATTACGAAACCCTTCAACAGAATCGAGTTGCCGTATTATTATTTAATGGGGTGGTTGTTGATGCATTACCCCTCTCTGATGTGACCTGGTCCGGAAGGCAATACGACAAGTGAATATGCCTTCATCTACCACTATCGCGACATGCCCTGGAAATATACCAGCTTTTCTGATTACCGAGTTGCTCTCGCGCGGGTGGATAGATACTCTTTTTTTGTGTTGGTCCCGCCTTTTACCGAGGAGGATATGGGACGCGTTCATCTTGATGGTGCTGTTGCGTCCGTGTCTTTATCTGAAAAATTGTTTCGCTAGCTGCAGAGTATCCGTCCCTCCCATCTGGTGTACCGCAACCGCAATGTTGTATACCTAGAACCATACTTACCTAGCCAGTATTCTCGGCAATTTGGGTATAGCCAATTATATTTGGATAGCCCTAACCCTTGCCTGGGTTTCGAGGGGAGTGTCTTGGATGGTATCCGAGCCTGGCACTATTATTCGACGATCCATACTCAGGCCAGCTTCGTTTTACCTGATGCCGAGACTTCGAGGCGTATCGCATACATGGCGGCTCTTCATCACGTATCTGTGAATGTGCCTCCTAACGACTTTGATTCTCGTACCAGTTTTATTGTTGGTACAAAATTGGAGGCAGCGACTGAGGGACTCTCGAAAAAGGACGAGGAAGGGAAAGAGAAAAGCTTCTGATTCTGACTCTGACAGTACGGAGAAGAAGGAAGATGACTCTGAAGGTCTCCAGCCCTCTACAAGTCCTTTGGCTATATGTGTGCATTCACCTACGTCGAATCCTCCGTGTACACAAAGCGGGCCCGAACCTCTTGTCGCTGATAGACCTCGTTCTCAGAAGCGAGTAGAGGCTAGGTTCCGTAGGCTTTGCATCGAGGAAACGGGTAGTGGTATCGAGGTCGATATGGGGGTAAGTGCTTTCACGACAAGCCCCAATGTTGTCCTTGAGATGTTATCTGAAGGCTCTCCTTTACAGGCATCGGAGGAGATAAACCTTTTATCACCAGATGCCGCCCATGCGGTTTCCTCTTTGGGTCCCGACCCTGGAGTGCGAGATCCTCACAAGCTAGTGTTGATATCATTACATCTCTGTCCGGTACAACAGAGACGGGAAAGACATAAATTGATTGTTCGGGCGCCGTCGCTGACCTCACTGGAGTTGTGGAAGCGGTGGGAGGAGCTGAGACAACTCCGGCTGAGCCTCAGCCTTTACCCTTCACCTCGGGTAAGCTATATCGCTTTCTTACCAACGAGAAGATTTTTTTGCTTCAACTCCATCTTCTTCGTGTCAAGCTGATTGCTGGTTGTGCTGGACCTGCAGGTCCTGCCTCTCCGTTATCGGTGGTAGATGTGGCCGCAGAGGAGGAAATAGCAGAGGATCCAGGGGCTGATCTGGTACAAACAAGAAGCATTCCTTCTCCCCTATCGGTTCGAGTTGAGGGACCTTCCACCATGTTGCGTATAGACATCCCGGCTCCTCCCACCTCTTTGGCGAATGCGGGATCGATTGGAACTGCCTCTTCCCCGGAACTTGAACCTTCTGCGTTGCCCAGCCTGGCCACTCACCACTACCACTCGACCATCGCGTTCTTCCAGCAAACTCTACCACCTGTATTCCAAACTCCGGCCACTGGTCATCAGAGTTGCTCTGGCACCCATCTCCACAGATCACCCCAGCAATCACCACCATTGTCCCTTGATCGTACCACAACCGTCGACCACCATTGGCGGGCACTCCAACCTCCGCCATCCACCATTTTCCTATTACCACCACCACCTCATCGCCACAGAATCACTCCACCACTCTATCCTACCGTACTCGGCCGATCTTCGACCGTTGTTGCAACCAGCATCATCACCTACGTCTCCTCTCCACCATTTCGACCAACCCTCGCACTATTGACCGAGCCAGCCTCATCTCCACCACCTCCATCAACTCCGGCCACTAAACACCGCCTCCATCTTCGCTCGTCCATGCAGTCCACAGCTCCATCTCCACTATTTTCCCTAACCGACCTCACCTATTAGCCATCGATCGCCACCCTATTCACTATCCCCACCACCACCGACCGACTCCTTACCAAGCCCATCCTGTCGACTAAGTTCAGATCTACGCTACGGTCTCCACCACCTAACCTCATATCACCACCACCACCGTCTTATGCGGATCTGGTGTTTTCCAACCAGATATGTACAGATTTGCCCCTGGCTTTGCCATCGTGCCAGATCAAAAGCCCTCGAGCCTCGCCGTCGCTTGGATCTAGAGATTTTGCCTCCAGACCTGTCGAACCCTGCCGTCTGGACATCTCATTCTCTGGCACATCTCTACCGCCGACCCGTCTCTGGAATTGTCTCCTCGTCTAGCCCACCTCCGGCGACACACCACTCCTCTTTTTTTCCTTCTTTTTGGTTGTTATTTATTTCTCTCTTGTTTAGAGAAAGAGTGGTTTGAGTTATAAATTATAAACCCTAACCAATTCCTGGGCTCAAGCCCAGTAACAGATTGAATGTATGAGCTTTTATTTTGATTTTGGTTATAAGGATTTAGCAACGGGCTTCCAACCCAGTTATAGGTGGGCTGGGCTTGGTGCAGCACGTATTAAGTTTATACTGCTTTTGTTCTTAGTTTGAATTAATTTAGCAGTGGTCTTAGGTTTCAGCTAGTAGGCCATGCTGGTTTAATTGGTGGGCTGGACAGCCCAGAAATATTATTATGTGCTTATTTTATTTTGTTTTGATAATTTGGGCCGGGCTTAATAGCCCAAGTAATTTATATAATGTATAAAGATATGAGAATATATATAATGTATATATATATATATATATATATATATATATATATATATATATATATAAAATTAGTGAGTAATATATTATAATGTTTAACTAGCTAGTTTATCTATATAGTTAACTAGTGTATATTAGTAGTAAATAGCTGGATTGTTAGCAATTTAGTAAGTCGCTATCTTAGAAACTAATCTATTCTTGCCCAACTCTAGGTGGAGACTTTGAGACGCATTGATTTGCAAGGATAAGACTAGTATTTCTATGATTTTGACTCATTTACTTCATGTCACATTCTTTTTCATATTGGACATATTGTTACACGATATGGTCTTGTACTCTGGTTCATGTTCTTTACTTGTATCTGGGGAAAAGGAAATACAACAGATATGTGACCAAAACCCATCCAAGGATTCATGTGAATAGCTTAGGTCTCACATCGTACACGTGGGATTCTAAGCCATATCATTACTTTTGCTTATTCATGTGCTTACCCAGTCGGTCACATATTTTAGTTTGTATTTCAAATCACATGTTAGGATTTTTTTGATACATATTTAATGTTCAGATTCTGTATTTATCATTTCATGTTCATCCAATTTCATTGTCTCTTGTTCACATGTCGTACTTGTTTATTATTGTAGAATGTACTTTGCTCGGCTCTTGACTGGATATGTTGCAAGTGAACTTAAGGATATAAATTCTACCTTCTGTGGGCAGGAGCCCGAGACCTTAGCAGGATGACAACATGATTCGGGACCTAGGAGTTACTGTTGTCTTTTAGTTTTAAGTTTTATTTTGTATTTTAGATTGTACTTTCTGGACATTGTATTATTGTATTATGATGAACACTGGGAACGTAATAGATGTTGTGATTGGATTCTATCTTAGCTTGTGAATGTTCTTTAGATACTTAGTATAGCTTACTACGTTGAGTCTACAAAATAGGCTGGACGAGTCCGACTCATATTCGATTATTCGGGAGCGAGTCGTGTCACATTTTAGTGGTGGCCCATGAAGGTCAGTCTAATGGTGCTTAGGATTAGAGTACCATTGGGAGCCTACGATATATGAATGATCAATCACAAATTAGGCCGATTGTATGGTTATACATATTTACTATTTGTGCCTTCCTAAGTACTATTTTTGTATCTCTATTGGTTTTCTAAAAATTCTCTAGGGACTAGACCAAATACTATTTTAGAAGTTTTGACCCCTCTTTAGCCAACCTCTCATCAGTGACTAATATTCTCAAGCCTCCAAACTCCTTTGATCATTTTGTTAGGCTACTTTAATCTGATTTTCCTTGATCAATTCAAATATTCTATCATAGTGTCCTGGACTAATTACTTATCCCAACTTGTTTATCTAGTCCTCCAAACGTTTTCTTTGACCATAAGGAATTATTTTCTCAAAATAATTCCAGTATAGGTCAATATCCTTTAGGTAATTCTCTAAAGATAGGAATAATTTCACTAGTTCTTCCATATAGCTTAAAGTCGTATTATTTCTATTAGTCAGAGTCAGATTTGATTAAATCCATAATTTTATGTCCTCACTCCATTGAATAGAGAAAGGTTGGAGAGCATATACTCCTCTACTGGTAAGTGACCCCTTGATTCTTAAAGACCTATAGAACTGATACTTGTACTGATCAACCTCCTTGTTTTCTAAAGAACAGATACCTACGTCACTTTCTGTCATGATTAGGACTTTTAGAACTCATTTGAATTTTCATAAACTCCTTTGGAATTTCTATCGATAAAGTTAAGAAAATATTCAACAACCTACTATGGCATGGCAGATACGCACTACAGTCATTTATCTAGATTATGGAGACCGTGGGTTCACTGTAGCCAGGTGCGCACTAGCGAGGCCTGAACTCTAAGTCGAAATAATTCCAGGTATTCATGGGTTTCTGGATATTATTGAGACTATATCCTAAATCTCTGATCTCTTGAGTTATTCCATCAATATTGGATAAAGTTGATAGAATATTCGGTAATCTATCATTATTTGGGTTACGGAGCCAAGGGTTCACTGCAGCCAGATGTACACTACACTGGCGGAGCATAAACTCTAGGCAAAGTGACTTCGGATATTTATGGTTTTTGGATATTATTGAGACAATATCCATGTTATAAATATGTCATGTTTAGTTTCCTTATCGCCATTGAAAACTTTGCCAAAATTGTCTTGATTTGTTTAACTTCGGCCTTTTTTGAAATCTTAGCAGTTGATTTTACTTTTAGAAATCATTTCTATTACCACATGTTTTCAATAGAATTTTTTTGATTTTTTTCTAGCAACTCGTTAAGACCACACTTTCCACACCTATTGGCCCAATCTCTTTCATGATTTGACTCTAGTGTATTGCATGTATTCAGTTAATAGTTACATATTTTGATATATATATTGGATAGCCGATATGCAATTATGGGTACATGTGTGTATATATGTATAGGGTTGATAACTATAAATATATATGATTGATAGCTATATAGATATACGGGGGAAACATAGATAGTTACCTAGCTCATTTCTAAGTATCCTTGAGAAGTAGCATTTTCAATTTGGATTAGTTAGTTGAGGTAGAAAATGGTAGTAGAATAAGGCTTTGGGGTAAGCGGGTTAGCAATAAGTCTGGAGGGAGTTATAGATTATAGAGCTTGTGGTTTATACGAAAAAAAGATAAAAGAACAATTAGTGGTGTTTACAAGTGCTTAGGCATCGGACTCCAAATAAAGGAATATAACAGTTACGTAGAATGACCAATTTTATGAAAGGCATTAGTTATACGGGAGATAGAGAAAGCTGTAGGAATGAAATCGTAAAGCAGAATACTCTAGAGGGGGGGTGAATAGAGTAGGCAGCGGAATATTGCTAATTAAAAAACTAGTTAGCAGTTAGATCACAGATATAATAATAATAACAAAATAAATAACAGTAATGAAAAAGAGTGATCAGAAGGCAAACGCAAACACAGAGATTTATACTGGTTTCCCTCTTGTGAGGATTAGTCCAGTCGGAAGAACTCTAGCTTCCAGTTGAATCCACTATTGAAAAATCCCGCAAGTTTTCATACGAAGTCCTGGCAACTTCTACAGACGCGAGCTTTGATACGAAGAACTCGACCAACTTCAATTGTGAAGAGTGTATCTTCAATCAAGCCTCTGATTACAATCGCTCTGAAACTTCTAAACCGTACCGCATTGGCAAATCGACTAGAGGATTGCAACTGGCTTGGAATTTAAAAATGGAAGCTTTTTGAACTCTTTGGAAGAAAACGTAAGCTTTAGAAGAGAAGAGATGAAAGTGAATTGGTATTTTGAAATAATTGAAATCCTTCTCTATTTATAGTTTTTCCAAAGGCAGAACTCTGACAGAATTCGGGCAGAACTCTTTGTAACCAACCACAACTGAAGGAGACCAAGTTCAAAATCAAACGTTCACATAACGTTCAACTTGGCCGAACTCTGGCTGAACTCTGGCCGAGTTCTGTCAGGATTTGGTCAGTTGATTTTGTGAAAAATAATTTTTGGCTTTTTGAAAATCCTTCAGAAGCTTTTTTGTAAAATAGATGTTTTTCAAAAACATAGGTCATTTTAGAAAGATAGGTCAGTTTTGAAAAACGATTTCAGATAGCCTATTTGCCGGTACGACTTGGTGTACAATGTATTCCTAGACTCAATAAAAATGAAAATTATATTGCTTTAAGGAAATATAATCTTGAGTGGCAAACAGCTTCGGTCTTGAACTGAGTAGATATCCAATCTTTGATCAGTGTCCAAAACGTCGTAAGTAAACATCTGAATTGATTCGTATATCGAGATAGAGTTTGATCAATTATTAAAATCAGGTTTGACCATGACCAATGGGCCAACAATCTCTCCCATTTTGATAATTGACAAACCTTGACCGATATAACATCTTTGGTCTTGATCAATTCAAAAGTGTACCGAAAGTACCAAGATATAAAATGTAAAAATTGTTCATAACCTGTATCCATGAAGATGTTAGATTTTATTTCTCCTCCGTTGTCACTTAGCAAAATAATTGCAAAGAGAAAGCTCTCCCGCAATAAATGCATAAGTAACAAGCAGTGAAGAAACACAAAAAAATATGAATAAAGACATTCAACACAGGCATGGTATAAACATTAAAAAATAAGATAAACAGATATGATATAAACAACATAGGCATGGTATTTGTCACATGCAGTTTATATGGAAGCAAAAAGAAAGATAATGCTATAATAAAGCTGAAACAAATAAAGTGTTGAACAATAAACTAAACTAAGTCATAAAAAAAAACATGTCCATCCAAATGTCATATCCAAATAAAAAGAGTACGGATATTATCTTGGAATGTCGGAGCATTTCCAAGTAAATACAAGACAAAGTCATCAGTCTCAAAAAGTAACAACTCAAAAGTCATCCTCATCCTCATCATCATCGACTGCAGTGCCAGCATGTCCAGATGGACCAGCTCCAGAAGTGCCAGCTCCAGAAGTATGTGGAGTAGCACCAGAAGTACGATACCAATCGTATACGTTCCCTGGCTGGAACAAAGAGTGGACCGCCACATCATCAATGCGATAGCCAGATACAGAAGGGTCTCGAAGAAGAGAGCTAGCAGAGTGACCCGTCTGTGCAAATCGAAGATCGGCAAAGGAGTTGGCAATAGCCTGGAACCGAGTCACGTCACGGAACTCATGTTCCCTGGAAGTGTCAACGAAGAATGTCTGCAGATCTGCTAGATGCTGGTGAATACCCTCAAAGGTCATAGGATAAGACTGAGGAGGACCAGGTGCAGTAGGAGCAGGTACAGTAGGAGCAGGTGCAGGAGGTGGAGGAGCAGTGGCAATGCTGCGACGAGAAAGCTTGAGGAACTTGGGCTCAGGGTCCAGAGCACAAGTGGATAAGTCAATATCAAATCTCTGAAAGATGCATGGGATGATCATCGCATAAGAGAGGTTACGGTCTCTTCTGCGACATCTACCCATCATCTGAATGATAGTCTTAGGGGCAAAAAAGGAATCCCCTTAAGAATGTGATATAAAGCAGAAAGATCGAGTGCAGTGACATCATCTTTTGAAGTGGATTTTGGAAGTAGAGTGGAATAGATGATGCGAAGTAATTCGTAGTTAAACAAGTTCAAGTTATTGGCCTTGAACTTTACAGGACGAGCATGTGCGGGCGCACAAAGCTCATTCTTGAAACTAACAAGAGTCGTACCCTCGAGGAAATCGAAGTCAGTGATGTCATCGAGCGGGGCACCTTCATTTGGAAGACCAAGGATTTCTGCTAGCGATTCATCATTGAATTCGATATCTATCCCGCCGACACGAGTTCTCGCGGTAAAAGTGTCTAACACGAAATTATAGTAAAACAGTCTAATGGCATTAGTAGCTATAGAAAATTATAAAGTAGCAAAGTGATGTAACCCTAATGCCTTAAAGTAAGGATGGTGGTCAGGAAATATAGTCCATTTGATCGGAGATCCGGTACATATAGTACGCATAATGAAGTCGGCATACCAAAGTAATGCTTGGTCGGGAGTTTTGAAATAAAACTCATCCGATGCACTGTCATCCGATTATACCGGAGAAAAGAGGAATCCGTATGCAGATCAGAAGACGATGCCTCTTCACTGGCATGGGTCTTCTTCCTCTTGAAAGGATTTGAATCCCTTAGGCATTCTATCCCAAAAACTAGAAATCCTAATAATTTGAAAGTGGAGGAGAGAAGGAATTATACCTTCTGAGAATCAAGTATGCTATAGAGGACGTAATTCTCTGCACGAATCCAAATTTTGGACGAAGATCTCCACATAGATTGGAAGAAGAAAGGTAGAGAAGAACTAGGGTTTTCGGGCGACTGCTGCTGCTGTGATGTGGTTTTGGAAGGGATGAAGAAGATGGAGGCCTCGGGTTCTGACTGAAATATATACAACCAGCCGAACTATAGCCGAATTCGGACCGAACTCAGGTCGAATTCGCGAAGGGTTCTCTTGGCTATATATAAAAAAAAATTATGGGCCACATCTTTTTATTAATTCATTTCAAATATTTAATTCAAAGCTTAGTAATTTTAAATATCAAATAATATAATTAATATTATTTTGTAAATTAATATTCTTTACTCAGTATCTATTTCAGATTAGCTGTAGGAGTACTGTCCCAGCTAATGGAGGTTTACCGGGGAACTCTTAAATACCGCTTCGCTTCGACCGTAGTCGTGGTGACAGACAGACTCTTTTTAGGCTTGTCTCAAAAACAGTTTATTGAGTATTAAATAAATTAATTAATAAAACAAAATTAATTAATATTATTGACATCTAAAATTCCTTATTCTCGACGTAATTGAAACGATCTTCCGCTAGAGGTTTTGTGAGTATGTCAGCCAATTGATTCTGTGTGTCTATGTATATAAGGTCTATATCTCTATTTTGTTGATGATCTCTAAGAAAATGATGTCGAATCTCGATATGCTTAGTACGAGAATGACATACTGGATTCTTAGTCAAATTAATAGAACTAGTGTTATCACAGAAAATGGGTATATGTGTAAAATGCAATCCATAGTCTTCTAAAGTTTGCTTCATCCACAAAATTTTTGCACAACAACGTCCTGCGGCGATATACTCAGCCTCGGTTGTTGATAATGCGACAGAATTTTGCTTTTTGCTAAACCAAGAGACTAGAGCTTTTCCTAGGAAATGACATGTGTCGCTGGTACTTTTTTTATCTACTTTGCATCCGGCAAAATCAGCATCAAAATAACCGATTAGGTCAAATGATGTGGTTTTGGGATACCATAAGCCGACAGAAGAAGTGCCTTTAAGGTATCGGAAGATACGCTTAACTGCGCACAGATGTGATTCCTTAGGATTGGCTTGAAAACGTGCACACAAGCAAACACGAAACATAATGTCTGGTCGACAAGCAGTTAAATACAGTAAGCTACCGATCATACCTCGATACTTATGTATGTCGACGGGTTTGCCTTGTTCATCAATATCAAGCTTGGTTGAAGTTGCCATTGGAGTGCTAAGTGGCTTGACTGCTTCCAGGTCAAACTTCTTTAATAGATCCTTTGTGTACTTTTCTTGATTTATGAATGTCCCATTGTTGGTTTATTTGATTTGCAGTCCGAGAAAGAATTTCAGTTCTCCTATCATGCTCATCTCAAACTCATTCTGCATACACTTTGAAAATTCTTGACAAAGAGATTCATTAGTAGATCCAAAAATAATATCATCTACATAGACTTGAATCAAAAGAATGTTGTTATTCAAAGATTTTATAAATAATGTAGTGTCAACCTTTTCCTTTGAAAAACCGTTGTCAAGTAGAAAAGAACTTAGACGATCGTACCAAGCACGAGGGGCTTGTTTCAAACCGTATAAGGCTTTCTTCAACTTGAAAACATAATCAGATATTTGAAATCAGTAAAACCAGGAGGTTGAGCTACATTAACTTCTTCTTTTATAAAACCATTTAAAAATATGCTTTTGACATCCATTTGAAATAACTTGAAATTATGAAAACATGTAAATGCATATAACATGCGAATGGATTCTAATCTCGCAACTGGGACATAAGTCTCATCGTAGTCGATACCTTCTTTTGATTGTATCCTTGAGCTACGAGTCGAGCCTTATTACGAGTCACTAAACCATTCTCGTTCAGTTTGTTTCGGAATACCCAACGGGTGCCAATGACCGGATGATCAATGGGCTTGGGAACAAGTTCCCAAACTTGATTTCGTTCGAATTGGTTTAATCTCTTGATAGCATCTAGCCAAAAATTATCACTACATGCTTCTTCAATATTTTTAGGTTCAAGCTGTGAAATAAAAGCAAAACAAGAAGCTATATCTTTACTAAGGAACGAGTACTTACACCCTTGGTAATCACACCAATTACCAAGTCCTTTGGATGATCTGCCAAGAATCTCATCTCTTTTGGCGTATCTTCAGGATTGCTGGTTCCGGCTTCTTTGTTTGAAGGTTCTGCATCTTTGTGTGAAGGTTTTATAGTAGCTGTACTTGGTCTGGTTACGTCTTCATTGTCGTCATCGTCTAAGTGTTGATTTAGCTCATCAAACTTGACATTAATTGATTCTTCGATGATCATGGTTCTTTTGTTGAAGACTCTGTACCCTTTGCTCTTTGCTGCATAACCTAAAAATATACCTTCATCGGCCTTTTCATCAAATTTACTCAGATTGTCTTTAGTATAAAGAATAAAGCATTTACAACCAAAAATCTTGAAATATAAAACAGTGGGTGTTCTATCAAACCATAGTTCATAGGGAGTCTTCTTCGATATATGTCGAATTAGGAACCCTATTGAGAATATAGCATGCTGTATTGACAGCTTCAGTCCAAAAGTATATGGGTAGACTAAACTGGTTTAACATTACTCTAGCCATTTCAGATAGAGTCCTGTTTTACGTTCCACAACTCCATTTTGTTGTGGAGTCCTAGGGTAAGAGAATTCATACAAATAACCGTGTGTGTCACAAAATTGCTTGAACTCTGCATTCTCAAATTCGCCGTCATGATCACTACGAATGCGAGTAATCATGAACCCTTTTTCATTCTGTACTTTCTTACAAAAGGTGACGAATTCTGATAATGCATCGTTCTTGCGTGCAAGAAAATATACCCATGTATATCTAGAGAAATCATCTATAATGACAAATGCATATAACTTACCACATAGACTAGAAATTCTACTTGGTCCAAATAAGTCCATATGCAACAATTGTAGAGGTCTAGTGGTACTTACAGCGTTCTTAGATTTAAATGTGGATCGGGCAGCTTTGTTCTTTTCATATTCACTACATACCGTATCCTTCTTGAAAGATATGTCCGGTAAGTCGCGTACCAACTTCTTTGTAGATAGTTTTGAAATTGTGTCCATGTTTGCATGACCGAGTCTCATATGCCATAGTTGACTCTCAATGCTTTTGGCCATCAAACATCTACCTGTTTTGTTAGCATCTTCTAACAAATAGAAAATATATATGTTGTCTTCCCTGATACCTTCAAAGATAGTACTACCAGTTGAACTATCAACTATAGTACATTTGACTTTGACGAAGTTAATGCCATAACCGTGATCAGCTAAATGGCTTATGCTGAGCAGATTATGTTTTAACTCGATAACTAGACAGACATCTTTAATCACAGGATAGGGAGCCTTACCAATGTCACCGATACGATATGTACCCTCTTAAATTATTACCAAAGGAGACGTATCCTTCTTTATTCTTCTTCGACAATGTTGCGAATATTGAAGCATCACCGGTCATGTGCAATGAGCAACCGCTGTCGAGGATGCATTTGCTTCTAGCATGTGAAGGGCATCCCACCTACAAAACAATTTGCAGATGAAACTCTTGGTACCCATTTCTTGTAGGATCCTGACTGGTTAGTTTTTGGTATCCATGCATAAATATTTAAATCTACTAACTTTCTGATTCTACATGCAGAGGATATATGCCAATGAGGCCACAATAATGACATTTTGCATGTTGAGTGTTGAAAGTTGTGTGAGGTGCATGATTGGTAGGTTTTGGTTTTCTAGTATAGAGGAATGCATGCTTATTAGTCTTCTTGGGCATAGGTTTGGTATGGTTTGGTCTGACAGTGTTTGGTTTGGGCGTGTTCCGATGATTCGGTAATTGACACGTGTTAGAATAGGAAGCAACAACTTCAGGCCATTTTCCTAAACTAATTTCCAACTTTTTGGAGGTGTCATATAATCTAGTGTAGTTAGATGTAAGTGTTTCTATTCTGACTTGTGCACACTAGAGACTCTTTCTCTCCTTAGATAGGTCTTCCTTTAGCTGGATGATAGTTTGGTCTTTTTCTTCGGATAACTTAATAGTCTCATGTAACAACAGCTTAATAGATGAAAGCTCACCAGATTCAATTGAAGAGTCATTATTTCTAAGATGATCTAGTTGGTCGGTAAGTCTTTCTATTTCACCTTTGTACTCTTTGAGTACCTTCTTAGAGGTTTCATATTTACTACGCAGTTTCCTGTAATCATTTAACAGGTCACTGAAAGCCTCTCCTAGTTGCTCAAAGGTGAAATCATCATAAGGATCAAATAGAGCATTAGTGATTACCTGATCGCAAGCCATCAAGCATACATTTGCAGCGTCATCTGATTGTTCGTCTTCTGAATCGCTGGCTTCGTTTTCATGCCATATGCTTGTGTTGGCGTACTTCCTTGATGTAGACTTCTTCAGGTAGCATTTGTCATATTTGCTGCTTTTTCTTGTTGATGATGATGCTGTTGGACAATTTTTCTTCATGTGTCCTTTCTTCTTGCATTCGTAGTAAATAGGATCTTCCTCGTTGTTGTTGCTGTTGTTATCTTTTGTTCTCCTGTTAAATCTCATAAAACTTCTTGAATTTTCTTACCAGAAGAGCTTGATCTTCAGAGTCAGAGTCGCTGTCGTCAGAATCATCTTCGACAGTTCTTCTATGTTGAGCCTTGAAAGGATCGACTTTTCTGACTTCTCCTTTGGTGTAGCATCTTCAAAGTATTGAAGTTCTAACTCGTGAGTGAGTAGCTTATCCATGAGTGTTTCCAGAGATATTGTTGAGAGGTCGTTTCCTTCAATGATTGTTGTAGCCTTTGGAATCCAGTTCTTTGTGAGAGCTCATAGAAGTTTGCGAATCTTTTCATGGTTACTGTATTTCTTGCCTAATGAAGACAAAGGATTTAAAATATCCAAGAATCTCGTAAACATCTGAGTGACTGATTCACTTGGCTTCATTTTGAATGCCTCGTACTCCTGAGTAAGTCTGCTGATCTTTGACTCCTTGACTTGTGTTGTTCCTTCGTGGGTTACTTGAAGTTTCCATACTTCATTTGATGTTGTGCAGGTAGATACCCTGCTGAATTCAGTTCTGTCTAAAGCACAAAATAAAGCGCTAATAGCACGTACGTCAAGACTGGCCTTTTTCTTTTCATCCTCTGTATATTTGTCATGGGATTTTTCAACTAAAACTCTATCAATATTAATACGAGGAGGCTTTTTGTAGCCATCAATAACTACAGGCCATAAGTCAAAATCAAGAGATTTTAGGAAGAAACTCATACGTGTTTTCCAATAAGTGTAGTTTGTGCCGTCAAACAGTGGAGGTCTGTTTATGGCTTGGCCTTCACTTATGAATTTCACAGTTGCCATGTGTAATACTGTGATCTATATAATAATTAAAGAATAACAGAATATAGCTGCTAATTTACCTTGCTTACATGTATAACCTCGCTCTTATACCAATTGTAGGAACGAAATCGTAAAGCAGAATACTCTAGAGGGGGGTGAATAGAGTAGGCAACAGAATTTAGCTAATTAAAAAACTAGTTAGCAGTTAGATCACAGATATAATAATAATCACAAAATAAATAACAGTAATGAAAGAGAGTGATCAGAAGGCAAATGCAAACACAGAGATTTATACTGGTTTCCCTCTTGTGAGGACTAGTCCAGTCTGAAGAACTCTAGCTTCCAGTTGAATCCACTATTAGAAAATCCTGCAAGATTTCATACGAAGTCCTTGCAACTTCTACAGATGCGAGCTTTGATACGAAGAACTCGACCAACTTCAATTGTAAAGAGTGTATCTTCAATCAAGCCTCTGATTACAATCGCTCTGAAACTTCTAGACCGTACCGTACTGGCAAATCGACTAGAGGATTGTAAATGGCTTGGGATTTGAAAATGGAAGCTTTTTGAACTCTTTGGAAGAAACGTAAGCTTTAGAAGAGAAGAGATGAAAGTGAATTGGTGTTTTGAAATGATCGAAATCCTTCTCTATTTATAGTTTTTCCAAAGGCAGAACTCTGACAGAATTCAGACAGAACTCTTTGTAACCAACCGCAACTGAAGGGAGACCAAGTTCAAAATCAAACGTTCACATAACGTTCAACTTGGCTGAACTCTGGCCGAACTCTGGCCGACTTCTGTCAGGGTTTGGTCAGTTGATTTTGTGAAAAATAATTTTTGGCTTTTTTAAAATCCTTCAGAAGCTTTTTGTAAAATAGATTTTTTTCAAAAACATAGGTCATTTTAGAAAGATAGGTCAGTTTTGAAAAAATAATTTCGGATAGCCTATTTTCCAGTACGACTTGGTGTACAATGTATTCCTAGACTTAATAAAAATGAAAATTACATTGCTTTAAGGAAATACAATCTTGAGTGGCAAACAGCTTCGGTCTTGAACTGAGTAGATATCCAATCTTTGATCAGTGTCCAAAACGTCGTAAGTAAATATCTAAATTAATTCGTATATCGAGACAGAGTTTGAACAATTATTAAAATCAGGTTTGACCACGACCAATGGGCCAACAAAGCCATAAGTAGGATTGGTGAAGAATGGAGCATTGGTAGGCAACTTCGAAATACTAGACATGTTAGCTGGGGAATGGATAGAGTAGTTGAAGTTTTGAAATTTGGTTGGAACTGACAAATGTTAAGGACTTACATTTGAGTAGTTGGTTTTAGATTGGAATACCGAAATCATAGACTGATTCAATAGAAATTTTAAGGATTTGTAGTTAGTTTTAGTAGATTTTTGTTAGATTTATTTTAGTTCAGGATAGGATTAGTTATATTGATTGAGATAGTTGTCTTGGTTCTCTGTGGGTTTCCTTTAGTGCTGGGAGTTTTAGCTAGTCAGCTAAGTCTAGAAGGTTGGTATCCGCATGAAGTATCAATGAGACAATTATTTACAAGTTATTCCCTTCATGCATATTCTATCTTGTGACTGTCGTTTGATTTTTCTAAATCTTGTAATAGTGACTTGATTTTTCTTTGATCACTAAATTTTATTCAGTTTTTAATAAAATCATATATTAGATTTATTATGATTATAGACTACTGTTTGCAAAAATAAAAGTTTGATTACAAACTAAGAAAATAGTACAATAGTACAATTAATTTCTGGGGAAGTACAACTATAGAAATCTGATCAGAAGACGTTCGCTTTATCCCTTGGATGATGTGATATCGAAGACACGAGCCTCTGGAAGATGCAACAGCACTTTGTCAGTAGATCATGTCATTCGTGATGCTTTAGAACTGATTTGAAACTCTATTTATAGAGTTCTTGAAATAACTGTTTAGCAGTTATTCTGGGTTGCATGCGCCTCAGGTTGCGCGCCTCTGTTCACTTGCTGCGAGCGGTTATACCAACTGCAAAAGACATATGACATCGTTTGAATGAGATGCGCGTGGTCGTGGGCAGTATAGTAGACACGTTCTACGAGATTAGTAGCATGCGTGCCACGTCTTCCTGCTTTCGGACATCAGTTTGATCAGGTTGTGCATGGGCGCAAGTCAGCAACTTGCTACATTCTGATTATTCTTTATATTTTATTAATAACCATGGCACCTTGATACACTGTGCAAGTTGCTAGCTATCATCAATAAATAACTGACAAGATCTTCTCGAGCACCGCATTGTGCGAGATTTGAATGGATTTCCTTCGATTTTGTGCTGTTAGCTGTCACGTAATGATGATGGCTATCTCAAGGGACTGCCACGTGGCACTCCCAACCTGGCTCTGGCGCAACCGATAGGGCACAACTTGATAATGTGGCACAACTTGATGTTTGACTTCCATTTGAGTGGTGCAACTTGATTTTAGCCTCTACAAGACCCCCTTCAAAGTTTTCGAAATTTGAAATACTTCAAAAAATTGAAATACTTTGAATTATGCATATTCTGTCATAAGTTGCGCTTGTTTCACCGACTCTACTTTTTTCGAGCGCAAGTTGCGTAATTTGTTTCTTTATTTGGGCTATAAATAGCCGTACACTTCTAAGCTTTCCCCTCTTTACCACAGTTGATCTTTTCTAAAACCCTATCTTCTCTTCCCGAACTTCTCAACAATTTGTTGATGGCACCCAAGCGATCCACCGCCGAGAAGGGAAAGAAGGTCGCCGAGCCTTATCTCATGCTCCATCCCGCGCGCTTCAGTACGCTCCCCCTTCATCACGACGAGAAACAGCTAACCCAGCAATGGAAGGTGAATGTTTTACAACGAACCAAGCATCGATCAACCCTTTTCAGGTTTTGATTTGATTTGGACAACATGCGCCTTCTCTTTTTAGGGTTAGGCGCACTTCATGACTTGCGCCACCCTTTTTAGGGCTGGTTGCTATCCACATGTGTTCATTTTTATGAACCATGTTGTGCGACATTTCGAGAGTTATGCTTTTTTTATTCTGTAAAATCAATTTGGCGCAACTTGAGATGTTGCGCCACACAAGTGTGTATTTCGACAGAAAATGTCGCGTAACACAGATGTGGCACAACTTGATATATCGCGCAACATAGATGTGGCGTAATATAAAATGTTGCAACATAAGGGTTGCACAACCTGTGATGTCATATATTCTGTTTAGTAAACCAGACACTTTTTTGAGACTAACTTCTGTTTCCTGTCTTTATATAGTTAATCTCAGAGAAGATCCAAAATGCTGAAAGATTTGCTTCAACATTCAATGTATTAGAATACAAGAAGACCTGTCACATGTGTATATCCGCAGTATGACCCTCCTGAAACTATGAGAGCTATACTCACTGCTCCAGAGAATACCACCCTGCTATGCTTGATAAACGGACAGCCCTTAGAGATTGTGGATAACATAGTCCACAAGAAACCAGTTTCTTGTTCGGAGATGCTATCAGGAGGACGTCCCAACCCAGGGCCAAGAAGAAGGCAGAGTTTATCAGTGTAGTGGGGGCAGGATTATGTACCTCACCGAAATATCGAGATACCTATCACTGTCTCGATACGAATTCTCGAGTTACCCTCGCCGAATAGCCTGGGACATAACTCCGATATAGCAGGCAAGAGTGGGGAGGATCTTTTAGGCTGGGTCCGAAGGGCAAAGACTAATTCTATAGCACCTCAGAGAAGTACAGCTCTATATGAGGGGTTTGACGCCTGGATGTGTACCTCCAGAAGACTCCTCTCTGTTATTCCCAGTTAGAGTACCAATATTTGCGAACGAATTTGCAAAAGCTTAGGGAAGATACCCGGATCAGATTATGCGATTAACAGGCCTGGTGAACCCAGATATGAAATGCTGGAGTTGCTTGGTTAATTGGGTCTTGGACTAATTTAAGGACAAGCTTCTTGAGATAGGTCTTTATGAAGCAGTCTAGGCTACGGTTCATGGCTTCCATCCGAATGTCCATATATTTTTGGCTCTGGTAGAAAGGTACAATGATAAGACTGGTACCTTCATGTCTCCTCACGGGGAGATTGGCTTCGCCCTTCACGAAATGAAGTTCCTTTCCCATCTTCCAATGGGTAACAACCTGTATGAGGAGTACGTACCTATAAACGAAGAACTGGATATCTTGCTAACAGAGAATCCTGAAATGGTAGCTGTCTTCGAGAAGCTCTTGTGCACTATAAGATATGCTTCTATACTACAAGAGTGCCACTGTAGGTACATGCTACACTTCCAAGTGGCTGCCATATTTATTCTTGGGCTCGCTTTTGAGGACTAGATATTTGAAACTTAAGCTTATGATCCTCGTTCCTTCCAGCCACTCAGCGACAGGATGTTCAAAAACTGATGGAGAAATACAAACAATCGACAACGTGCTGGACGAGGATTGGTTCCCCTTCAAGGCAGGTGCGAGAGTTACCTTAGACAAGGTTATAGATGTCTAATGACGCTCAGTTGGCGGGCTTTCTTTCTATATGGCTACGACGGTTTGTGGTCCCTGGAGCAAGTGCAGTTGACCGATTCCATCGAGGTGTTCTGTTCGCTGCGGTACGTCTCATGTTTGGCTACAAGATGGACCTCCTTTCAACAATGACTTGTCGCTTAAATGCAGGCCTGCGCTCTTTTGTGTATACTATGCTTCATGACAAAAATGCCCGACAAGATTTCCCCGCACCGAGATGCCCTACACTTATCTGTTCGGGTGGTTGCATTTGCACTATCCCGTTTAATGGACCCAAATATGAGTGTAGTATGAGGGGACTTCATAAGGGTTATTCTAATGCTCGTTGGAATATCAATGCCTTATCAGAATGCCGAAGAGCCTTGAACAGGGGTTCTGGATGTATGTTCCAATGTGTCCCTCCCCCTCAAGGGTATGAGCATGTTCCTCCCAATCTTAATGGAAATGGAAGCCAAATCACTCCGTCTGATTCTGTCCACCTTTGAATGGTTAAAATCAATCCGGCCGTCTCATTTAGTGTATCGGTTTGAAGAGTGCTTTCTAGAGCCATATCTACCAAGCCGATTCGCCCGTCAATTCGGCTACGATCAATTATATGTGGAGAATGCCACTACCTGTCTGCAAGCCAGAGGCTATTTGATCGATGGAGCTAGGGCATGGGGATACCACAACGCTAGGGGCACTAAAGCCATATTCTCAATGCCAAACACCCCGCTCAGACAGGCCCACGTATGTTATACACATACTCAAATTTCTAAACTTCGGCGAATACTTTTGCCGAGAAATTCCATCTAGTCCACAGCTTCGCTAGCGACAAACGTACGAGGTCTGGGCCACGTACTACACAGTCATTCAGAGATGCTGAGGACCAAGACCCTGCTGATGAACCGCTGGAAGCTTCCTTGAGGTCTCCTGGATGAGGTGAACGATCCGTTGGATGTGTCGTTGAAGACACGAAAAGACAAATCTTCCGCTAGAGGACTGAGCAAGAAGAAGAGAGGGAGAATCATCCACTCAGTCCGATGATCTTCCTTCTTTACCTAAGGCTGCGAGAGAAAGAAAAAGAGGGCCGCAATGGCTACCACTGAACCAGCTAACACAAGGACGACGATCCCAGTCGAAATAGATGTACACTGGGATGTCCCCTGGAGGAGGAGAAACAACTCTTCGTCGGTTCGAAGCAAAGCGGAGCTATCCAAGAAGAAATTCTCGAAGAAAAAGAACCGGTGGCACCCCTGCATCGGAAGCCCAGAAGGAAATTACTGGCAACTAGAGCAGATCGTCCAAGAGTTGGCTCTTTCTCTACCCTATCCGGCCAGAGGAATCTTTAAATCAGCATGAGACACCACCACCTTGCAGTAAGATTTGCCACTTCAAAAAGGTAGGTTTTTTTTAATAATACTTTCGTATAATCTTGTTTAACTGAAATTTGACATTGTCTTTGTCATTTGCAAAGATTACAGTGATGAACACTCCAATTCAAACCCCCATGCTGGATGCGATTCTTACTCCAGAACCAGCATTTATGAAGGATAGGGTTCCTGTATCTGCAACTATTCTAGCTTCCGCAGGAGTGATGATGTCATCTCCGACTCCTGGAATCTCAGGCAGTAGTTGAAAATCCCCCTGCTCAGATGGATAAAGTCGCAGATCTTCCTATTGCTCAAACTCCTACTCTTTCTCAAGAAGACCGAGAAATGATAGATGCTCTGAAGGGATGTGATTTTGGAGATTTCTCGAATGAAGATGATTCACCATTGTTGTCGAAGGTGAGCAAGCTTCGGTAGAAGTTATGTTGAACGAAGAAGGACCGGCCTAAGAGGGCCAGACCACTGTTGCGGGTGAAGAGTACCCCATGGATAATGAAGGGCATTCAGGCCTGAGAACTACGAACCCAAAGCTCCTGAAGAGTTCATGAAGATCAACCTGGAGTTCTGAAGCGGCTAGGATTGTTGATAATCCTAAAGCTGATATTGCGGGGATTGAAACCCCTGTAGATCAAACCCCAAAGAATAAGGTGTAACGACCCACTCCGCCCTAGCGGAACGCCGATTCAAACGGCAAGTGCAATGACTCAAATGAGCGTCGACTCGAAGAGTTGTGTCGACCTGATGAAGTATCGATGCGAATCGATGCAAGACCTATATTGGCCCGTCATGATGAATCCAGACGTAGACTTTCAAAGGCACGCTCGGAGTATCGCTCGGCCGATGCGAACATCGCTAAGGTGGGTGGCTCCGATGAACCTGTCTTTGCTTAGCCTAGACACATAACAATACGGACACTATTGCTAGAATCACTTGTCGGTAACACCGTGTGCGAACAAAACGACTCAACGCACCTAGTAAGGGAATAATTCCATCTTGTATGCTTGTGTAGAACATGGAAAATAACTTGGAAAAATATGCGAACACTCGCACCGCACTCCACTCCTGTGCAAACGCACAGCTTGCACATCGAATAGAATTACTTATGCGTTCAACTACGGACAAAGCTTGTCACTTAGAATGTACCACAACTTGAGGTAAAACAATGAATGGTATTCAAAAATGAAACAGGAAGACATAGTCGTTCCAATTAGGGTTAGAAACATTGAAAGACTTGGGGACCGATGGGTCGCCAAGGCGATTCCCGTACAGGAATTGCATAATGAATGAATAAGTGAAAGAAAGAAAGAATGAATAAAAGAAAGGAAAGAATGGTTAGCGACAGGTATGATGGGGACGTGTGACGGGGGCTCGCTACCCGCGCTGCACAGACGCCGCCGCCAACCTGGTCGATAATGCATTATGGCTCTAGACAGCCTGGTAAGACAAATGGCCTAAGACGGTCTGATGTGAAAAATGGCTCAAGACAGCCGATAACCAATGGCTCTCGATAGCCCAACTGCTTAACTAAATAAATAAGAATACGAAATGGTCGTGGACAAACTCGTGCACGAGTGAAACGATTCCAAGGCAACGAACGACGATATCGTGGCCGGCCTAGACGGAATTACGGCTTACGGGTGGACTGTTGTTGGCTCGGGCACACACTAGACGTAAGGCCGGGTATTTCAAAAGACTATCAAGGTGTACCAGCCATCATGCTTGATAGATGAATACCATAAGTAAATGTCCAAATGGCTCACATAGCCAGCGACCGATGCATATAGATTAAGTTGGCCCGATTGCGGCAATCCGCGTGCGAGACCTTGCATTGAAACAAGTGAACATGTACATCAGAACAATGATTTTAGAGTATAACATACTCGACATGTTTGAGTACTTGGTACAAATTGAGTCAGAAACACGCCCTTGACACTTGAATCCTTATGCGATACTACGTTAAGTTATTACATATGAATTGTTGCCTAACATGGTTTACTTTGGACAGAGAAGGCGGACGGTAAGTATGGGTAAGTCATGTATGCATTTCCATAGGACACTCAAAAATGAATGATAACACGAGATAGGCTTCAACGATATGCCATGAAACTGACCATAAGGAAAGATTAGCAAACAATGAATGATAGACGATGCACAAAAGTAAATAGAACGTGTTTGGTAATGATAACATTGTGGGCGAGCTAGCCTCCCTACCAGTGCATAACAATGTACTATAACCCCACAGATTTCTTGCAGGGTGCAGGAGACGTCGTCGGGTGAGATTCCTTCGAACGCGCTAAGGCGCGGAGCTAACTCTGGAGTCTTGGAGCGTTGCAAGGAGCTGAAGCACCATATACAGGACATAATGTATCGGAGCATCGCCATAATCATTCCACATTGTAAGCCACTTGGCACGCCTTTATGTTTCAGAGAGAGGGAGAGCTTGAGCGACTTGTAATCTCGGCCTAGCGCCGCTTGTAAACTTCTTGAATATCAATAAAGAGATTGAATTTGTTCCAACGTGTGTTTTTACTTTTTGCTGCAAAATGGGGACACTCTGTGCGACTCTGTGGCCTAGCTCAAATCGGCCGTTTCTGGACTTGGCCTTGCACGAGAGCAACTTAGTCTCGTACGGCATCACCGTTAGCGAGGACGAACGCTCCTACGGGAGCGGGCGTGACAGATTGGTATCAGAGCATGGCTTTACGTCCTTGGACTTCATTTTGATTCTCTCAGTTTTGAAAGCTCGTTTGGAAACAAAAGAAGTATACGCTCTCTCTCGTTGTGCCTTGGGATGTTCCATACAATAAGTCTAATATTTTCAAAAGCTCATATGAGTACTCGGTTGAACGGGATCGATAGGCGAAGGCCTTTGTGCCAAACCATGACGAACTTGAGTTGAAGGAAAACTAATGCTAAAAGTTAGCAAATACAGTGCGTACTTGAATAACCTTACGGTGACAATAGAGAACGAGTACACGAGACCGAAGTATAGTTCGAAAGGGATGGTTATGCACGTAGCTTTGGCTAAGTTGAGCCAAGTATCGTGCACCGAGACCTTCTGGTGCGAACGAGTTTACGAGCGAGACGACTATCGCTCGGACGAGAATAAGTGAGACTTAGAACGTATGTTGATAGAGACGCTACTTGACCAATGCTAAAATGAACACGGAAAATGGTTCTTAGACTTTGAGGAACGAGCGAACGCACAGTTGAACATGTCGATTGTGAGTCGAATAACTTTTAAGGATTTGTAGAATGACTTGACCTCGTGGTGTATGTGATAGCTTCGAAGAAGAATAAGAGTGAGTGTCGACGACTAGTCGAGTGGCTCGAACCCTGAGTGGTGTATAGACGTTATGGAAATTGTTCGAGCAAAACTAAAGGATTTACGGATAGAACGAGTATGTTGGCAAGCGATGATATCGCGCAAAGCCTTAGAACGAGTAACGCTTAGTTGGTCATGATTCGAGAGTCTCAAACGATATATTGTTCTGACGAATTAAGAATGCATAGTACAAATTACGAAACGATTGAATGGAGATTCGAAACGATAAAATAAATAGAGTTTTGGCCGAGAAAAACGTGGTGGATCGTATATGCGATTTCGAATTTAGTGAATGTATTGAAACTTGAGTTGAGGTAAATACTCAGATGAAACCGAAGTTAGCACGATTGGAAGATAGCGTGCATAGAAAATGTTGGTTTGGAGATACAAGAATGACTAAGGATTTGGAATAGATGTTTCTCAATGAAGAGTTAGCATGAGACAATACGAATTGAGAATTAAGTTGCACGACTCAAATTCGTTGCAAAAGGAAGATCGTCAGGTTATGTACATCATCGATGGTATTGAGGCGTATCAAAGATCGATGTACGATAACTCGGGGTACTCTGATTCGATGAATGATGATCGTGTTAGAAGTTAGTTTCAAAGGATGAAGGAGAGAAGTGACTTGATTGTTCGGTGATAACCACAACGACAACGATCTTGTCTTGCGCGAGGGCAACTCCAGCCTCGCACATGCGTCACGTCGGGTTTGGGACGATCATTTTGCGTGAGCGTTGGCATGGTGATTCATGTCCAGCGGGAATGATCGAACTCGAAATATCATGACCTGGCAACTTTGATTGCTTCGACTTGTGGTTTGAAGCGAAGGGGAATTCGAGGATTGTTAGGACTTATGATTGGTGATTATGAAAACTTGAGGATTGAGTAGGCCCAATCCGCGTATCGAAAATGAGTAAGTCTAGACACAACGCAAGAGTTAGTCTGATGAGGACGATTATTCTGCGGGAATGTTGAGTGGTGATTCATGTCGTCGTGAATAATCAGACTTGTGAGATCGGGGTGACATATTGCAAGGACTAGACGACCTCGTGATCGACTATGTGAAGTGGATAGAAGGATAGGTGAATTAAATCAGACATACTTGAAGAGATAGATTATGACAATTACTAGTGGGACATACGATATGACATATCGAGTACTTGGTTAAGGACAACTATCGTAGGGTGACTTTCCTAAATGAGCTCGAACTTGGAGCGGAGAGTGTGTTGATGCAAATAGGATGAACACTGCTTGACGTTTAGAAATTGGAGTGAAACAAACTTGGTAGAAACCCTACAAACAAACAAATGGTTTGACTGTAGGATTTGGGGCGAGCGTCATGCAATGACTTTGGAACCACGACTGTGTAACCATGAACTTGACTTGTACTATGACCTTGTGAGATGACCTAGCGGATAGGAGGACGACCCTATGCCGAGTGATTGAACCCGTGTGACTGACATTTACATTATCGTCTGGACGGACGATAAACTTTGGGCAACAAGACTTAGAGTTAGGACGTGGAACTGGGAGTGTGCGTGAACGACGACGAGATTAGCCTCAAATGAAGTGAATGAATGAAATCGATATTGCGCAAGTAAAGTTGGTATAGCGAATTGAATCATTGATTGGAAGACGTACTCGATGATAGTGCAATACTTGGTCTTGAATCGGACGGAAATTACTTAGGCTTGGTCGACTCCGCTAAGAAGAAATCGTATTGATTTCGTAGACAAGAACGCTGAGAAACGAATCGGATCATATCGAGGACGGAGATAAAAACGAGAGAGACTCACATGAGTTTGGTTTTAATAGAAGTTAGTAAAGCGATCGACAAATCAAAAACTATCACGAGTAGCTTGTCCGACTTCGCTAATCGCTAAGCTTAGTTGAAATGTACGCATTTGGGGGACGCCTTGAATATGTGCACGATCCAAACTCAGCGATATGATAAAATCGAATGCAGCTGCAAGTGGGTGTTGAGATGCTCATGAACGAGTGAGTGAGATAGCCTCAGCCTACGACTCTCGTGTTTGATGAATGACAACGCACCTCGTACGACCATTATAGTCCCATGATATGACGCAATAGCAACCAAGTCGAAGAAAAACGACGATTGAATAAGTACCACCAACTCTAAAATGAGTGAGTGAAACGTATGCGACATGGAACTTAGAAAGGTACCGAGTGTAGTTCGATGCCATCGAACGTTGAAGCCATTCGATAGGAATTGTCTAAGATACACACACGACATGAGTTAAGGAACGGTAGGATGACCCGCACTCAGGAAGTCTCGAGGACGAGACTTGTTTTGAGTGGTGTATTATGTAACGACCCGCTCCGCTCTAGCGGAACGCCGATTCAAACGGCAAGTGCAACGACTCAAATGAGCCGTTGACTCGAAGAGTTGTGTCGACCTGATGAAGTATCGATGCGAATCGATGCAAGACCTATATTGGTCCGTCAAGATGAATCCAGACTTAGACTTTCAAAGGTGCGCTCGGAGTATCGCTCGGCCGATGCGAACATCGCTAAGGTGGGTGGCTCCGATGAACCTGTCTTTGCTTAGCCTAGACACATAACAATACGGACACTATTGCTAGAATCACTTGTCGGTAACACCGTTCTTGCTAACAAAATGACTCAACACACCTAGCTAAGGGAATAATCCCATCTTGTATGCTTGTGTAGAACAGGGAAAATAACTTGGAAAAATATGCGAACTCTCGCACCGCACTCCACTCCCGTGCAAACGTACAGCTTGCACATCGAATAGAATTACTTATGCGTTCAACTACGGACAAATGGCTTGTCACTTAGAATTGTACCATAACTTGAGGTATAAAACAATGAATGGTATTCAACAATGAAACAGGAAGACTATCAACATAGTCGTTCCGATTAGGGTTAGAAACATTGAAAGACTTCGGGACCGATGGGTCGCCAAGGCGATTCCCGCACAGGGAATTGTATAATGAATGAATAAGTGAAAGAAAGAAAGAATGAATGAAAGAAAGGAAAGAATGTTAGCGACAGGTATGATGGGGACATACGACGGGGGCTCGCTACCCGCGCTGCACGGACGTCGTCGCCAACCTGGTCGATAATGTATTATGGCTCTAAACAGCCTGGTAAGACAAATGGCCCAAGACGGTCTGATGTGAAAATGGCTCAAGATAGCCGAAAACCAATGGCTCTCGACAGCCCAACTGCTTAAGTAAAGAAATAAGAATACGAAATGGTCGTGGACAAACTCGTGCATGAGTGAAACGATTCCAAGGCAACGACGACATCGTGGCCGGCCTAGGCAGAATTATGGCTTACGGGTGGACTGTGTGTTGGCTCAGGCCCACACCAAACGTAAGGCCTGTAGAAGCATAAAAATATGGGGTTCATGCGAATTACAAATTACCGTATAGGTACTTTGGGCCAAACAGGTCAGAAAAGCCGCATGACTGGTTCAATGACATATGCGGCCCGTCAACAAACAGCTGCAGAAGGAAGATATACGGCCGAGAGGAGCAGTTCGACTGATAAAGCTGACAAGTCCTGACAAAACTGACAAAATGACAGTTCTGACACTTCGACAAAAAAAAGATAAGACGTGAGACGTCGACCAAAAGCAGGGTTCGTACGCCTTCATGCGGCCAGAAGAGTGTCATCTAAGCCGCACGAACTTATGCGGCTCAAACTTATGCAGCCCCAAAATCTCCAAACTTTATGCAGCCAAGAGTAACTGTGATCCAAGCCGCATGAGCTTTATGCGGCCAAAATACAGATCGAAGACTGAGAAAACTATGCAGTTCCCCGCAACAGGACACGTGCAATCTGACCAAGTCCTTAACTACCCAGATTTACTGTAACAAAATCCTAAAAAATCGACAAATGGCAGCCAAAGAGCGGGTCTTCGCGTGCTAATCAGCCACGTGGCCGCAAGCCGTCTATGTGGCTCAACATACATTCTATTATAAATAGCAGGGTGCCACACCCCTGCAAAAGGCTGGCAACCTTCAAGAAAAAGGCAATTTCTTCACGAGCTAAAGACTGCATCAGATAGTCCACAAGTAAGGCAGAGTTGATAGCACTTTCCCGAGCCTCCACCGTCAACTCCCAGAATTAAAACTAAACAATTGTACTTAGATTGTTTCCTAGGATTTATTTCTAGGCTTTCCTTTGTACAAGCGAGTTTGCAATCAATTTCAGTGTTCTGTAATACCTGTTTTGATTTTTTATGGCAAACACGATGGCGACTCTGCTGGGGACGTCCTTCTCTTCCGATGAGAAGTTGGTGACGCAATCTGACGCATCCAAGCTCAGCTCAACACAGCAGATGCTTGTGGTTCGTTTTTACCAACAAGCCTTCGAAGAATTGCTCTTTGAAGGGAGCGCCAGCCCGTCTTAGAAGTGAGCAAACCCAATGAGGACTCGCAAGGCGTCGGTGCGCAAAACTGTTATCCCCGACCAAGTTCTTGAAGAAGCTCCTTCTGCAGCCCAAGACGGTGACCAAAAATCTCCTACGGCTTTGTTTTCGACCGCAGAGGACCCCACTGTCCCCAAATCCAGCAGAGGAAAATACTACGATGCTGAGTTTTTGGGGCACAAGGAAAATCCATAGGACAAAGAAATCCGCATAAAGGAGATCGACTATCGCCAACTTGGTCGCAGGAAGATGGTCCAGCGGCAGCCAGCTCTAGCCGCAGGCAGACAACTCATGCGGCAGCCACTCTGGCCGTAGGAAGATGGTCCATACGGCAGCCAGCTCTAGCCGCAGAAGATGGTCCATGCGACGACCAATCTTGGCCTCAGACAGGATGTCTCATGCGGCCCTGTCAGAAGCTCTGTGTTCGACCGCCTCTCATGCTAGCCCGACGCCATGCGGCCCACTAAGGATGCGGGATGTATCAATCTAGACTCCTTTTACTATACGCCTTCTCTAAGTCAAAAAAGTCTAGGGCAGTACGGGCCCGACCAGCCCAGTCAACTGTCCAAGTTACTGACTGTCAGCGGGCCCCGTTGACTGTTACACGGGCTCCTAACGGAAAGTTGTACAGAACCACCCGCGTCCAGTCCCCCAGGGCTAACGGACAGGGTGGGTCTTTAAAGTCTCCCTCTAAAGATCCAGAGCAAGTGCTTTTACTAACCACGGATCAGGGAGTAAACATGATGCCTAAGCACCCGTACGCTCGGGATACCCGAGTTCACAAGTTTGGTGCAAAAGTAGAGAAGCTTCCTACCGACTTACGTGACGTGATTACCCACAAATGCAAGGCTGCAGCATCGGAATTCAATGAGTCCCTCTCGGGGCGTCGTTGCCCAAGTCATCATCAACTGCTGCTGCGACAAATCAGCAGCACCTGAGATCGACAGTCCATTTTCCAGCGACTGTAGCATCCAGCACCTGTCCGACAACAACTCAAGAACAGGTGCAAATTCCAGGGGACGAAGAGTTTCCTTCCACCTCCTGTAATTCAACTCAAAAGGTTCTTCCTGGCAAGGGAGAAAAGAGACAGGCTCTTTCAGCCGGCCATGTCGGCCAGTATTCAAGGAGACCCATCTGGGGGGCCCATCACCACAGGGGGTGTCTATTTAGGCACTGGATCCAAAAAGAAGCTTTCGGCACCCGGGGGTACACCTTCGGCCTCCTTGAGAGTAGATGAAGCTGGGGGTAGCAGTCCCCTCAATGTATGCGACACCCGTACCAAGAGCACATATAGGGGAGAGGTCCCCCAGAACTGTGCAACAGACCTGGATTTCCCTGAGGGCCACCACCCTCACCAAGACGATGCGGCTTCCTACACAGGAGGTAGCACCCCTTCCAAGTCAGAGAGGATGTTTCCGACATTCCCTGACGATTTCTCTGCCACAATCCCCTCCACCTCTACCCATGTGAACAGTCTTTATAGCTGACAATGACATGAAGCACCTTCCGACCGACAACGGCTAGAAGTGCTGGAAGCCATGCTCCTGTCCTTGGTCAAGTCCGTGGACGAGATCAAAGCCGCCTTGCCAACTCAACCAGCGAGGACGCCCGGATAAACAAGCCTAGGATCCACAGTCAACGCAGACTCCAACATTACCGCCCCTCCTTCGTGATGATCCCTTAGCGGCATCCTTTCCTTCAGCTGCAGTTGAAGCCAAGGAGGCAAGGAGGGAAGTCCAGGAGCTTCGGGCAATCTTCATTGCCCGAGACTCCTCTCGGGATCTCCGAATACGGCAATCATATTCTGTTGCATGGAAGACGTACCTTTTCCACCTCGGTACAAGCCATTCCATATTGATTCTTATGATGGAAGACCTCTGCTAGTCGGTACATGACTTACTTTGAAGTCACAATCGATCACTTGCCGCATAGTGACGCCATCCTCACGCGATTATTCATCGGGGGCATTGGAGGGGATCGCGTTCGACTGGTACCGCAATCTTCCTGACAACTGCATTCACTCTTTTGACGGCTTCAAACACATGTTCCTGGAAAGATTTTACGAAGTGGGGTATGACGTAATGATATCGTCTCTCATGGACGTCGTTCAGGGAGAAAGGGAGCTAACAAGGAACTACATCGAGCGGTTCCTCCAAACCGCAATGAGATTGCCCCAAGGCAATCTCGAGAGCTCCTTGATTGAAATCTGCCAAAAGAAGCTGCTCCCTGCAATTAACCTCTGGATGGGTGACGATCAGTTCAGGGATTGGATGACCTTCATCATAAGGGGTACACAGTTAGAATTAAGGGTTATAGGGGGTGTCAAGAGTAGGCAAGGTGCAAACTGCAGACAACAAAAGTTTAGTAGTTGTAGGTAGTATAGGGTAATATCCTAGTGTATTCAATGGTGTGTGCAAAGCTGTAGGGTGTAGTATTAGGATATATATAGGTATGTGTCCAGGAGAGTTTCATGTATGGGAAGTAACAGGGGAATGGTATCAAATTGGTAGGGATGTCCTAGTGTAGGGTATAAGAAGAGTAGTTAGAAGACATTAGGAATACCCACAGCTCTATGCAAAATAATAGAGGAAAAAGTATACAGTGATATGTATTGGTGACTTAGACTATAGACCTTATCAATTAGGAATAAGATGTAGATGACCTAGAACCATAATAGTACAATATAGTGATAGGTATATATGCCTAAGAAACCAATAGAAAAAAATAAGATTTTGTTATTGATTTTCCGATTACTTATTGAAATACATAAATAGGTTACTTGGACTCAGGCATGGCACCAGAACCATACAAGCACCTCAGGACACCAGACGAGTACATTTCTTGTTCATTGCTAATATTGTTAATTACTATATTACACTGTCTAGTTGTATGATACATGCTTCTTGACACGCTCGTCATACGGTTAGCAACTTAGCACATCATGGTTTTCTTTTCATAGCATGTCGTCTATCTTGTATGTTATGTCGGGACGGAGAACTACTCAGTAGACGTGTGATCAGACCTTAGACTTTGCTTTATTATTCATGCTATATAGACCTTGAGGATGCAAATCATGTGACCTTGCGATGTAACTACCCCAGACGATCATACATCGAAAGGAGTACTTCAGCAAGCTTAGATAGTTATGTTTCTTGTTCCACTCTCTACATATCTTTATATATTTCCTGTCTAATTTTATCATGCTTTCATGTCATATTTGCCTTGAATATCTCATCATGTATTTTATGACTACTACTGTTTATTCATTATCATATATGGAACTGCATGCAATGAATTGTACTCATTCCATCCTAACTGGGTAAATATTTTAGGTAACTACGATAAGGAAGGGTGCCCTAATCATTATGGTCCATATGAGAAAAATGTAGCTGAGCCTGATCTTACACTTTAGGGAGACCAGAGAATTAGCCACATGACCTAGTTGCCGCTGCCTAGATAGATTAGATTTACTTTTGAGACCGAATTTGTCTCCGAGTTTTAGTTGACTATTGCTACTTGACATTTGACTGGATACGTAGTTTCTGGAGTTTATTTATTTTATGAATTTGTGACTATTTATTCTTCTCTATCGTGCGAATCTTTGTTTAGAGCTGTGATTGAGTATTGGATTTGGTTATATGTTATTTTCCATCCAAGTGGAGTTGAATTATTACGTGGGTTGTTCATCATATTGTTAATATACAGCGTTCTAACCGCCGATATTACGGCGTAGGCTGGTCGTGCACACGATTTATGCCCAAATTCTGGGTGCGAGGCATGACACATTTTTTGGGCTGGCCCATGCAGGTCTTGATTCACAACTAGTGCAATGTCGTGGTAGTAGGTAGGTCTTGGGTACTATCAAGAGCCTGCAGAAGGAAATAGATCACTAGGAATAGGAAAATACTCAGTCACACCTAGGAATTCCCTTTTATTTAAACTTTGCAATTTCTATCTGCCTTCTTGAAATAAACCCCTTATCTTTTGCCGTATCGTTGATTTGCTTTGTTTTTCCAATCTTTCAGAATGGCACCCAGGACTTGAGCTCGCAATGCTGTAGCAAACGGTAACCACCCTCAATCTTGTGCATCTCAGAAGGCTTCGTCCCCGGTAATAGAGAGCCTTCCTTGTGCCCCCCAAAATTTCATTATAGTTTTTTTTTTTTGGTATTTTTTTGACGAGTACGAATACATATATACGAAGTATTAATTATCTTTATACAAAAATTTTATTATTAGATTTTTCCTAAATATAGAAATGACTATTTTGTTTCGATATAATATAGGGTAAATATTTTCTATATTTAGTCGAGTATAAATATGTCGTCCCGAATTTGCCAAACTTATTTTTGTTATTATAGAAATGCTTTTTAGTTGATATATAAGTATAGGTACTAATTTTGAAAGTAATATTTGTGTAAATAATTTTTACTATTTGCATGCGATGTACATAAAAATAAATTTATGTATATTTTGTAAAACTTTGGTTTAAGAAATAATTATTTGAAATTATTTTAAAGTATTTTAAATTAATTAGAATTATTCTTTAATTTATAAAAAGATATTTTAAATTTATTTGATGTAATCTAAATTGGGAGTAGATTTTATTGGATTAGATTTTAAATAGTTTTAAATTAAAGATGAGATTTATCTAGTTTTAAATTTGGATTAGATTTTATCGACATGTTTTAAATAGATTGAAATTGACGTGAGATTTATCAAGTGGAAATTAAATCGTTCCTAATCCTTATCTAATTAGGATTCCTCCACCTTATTTATAGAGGAGCCTTTCCATTGCTTTTCTCCATAAATTTTTTTTCACCACCATTGTGTGTGCACCGCGTTAGTGTCCACCCTCTTCGAGTCAGCCTGTGTTGGCCTCGGGTTTGACCCAGGGTGTCTTCCATTATCATAATTTTTTTCTTTTTCGTCCAAAATACCCAAAATTCGTCATAAAAATTAGCCTCAGCTCTAGCAACTTTGAAGAGCCATAACTCTAAATTTTGTACTCTGATTCACCTCCAGCTTTTTAGTTTGAACCGTATTGAGGTTAGCTTCGATAATCTATAATTTATTTTTGTAAATTTGTAACATATTTTTTTGTAAAATTATTTGTGTCAGTTGTCCGAAAATCGATACGTCGTACTATTTTTGAGATTTCGAAAGATTTCGAGCTCGGTTTTTGCGATCCGTTTGATGTTTCGGAAAGCTGACATGATGATCTATAACATGCAAAAAATTTCAGAAATTAATTTCAATGTTTTAAATTTTATTGGCTAATGTATAATTATATCATTTCATGGTATTTGAAAGAGGCTTTTAACCTAAAAATATTACTATAATATTTTCTAACTAATTAACTTATAACTTTTTCCCTAAAAATGATATTTCTAGATTTTTAAAGTATTTTCTTAAATTATGTTAACCAATAAAAAGGGTAGTTTCAAAATTAAAACTTATTTTCTAGTATGTATTTATCCAAAATATTTTTGGCTAATAAAATCTAGTTTTAAAAGTATTATAAATAATTTTCCAAAAATAGTATAAGTATCTATTTACTCAAATCCTATCGATTATCAATCCTTGACCTAGCTGATCGTATTTTCTTTTCTCTTGCGAAACTAGACTTTCTTATGTTAACCCTAACTAATTGGACTGTTCTGGACTCGATGGAACAGTCTGTGCCATCATTAGAGTCCATCTTGCAAAGTTGTAACACCAAAGTGCCATCATGATTATCGTACCACACCAGGCCCACTACTCGGCAAGTATACCTTGTCGAATTGTACAGTTTATTTTATGCATTTCTATAGTGTTGTTTCTATTCAGTCTTATTTGATTACATGTTTCTAATATTTATTTCATTATTATTTTCTTGATTTACGTGCATGTATATGATATTAGTTATTTTATTGCTTGTTTATTGGTCTTCTTCGTGTTCACCGTGTCTTGTGATAGAGCTGTCAGTTCTATGCTATATTTCCTTGACTTGACCTGATATTGATTGTTTGACTTGGACTTGACCTGAGTTTGACTTGACCGGATCTTATGTTCCTTTAGGAGAGGAGCTTGATACTAGGATTGGCTAAATTGACCATTCTCGATTGGGAGTTACTTGCATTAAACTACAATTGAGATGTACTATAGGTTGGGAGTATCTTTTATTGTACTACATCTATAGGATTTATTTGATTGATTGTTAGCCAATTGTAGTATTACACTTCTCTATGACATGTCATTCTTAGATGTCTTTTTTGTCCTGTTCTTGTTTTCCATACATGTTATATATTGTCATAGTAGGCATGTTTATATGTATCTTGTTACGTCCCTACGAGGACCTGGTGATCTCTCCAGGTGTATGTGTTTTCTTAACTTTTCACATGAGTTACCGTCAGGATCGTGATCTTCTCCTTCCTATCGAGGATGACATGCTCTTGGATTATACTTGTTGCTTGTTCTTTATTTTGCTATTTTCTTCTTTCTAGTTTCATGTTGGTAGTGGATTTGTCTCCATCCAGCCACTTGTACGCTTACATTCATTATTGGATTCTATAATATCGTTATTCTTTATTTTGTGGATGAGATTAGTAAATTATGGATATCTATATATTGTATTTTAGGTACAGCTTACGTATATTTACTTCTACGGATGTCATGTTTACGTAGCTAGTCCTACGTATTTTGGGACTGGGGTGTTACGTTCCTCCACCTTCTTCAACAAACCACTTCAAGGAGGAGTGCCGGCTAATGAGGCACCACTACACGAGCTCATTAGAGGCATGATAGAAGTGCAGAGGGCACAGGCAGATGCCCAAAGACAGTAGACAGAGGTGATGCGGGAAGGCATAGAGCACGCTCAACACGTTGCCTTGACAGCCATGGAGAGGGTTGTCACTCCCAGTTTTCGAAATTGAGGGTAAATTTGTCATTTTCCATATTTAATATTTTGGGAATTTTTATATTTTAATATTGATTTTATGGGATTTGTTTAGTTGGGTTTGAGTTTCGTCTCGTTCCGACTTGTGTTAGTGACCCAGATAGCTTAGACTCTAGTCGGGACCCCAATGTTAGTTAGCCATGGCGCACAAACCCTACTAATTAAGTTAGTATAAGTAGACTAATCCCACTTGATTATAATGGTTAAATTAGAGACTAAAACTTGACCTTTTTTTACCCTAAACCTTTGCATGACTTAAGTTGCCCTAAAGGAGACTAAGGAGGGGCATTTTAGACTTTTCAAATAGGCCCATTTGGGCAAGGCATGGCTGGCCACATATAGCAATAGGTGTCCATCTCTTTCATTTCATACTTGCCTCTCTTTTTTTCCCAAATTTATACTTCCCCAAACTTGAGAGCTTCCCTCTTGATTTTGATCTCTAAATCCTTCCATTCTTCCACCAATCTTCCATCATTTCATCCCATTCAACCAAGGAGAAGGTGCTAGCAAGGTTTTGGAGCAAGGAACAAGGAAGGGTGTCCAATTTTGAGGAGCTTCCATGTCGGAACCGTTTCCATTTGAGAGTATCATTGGGATCCAACTCCCAATAGGTATAACCATCCCTCTATTTCAATTTCTCTTGCATTTTAGGTAGATTTGCATTCATTAGGACCACCCCCATGCATGAACCACCATTAGTTTGGTTTAGAGGCTCTCATGAGTCCTCTCTAGGAAATTGGGGTAGTTTTGGTGTCCCCATGGAGAGTTTCCAAGATGAGGCACCCCATGTGTTTAGTTTAATGCCCATTAGGTTTAATTGTGTTTTAATTTCAGTTTTGGACATGTTAGAGGATGGATTGATATTAGTTAGGATGGTTAGAATGAGTTTCATTTGGATACCCATGGTTAAATCTAAGTGGTTTAGCCTACATGTCATAATTTAGCCTCTACATGTCATTTTTTATGCATGTTATATGTTGTGGACTGTTTTATACATATGTATATATACATTGGTGTTAGTGTGTGTGTGTTGTAGAGTGGTTTTGTATATGTGTGTTATGTTAGAGAGGGAGGGGGAGTTGTATATATGTGTAAGTATTTAGAGGAGAAGAGAGGAGCAGGAAAAGCTGCTGCCATCAGCAGGAGCAAGAAAAGCTACTGCCATAAGCAGCAGCAGGAGCAGAAAAGCTGCTGCCATAAGCAGCAGCAGGAGCAGAAAAGCTGCTGCCATAAGCAGTAGCTTAGCCATTTGCCTTTCCTTGTGTGTCCATGTGTGGGTGAGTGCTATAATATGTTAGATAGTAGTATGTTTGGTTAGATAATTTAGTATGTTAGTTTGTTAGTGAGTGTCTAGTAGATAGTTAGTATCCATGTTAGAAAGCTAGTCTATGTTAGAGAGTTAGATAGGATATGTTATATCCTAAGTTATTTCTAAGATAGTGTCTTAGACATGTTAGTTGGTTAGACTTAGAGGTAAGCTAATGTATAGATATAGGTATCTTATGATACTATTGGTGGTATCTTAGAATACCTTGGATTTACCCTTTACCTTCAAGGTAATGTGTTTACCTTATTTCAAGGTAAAGTTGGGTTTACCTTAAGGTAAAGTGGTTTACCTTATTTCAAGGTAAGATATTAGGATACAAGGCTAAGGTGTTGGAATACCTTAGCAAGGTATTGGAGTTGCATAGGGTAAGGGTAAGGTATGGTAAGGTATTGGTTATGTCACGACCCGCACCCTAGAGTAAGGGCACGAGACGTGGGTACGTCCAGCCTACGCCGCAGTGTCGGCGGTAGAACGCTGTCCTAGGTCAAACATCTAACATTATAAAGGTACCTGTACAGTATATACTCTCCGAATGGAGATGACATAACAATATACAGTCTCAATCACATCTAAGGCAGAGTAAAGATAGAAGGATAGATAGATAATACTGAATGAAATGATCCACAGAATCCAACCAGAGAGTCTAAGTGTCTAAAGGATAAAACAAATCCACAAATCCCAATATCATAATACAGTCATCCCAAAATGAAATATAAGAAAACATCCTAGTCTAGTGGAGTGTCGTCCACAGCTAAAGGATCCTGCTGCTGGTCCAAGTCGGTACTGTCATCTAGGGTAGTCCCATAATAAGTGGGACAGCACGCCTCGTCCTCATCCTCTATAATAATTCAACAGGTCCAGTCAAGACAGGAGCGAGCACAATACATCTCAACAAGTCATAGCAGGAAAGGAAATATAATCATGCTAGAGAATAAAATACAGGAAACTGAAGAATAGCGTAATGTAAAAGAGAGACTGTAAGTAAATATCTATGATATATAAAAGAGACAGTGCTAGTGATTCAGAGTACAAGATGAACATGTGAATGGCTTAGGACTGATTCAATATTCAGATTATTTTCGACACAGAATAATTCTCGATTAGCGATGATGATTAACATGTTGCCTTTTCATAGGGACAGTTAATACAGCTGCTAGATTAGCAAGTGCATCGGCTTCTGTATTGCATGCTCGGCATACTGCTCAATAAAGAAACCTTTGAATGACATAGCCAGTTTAACTGCTGCTTCTTGATAAGGGATGAGATCTTGATGTCGGACCTCGTACGTATCTCTAACCTGGTTGACAATCAGTTTAGAGTCTCCGTATACCTCAAGATAGTCGATATCCAGCTGTTTAGCTAACTGGAGGCCGATGAGTAAAGCATTGTACTTAGCAACATTGTTAGAGCATGGCTTGTCCAGAGAATAGGCTTTTTGAATAGCTAGCCTTCTGGGGATACAAGGGCAATTCCTACTCCATCGATAATGATACCATTGGGTCCAATTTTGGATGCACCATCAAAGAATAGACGCCAAGCGAGCATTCCTTCTAAAATTATATTGGACTCTAGAGTTTTATTAGGAATTTTGTCATAAAGTTTTGAAGTTTCAAGAATTGGATGTGCAGCCAAGAAGTCAGCTAGGCTTGACCCTTAACAGACTTCTGCGGGACATAGACCATATCATACTGTGCTAGCAGTATTGCCTATGTAGCAAGTCCGAAATTGAGTGTACTAGGATTTTTTATCAGAATCCGCAGAGGATTAACTCTGGAGATGACATGGATAGTTTGGTCAATGATATAATGACGCGTCTTCTGGACGGCGAACATCAAGGCTAAATATTCTTTTCTACTAGGCTGTATAGATGTTCAGTACCGATCATTGTGCGACTGAGATAGTAGATTGCTTGCTCATGTCCTACATTGTTCTTCTGGGCCAAGAGAGCGCCTAATGAGTGATTCATAGCTCGAACGTACATCATGAAGGGTATCCATGTGATCGAAGAAACTAGGACTGGAGGGTTCATCAAGTACCGCTTAATGTCTTCAAATGCTTGCTGACATTCATCGGTCCAAACGAAAGACACACCTTTCTTCATTAATTGAGTGACCGGTCTGCAGCGTCTAGAGAGATTTGAGATGAATCTTCTAATGTATGCAAGTTGCCCCTGGAATCCTCGTAGCTCTTTTACGTTGCGTGGAGAAGGCATCTCTTGAATGGCTTTGACTTTCTTGGGGTCAACGTGTATACCCTTAGAGGTAAAAACGAATCTGAGAAATTTGCCCCTAGAGACTCCCAGAAATGACTTAGTTGGATTCATTTTGAGTTGATGCTGACGTATTAGATCGAAAATAGTCCTTAAGTCTTGGATATGGTCTTCCTTTAGATGACTCTTGACATCAATATCGTCGACATAGCATTCGACTATTTTTTGTAAGTATTTATGAAAAATAGTACTCATAGCCCACTGATACGTAGCACCAGCGTTCTTGAGACCAAATGGCATGGATTTATAGCAATAGACTCCTAGAGGAGTATGGAAGGTTGTATGCTTCTTCGGAATTCATCCTGATCTGATTATATCCAAAGAACCCATCCATAAAAGACATTCGCTCGAACCCATAGGTGTTGTCGATCATGATATCAGTAATTGGAAGAGGAAACTCGTCCTTGGTACAAGCTACATTGTGGTCTCTAAAGTCGATGCAGACTTGGACCTTTCCTATTTTCTTCATGACTGGGACGATATTGTCCACCCCGTCGGGATGTTGTTCTTCTCAAACGAAGTCGCAGGCGATGAGCTTCTTGAGTTGAGCTTCTATGGCATCCATCATATCAGGTCGGAACCATCGCTATTGTTGTTTGACCTATCTAGCATTTAGCAAAATATTGAGCTTGTGAGCAGCGATCTGAGGATCTAATCCCGACATATCTACATAGATCCAGGTGAATACGTCAATGTATTCTCTAATAAGCTGGATCAAGTCTTGTTTGTCTGCTTCAGAAAGGCTTTTGCTGATAAAGATTGGCCTTAGAGAAGCTTCTTCTTCGACGTCAATTTGGATTAACTTGTCCTCGGTGGGTGGTTCACGCTATTCGAAGCAAAGCTCCCATTGAGTATCCAATCGTTGTGCCCAAGGCTCTTCTTCATAAGTTTTGATAAAGTCATCATCATCATTGTCTTTTAGGAATTCAGTTGTCACCATATTGACAGATAGAATCAGATGATGAATTTTGCCTATGCTAGTATCGGAGTCACAAGAGACGAATCAGAAGAGTGAGATCGAATATCTTCATCTGATTCAGATATATTCGGGGTTGTATTCGACGAAATGTAGCATAGCCATCTGGTTTTGTTACATTATTGTAATGACTTTCCTTTAGGAGTAGGTATTAGAATAGGAGTACGCTTGTCTTTGCCTCCATTCAATCCAAACCCAAAATTGTAACCCATTTTTTGAATGATGTTTTTGGATTGCTGAATATAACGACGCAGTTGTATTCTTCCACGATCGTCATTTTTCGAATTGTTGTCGAGTATAGGTCATTGGTTACGTTCTCTACTGAAGAGGATTTGATGCTCATCATCATTCCGAGGAGGAAGTACAATGAACTCTGTGCCCGTTCATACTCTTTCTCATCTTGAAAAGGTTGAATTGCTCCTAATGTGAGAGGTTCGAACTTGTCCAGAATTTCTAAGTAATATTGTGCATAATAATTGACATCAATATACTGCGAAGGAGACACTATTTTATTGATATTTTCAGTCTCAACAGTTACAACAACATTTGTGACCTTGGTTGGAGACACTGTCAGGTTAATAACAATAGAAGGAGAAGGAGTAGACTTGTTATGACGGAGGTCAATAACAAGAGACTCAGAAGAGGTAAACTTCCTTTTCTCTATTTTTTTAGTAGGAGAAGCGAGAGTAATAGTCAGCATTTGTGAAGATGAAGGATGAGAGGTACGTCCTTTGACTGGAATCACCAAGACGTCGTTCGAGTCATCTTTTTGGTCTTCCTGGGTGTCCATGGCTAGCACGACATTCATGTACTCTTCTTTGTACATTCTGGAGTATGTATAGTAGGCCTCCACACCTCAAAAAGGATTGAGGTCAGCTACTTCCTTCTTGATCTCTCTGTTATCATCTACGTACTTGAAGCACTGATGAAGAGTAGATGACACAATTATTATGTTCATGCAGCCACAGCCTTTCTAATAATAGATTGTAGGAAACATAATTGTCAATCACATAACAGGTGACTTTTGTACGGAGATTGCCGTTTTGAACTCTCAAGAGAATCTTTTCGAGCGGTTTACTCTTCCCAGAATTGAATCCAAGAATAGTTGTAACTATTGTTGAAAGACTGTGGACTGGAATCTTTAGAGAATCCAACAAAGTCTTTAGGATTATGCTGAGTGCAGACTCTGGATCGACAAGGATACGATCCACTCTCATCATGTCGACATACCCTATGAAATAAAGAGGTCGATCGAGCCGATTATCCTCCAACAACATGTCATCCTGGGTAAATGTAATGTTTGGCATGATTTCCATCACACTATGACATTGAGGGCATACCACAGGTTTTTTATTCGTCTTCTTGAGATGTGCAAGACAAGCATCAGCTTGCATCAGAGCTTTTCTTAATATTTTTTGAGTTTTCTTCGAGAGACAAAGGAGCTCGAAGATTAATATGCTTGCTGGAGTATTGGCTAGCTGAGCCAATATGTCAAAGATGTATGGCTTTTGAAGACCTTGTAGTGGAGTTTTTTTCTTCAGGTTCTTATCGAAGTGAACATGTTGCTTGCCTTTATTTGCTGCTACCGGTTTAGAAGGATCTGACTCGGTTGGTGGAGCTGATATTGGAGGAGCATCAGGAGCAGGAGGGGGAGTGACAACTTCATTCTCATGATCATCTGGGTAGTCTCTAAGGTAGTCTCTAGTACCAGTCAAGACTTCTTCTTTAGAAGCAGGCAAGAAAGAAACTACATTACAGGTCCTTACTCATGCTTTGCTCTTGGAGGACTTCTTTCTCTGATGGGAAATTGTGTGATCTGCCCCAAATCCCAGTCCAACACGAGACCTGTTGTCCTGAAGTTGTAAAGATAAGGGTATCGGAGACCCCTTTCCATTGTTCAAGCCTAGGACTTTTTAAAAGTCATATCCCATCTTTATCATCAACTCCTAAGATTGCTGACTGTATCGATGGAATTCAGGCTAGTAGTTGACTTCTGATGTCAGTGAGGTAGTATCCGAAGAAGAAGGTATAGATCTTGTCGAAATGAAAGTAGCCTTTAAAGAAGGAACACGACCATCAAACGAGGAGTGCTCATTTGAAGTCATGTTGCATGATTTGTACTTAGCTGACTTCTTCGATTTGTTAGAAGAGACGATTGCCTTCTATTCGAATTCGGCTACGAGGTATGGATAGACCAACATGATTTTGCCTTTAGCTAGTGATAGCGGTACCATATCGTCATTTTGTGCGGGCGGGAGGTTGACAATCTTTATAGTTGCCTTTGGAATTGGGACAACACCATTGGGAACTAACTGAGGAGCGAAGTCTCCGAATTGTAAAGAGATGACATTAGCTGTCACTGTCTTCTTATCCTTTCGGAGGGTGATTGCTTTGGCGTTGATTAACTCCTAAAACTTTCCTTTGAGCACATAGCATGCCCTGGTTGGATGCCCCAGAAACCTATGATACATACAATATTTAGGATTGTCAGTCTTACCTACTACATCTGGCTATTTGATCTCTGGTAGTTGAAGTTTATTGCCCTTGATCAAGCAATCAAAGATGCTTATGATGTTGTCGTCATCGAAGGAATACTCTTTCTTAGGTCGCGGTGCTGCCCTCTGTGGAGGTGTTGTCACTGTAGGTGCTGACTGACCTATATTGATGGCTAAAGCCTCTTTGCCTTTACGATTGTTTTGGTGACTACTGATACTGGTAGCAGGATGCTTATCTTTGTCAAGATTAGGCATTGGGATGCCTAGTTGCTTGAACTTCTCAGCACTGTCTTCGGCTGCTCTGGCACTTACTATGAAGGAACCCTAATCTTGAAATTGTGTAGGTCCCGTCCACATGTTGACGATAGGTAACAAGTTTGATTTGCATGTATCTATCGTCAATGCGTCCGGAATACTTAGAGGCATTTTGAGTGCCTCCCGTCGAAAGCGCTCAATGAAACGTTCAGCTGTTTCAATGGGCTTATGTTTGATTTTGGTAAAGGCAGACATGGTTATGTCATGAGTCCCTTCATATAATTGTTCCAAGAACATCTGTTTCAATGCTGCAAAGGATGTTATACAACCATCTGGCAAGCTTCGATACTAGTCATAGGCAACACCCGCTAAGCATCCGATGAAGATTCTGGTCAGTAGAGTATTATTTTGTTGGAGATGGTCAGTCATCATCTCAAAATGATTGATATACTGACTCGGTGATGGGCTGTCGTCGAATAGCATTATGGTCGGCGGCTTGTATTTGGGTGAGAATGGAACTTCTTCCACTCTACCGGATAGGGTTGCTTGATCCCTAACTTTTGTAATCCTTCCTTCTGTTTGAAAGCTTCAAACTGATTTCATAGAAGCTTAACTACCTCGAGAGGATCTCCTGATGCTTGAGGAGCAACAGATTGATTCGAAGGATTTAGAGGTGGGACTGCGTGGTAGGAACCACCCCCAGCACCATAATGACTTGGAGTAGCCTGTGCTTGAAGGTGTATGACCTCCGGGATGGTAGTGTTTGGAAGAGGCTATGCTCCCGAACCTGCGGCGTGTTCTTGGGTTGGAATTAGATTCACAATCGACGGAACAATATGTTGTGTCATGATCACCATGTACATGCTTGTAACCATGCCAGCCATTGGTTTTAGGTTGGCTTCCAAGGCAGTAATTCTTTGCTCTTGGCTAGTAGAACTGCAAGCGTATTGCTCTTCGTTCATCACGTAAGCAGACACTTCTCTTTGACCGAGGAAGATGATCTAGTAGATAAGATGGTACGGTCAGAGTCTTCGCTATCTTCGCTATCATGTCAAAGTTTAGCAGACTACTACCCCCAGGGCTGGAATCAGGAAGATTCCTTTGACCGAGGAAGTCTCGACTGGGATTAAGAAGATTTTTTTGACCGAAGAAGTCTCGACTAGAATCAGAAAGATTCCTTTGATCGAGGAAGTCTCGGCTTCTTGACCTTGTGTTTTGGTAGACCCCTTCTGTAGAGTCTGGGATTTGACTACAGATTTATCGTCCTAAAGGTTGTGATGAATTACGCCTCGGGCGTCTTCCACCCCCAATGCTATGAGATGCCATGTTAACTGAAGCAAATAGTAGTTTCATCTTCATCTACTAAGATCATATTAGGATATCGAGAGTGATCGAGAGATTGAGAGTAGTTCAAACGGTTGAACACGGCGCATTTTGCCAGTTTGCAGCAGCACTTGACGTCGACTTCATGTGAATGACATTGACGTTTGTCATATGTGAACATATCATTATCAATAATCAAGCTCATTCTAGGAAAGCCAGGGTAATTCAAGCGGTCAAACACTGACCATTTGGCTGTCTTACAGTAGCACTTGATTACAATTTCATAATACTGGTTATAGTGGTGTTCAATCTGTGGAGTCATCGTTGCACGGGATGCACTCGCCGCCTTTTGCTTTTGTACAATAAGTTCGCAGAGATCTGGTACAGTAGCAGGAAAAGAATAAGAAGAAGGAGACAGACTCTGCCTTATTACATTAGGAATATGATGCCTATTCCTAACCTTTTGTGTTCCCTGCGTGTATAGAGCAGTGCTAAGTTCATTAGCATAAGTGAGTGGGTTCTGGATCTTAGAAGCCTTCACTATGTGCGAACTAATGGTTGGCGCTGACTGCATTGGAGTCTTTTGGCGTGCCATTTGATTCGTTCCTGTTCGGCACCTATTGAGATAGAAGCGCACTTCAGCATCTGGCCCCATTTGGATGTTGGTCTGTGATACTTCCAGTCTTCTTTGTTCTGTCCTTGATATGCGCAAAGTAGGGAAGTTATGGCGCTGGCCTAATTGGTACAAAGCAGACTGGCGCCAATCAGATTATTGTGGAGTAGGCAAGATGCCTTGGTACTCTGCGCGCATTTGGCATGGCGCCTATGGGCAAAAGGAAGTGAAGTCTGAATAGAATCTACTTTCTGGGAAGTAGAGTTTTGGTTCAGAGATGCAGCTTTGGCACTGATTGGCGCAGAGGTGCAATCAAGTGGGTTTTCCACCAAGTCCAGGACTGGAAAAGGGTAGGGAATGGCCATAGGGCACTTTTTTTTGTCTTGGGTAGCAGCAGCAGCAATTGGCACGGCATTGGACTTTGGAGTCCAAATGGCGCGTGCCTTATTCTTGGCAGCAGCAATGGTGGCGCGCTTGGCAGAAGCACGCTTGGTCGAACTCGACGACCAAGGTCTCATGTATCGTGCCGACCGACGCATCATCGCATTGAGTTGTTACTTTTTCGTTGGAGGAGAAAGTCATCTCCGCAGAGTCGCCATTTTGTTTGCAAAAACAAAAAAGTTTAACTACAAACTAAGAAAGAAAAGAGTACAAGAGTATAATATAATTCTGGAAAAGTATAACTTTTGGAATCTGATCAGACGATGATCACTTTATCCGTTGGACTATGCGATGTCGGAGAAGAAAAGCGCTTGAACGTGTTGCAGCAACTTCTTAAAAGATTATGATCATTAGTGATTCTTTGGAAAGTGATTTTGAACTCTATTTATAGAGTTTTGGAATAACTGTCAAGTAGTTACCACAATTGGCGCACAGTGTAAAAGTGTGCTGATTGTGCACTGTTTGGTGCACCATCACCCATTAGCGTGAACGGTTAGCTTAACTGCATGTGACGCGTGTCATTCTGTGAGAGAAGTACGCTAGGTCGTAGGCAGTGTTGCGTGTATATTCTTCGAGATTAGTGGCATGTGTGCCACATCATCTAACTGCTTATGGATGATAAATGGTTGATAGGCGCCAGTTGATAAATGGCGCATGGTATTAAGGAGCGCCAATTGTGAAATGCGTTGAGTATTGATTCTATGAAGAGTTGATTTCCTCACGCCATTGATAAATGGCACACAGTAACTGACAAAACTCATTATGATCTGTCTAACATGATCTTCTTCGAGTGACGTGCACTCAGAATTCGAAGAGATTTTCCTCAACTAACATGTCGTCAATCATCATGACTGACGACTTAGCTTCTCGAGGAAGCTTATACGTGGCAGCCAGGCGCCATTTAATGTCATGCGCTATTTGATGCTGGGCGCTATCTGATGTCCTGGCGCTATTTGTAAATGGCGTAATGCATTGTTTAGTACTTTTAAAGCTTCTACACTCATACTCTTCCGGCCAATTCCGGAGTTAGATCCCTACGCCCCTCCACCGTTGAATCACCCGATTAATTTTAGGTTTTTTCCCATTTAGAATTTGATGGGTTTTGTTATTCGGGAAGCCTAATTTTGTAACATCTAGGGTTTCTTTATTGGACGAATTAAGTCAAGAGTGTGTTCTGGTAGCAGGTTGTACCAATTTAAACTCTCAAGTTCCTTCCCTGGGCATCGATTTTTGGAATTGTTAGGTTTCAACTAGAATGTTATTACTCGTGCTTGTGTACTTGTAAATTCTAAGTTTAGTGGAATTAAACATGTTTTAGATTACTGGTTTGTTTGGTGTGCTCTTACGAAGGGCATTTTGTCAATACCACATTTTGTCACTCTTACGAAGGGTATTTTTGTCAATTTACATTATTAATATATTGTGTGTATTTATTTAATAAATTATGTATGATGGTTGCATTTATTAATAGACTAGCTTATTTATTGGACCATTGGTTAGTGAACTTATTTGGACTTGTCATGACACTTGGACCTATATTTTAGGTTAGTCATAATTAGACTCATTTAAGTCATAATAAGTCAAGAATAGGATTAGAACTAATCAACCACTTAGGCTAAAAACTTCCATAGATTAGCCAAAGCCTTCATAACAACTTAAAGGGTATTATGGAAATTTCCCATAAGCCTCTAGGGCTCCATATTTGGCTGGCCATAGGAAGAGGAGTGGCTCATTCTTCACTTGTCATTTTGGAGCACCAAAACCCTAGTTTGGTGCTCTCCACAAACCCTCTTCTTTCTCCATTTATTTCTCCACCAAAACCACTCCAAACTTCTCTCAATCTTCACCCATTCTTTATACAAGGAGCACAAGAAGAGGAGACTATTAGCTTGAGGGATTGTGTTGTACTTTACATTTGTGTCCATTTTGGGAGCTATATTGGGAATTCTTCTCCCAACATGTATACTACTAGTCTTTTCTCCTAGTTTAGACACTATTTCATGCATGGCATCATTAGGAAACCCATTCATGGACTAGGGGTACCTATAGAAGGAAGAACTAGGTTCTAATGACCACGTTAGTAGAAGTTACGTAGGATTTTTGCGCCATTTTTGGAAAATTCGAGAATGGTACACCAAGTGTTGGTCATTTGGTTTGATAGACTAAATGGACATATGAATAATGTGTGTGACTAGAAATGTGTCCACAAATGGATACTAATAGGTTGTGTCATGTTACACTAGGACACGGAGTCAATTTCGGGATTTTATTCCTCCTACACTTATCACAATATGTAATATTTCACATAACACATTGTACTAGCTAGACACCACACTAGTTAGCTTCTAATTGTGATTTTATGCATGCTCATATGTTATGGGATGAATAAGACAAGGTTTGGTACAGGTATCATGAGAGTATCGGAGTTTTAGTATGATACTAGCATGGTGCACCCCATGTGTTTGTGAAATTGCTTGTCTGTAGCAAACACACATGTGGTTGTGTGTGTGTTCATATATAGGCATATATATATGTGTATGTTAGTACTAGAGTCTGTGTGCCTCTATATATATACCTATGTGTACATATATATATGTGTGTAGGTTGTACATGTGTATGTGTATAGGAAAACACATGTTTGTGTGTGTATTGTGTAGGTAAAGTGAATATGTGTGTGTGCTGTTTTCGCACAAGAATAGGGAGAACAACTAGGATTATGTGCTAATAGGCACATACACATGTATGTGCAGGTAAGTGTGTCACACTTGAGTGTACTAGTAAGCTTGTGTAGGTTATAATGTATGTGTGTGTAATATGGATAGAGGGACATCAGTTGTATACTTGTGTGTGTCAATACGTATTACACATATACAAGTGTGTGTGTGTGTGTGTGTGTGTGTGTGTGTGTATGTGACACTAGGTGAATGTGTGTATAGGTGAGTGATGAATGATGTGAGGCAGTATATTAGTGAAGGGGAAATAACAGAAATTGTATAGAGAGAAAAGTGTACATTCACAAGGGGTGTACACGGAGTGTGCACGTGTGCACACACAGAGCTGCAAGGGCTTGGTCCATGGGTGCACAGATAATGTGTAGGGCATTGGCCACTCCACAGAGGGTCCTTGCACTCGAGTGCAATTTTGTACACGGCAATTGGTTGTGCACCTATGTGCATTGCACAAGTGCACAGACAAGGGGTTTTCTTCCTTGTAGTAGGGTATGCACCATCATAGCAGCAGATAGATTGGGAGTTCCCTCCCTGTTTAAGCCACGACATGCCTATGTGCACTTGCGCACAGGAAATGGGGAGGCAGAAGATCACTCCATGTACAAGTGAGAGGGGAAATTGAAGCCCCAGTTCACACAGGCATTAGAGAAGGGAAGTAGTGTGTGAGGGAAAGTTTTGCATAGGATTTGTCCCTTTTTGACAGCAGTATGCCCTGCTGTTGGACTGAGCAGTGGACAAGGTGCAGCAGCGCTTGCACATGTTTGGTTGGGGAAGAATAACTCCTTTTTATACAGGTTAGGCATGGGCCATAGGCCCCCTGCAGTAGGGTATTTCCCTACATAGCAACAGGCTGGGTTGCTTGCCTGCACACACAGGCAGTTGTGTGTTTTGGCTAGTGTATAAACTTGTGTGTTTGTGTGTACTAGTGTTTGTGTGTGTGTGTTGACAGTGTCTTGTGTGTGAGTATAGGAGATAGGTTTGTTTGTGTGACAATATAGGTAATGTGTTATAGTGTCACACATGTGTGTGTGACAGTATAAGTAATGTGTTAGTATGGCACACAAGTGTGTGTAGGTAATGTATAGTAGGTAATAGGTAATGTAGTGTGTGTGGGTAATTTTAATTACCTATCTGAGGGATTTTGTGTAATAGGTAATATGGTTATATGCGTAGGTCATAAGGGATTATCTATATGAGTGAGTAGGTATAGGGTATAGGTTCAATATATGGGTAAGGGTAATTATGAGATAGTGTGATAGGAAATTACCAATGTATAGAGTATTACCTATATGCTAGGTAATTTGTATGTGTGATAGGGTAATAAGTAGGATTTTTACCTATGGGTATTAGTTTAGGTAATGAGAATAGGGAAATAGGCTATGAGTAAGGTATTGCAAGATACCCTATAGGTATCCTAAATCGGTAATTATCTAGGTAAAGCCTAGAATAGCCTAGTATAGGTTAGTTTACCTTGGTATGACAAGGTATTGACCAAGAAGCCTAGGTTTGACCAAATTTGACCAAATTGACTAGTTTGACGCTAAAAGTCAACCCTTGAGTCAAATTAACCTAGTTTGACCACAAAGACCTAGTATTGACCTAATTTGACTTCCATAACCTAAATTTGATCTAAAAATCATGTTTTATCTTAGATATCCATGTTTTACACACCAAAACACCAATTAACATTAATATTTCACCTTTAGGTCCGTATTACACCACTTTGGATATCGATCCTCACTCGTTCATCAGGACCACATGCAAGTGCATTCCATGATCTCTTTTATTCCTTGATAGTTTTTTTATTTCATTGATTTAGATATGTGTTCCTTCCTTATTGATACGCTGGATACACGAGATTAGTACTTTCAAATTCTATATATAATCATAATGATTCCCGTCCCTATTGTGATTACTGTCTACTCACTACTCCTGTAACATATTTCATGCTATGACTTGGTCCGTGATTACTAATCGAGCGTGGGGGGAGGACTGCAATAGTATATATGTGATCAAACCTAATAGTCTATGATTATTGTATTTCATGATAGATATTGGATAACTTAGACAGTGGCTAAAAGTTGGATCATGCACAACCGATCACATATGGAACGTGGCATTTCCAAAACACTTAGTAGTAGTTGGTTTACTCCTTCACATGTTCCTCTTTACTCATATGATATTTACCTTGTTTATTGCCTACTTTTTATTTACTATTTTGTACTTCATGATTAGCATGTTGTTGTATCTCCACATTCTCTTCATTGTTATATAGTTTCTATCATATTGTGAATAGTTATCATATTTGTACTTGCTCTAATCCTGACTGGATATATTTTTAGTTGACGAGCTCGAGGATACATACCCTACCTATTACGGTGCTCCGGAGACCCAAGGAGTGGATCTCCGACAGAGAAGCTTAGCCTTCCTAGATGGATGCTAGTTAGATAACATCGTTATTACTGGATGTGTCTCGAGTTTTAGGAGATTTGGATGTTATGTTTTATTTGGGACATGTACTTATTGTGACTTTATACTCTTAGTCTCTGTTGTGTACTTGACTTATGTTACTAGACTTCTCTATTCATCATTTCATATCTTTATATCATTCGTGCCATATTCCCCCTCTAGTTATCTGTGATTGAGTATGAGTTATTCAGATATCATATTGACATGTTATGATTATACATCTATTAGACTATTTAGATAGCATTGTTGACATATACAACATTATACTGCCGATGCTGTGGCGTAGGCTGGACGTACCCATGCACTCGTGCCCCTATACTGGGTGCGGAGTGTGACACATTTTTGTGGAGGCACATGCAAGTCTAGGTCACAACTAGTGCAATTTCATAGTAGTGCTCGGACTTAGAGTGCTATTACAAGCGTGCTATTAGGATATATGTTATAGGCTATATTAGGGCATACTCAATCACGATTAAAAAACTTCCAATCTTTTTATTACCATTTCAAATCTTCTTTTGCAATTATTTTTCAAATTCAATTATCCTTTCTTGATAATATCTGTAATCCCCCTAATTTAATTAAGTAATTATTGATTATTATATTATTTATAGTATTTTAGAGAAATTTATTGATTATGAGATATAGTAGTGCATATTATATATATATATATATATATATATATATATATATATATATATATATATATATATATATATATATATATATATATATATATATACTGCTCATAATGCCTAGTAGTAACATATTATTTTATTTGAGTATTATGTTTTGGAAAATTTTATGATTTTTCTAAATTATTTATGGTATTATTGATATACCCATGGATACCTGTATATATGAGTATATATAACTATATATATTGAATTAAATGATTATATATATATTGAAGTATATGGGAATATATAGTGAATTGTAATTGTGTATAAATATCTAGAAATTTATTGGAGTTTTTATGTATACAAATTCTAGTAAATAAATAGGCAATATATATATATATATATATATATATATAAAGGTTAATAAAAAGTAAATAAAAACCCGGCAGTATTGTTCACATGAACAGTACTGCCATCTAACCCGACCCCCCCCCCCCCCCCCCCCGAGCGCACAGCGCCTATTTCAAATCCGTGGGAATTTCCAAATCCAAAAAACCCAAATATTTTTCGTTAGAAACCTATTCATATTCTCCACGAGATTACATCAAATCCTAGCAAAAATCGAATTTAAATCGAGCGAATTTTGGGATTTAAAAACGAGTATATATTCTATACGTATGCTCGGGAAAAACCAATCCTTGTAACCAAAACCTACTCGTGATCAACCCTCTCGACTCTGGAGTGACCCCTGGACCGGGGCACCCTACCGCGGATCGCCGGAGTGCCGCCGGAGCAGCCAAATCCGGCTGACAATGGAGGATACTCTGTTCGGTTTCAGCCGCCAGGTACCCAAGTTCTCACTCTAATTTCTCCATCTATGTGCGATCGTTTGTGTTGCCATAAATTTCTTTAGGAAGGCATCCATCTATGTGCGATCATTTGTGTTGCCATAAATTTCTTTAGGAAGCCAATATTACCCTCTTTGAAACCCTTCAAAGGGAATTCAATATAACACTTTAGATTGGCTGTGGGATCGGCGCAAAGTCGAGCAGATTCTGTCCAAAACAGAGTGATAGAGGATGCCACAACCCGCTACTTGGAAGGCCAATCATGGCTGACCTACTGACTATTCTTGAATTCTAATTTAAAATGGTCCAAGACAATATATACGAGAGTAGAACCCAACTTGTAGATGTTGATTTTGTTAATTGTATGCAAAGATAATTGGATGTGAACATGCACGAAAAACTGTTTCAAAAACTGTAAATTTAGAAAAAAAAAAACTTTTCCCGATACGGCGTGCGCCCCGACAAACCGAACGACATGGTCATGCACTATACGCATCGAAAGAAGCATATGGATGTTGCCGACGTGTGGGAACTGACGGAACTCGATTTCGTTGCGTGTGCGCGACGAAATCAGTGCGTATCCGTCAAGATACCCCCATATCGACCTTTTACAAACTTGGCCATAACTTCGTGTACGTTCGTTGTATTGAGACGAAACTTATGCCAGCAGGACCGTATCATTTTTTTGGTCATGTATGCCAAGTTTGGTCCAATTTTGAGAATGTCGATTGGAACGCCTATTTGGCGGGCCCACGACCCGCTCCAATGGACAAAATTGTACACGGCTTATCGAAATCCGAAATTGGACATACGATTGAGTTCGTCTCCTCAAATCGGACCCGTAAACATGTAGTTTGACGACTTTAGAGACCATACACATTAGCACGTATTTCGGTGCAAAACGGATCCAACGACGGACATTATTTTGACCCAAAATTACGATTTTGCTCCTGTTCCAGAATTTGACTTTTGGACAGGCATTTTCTAGATATATCTTTTACACCGGGAACATTCTTGATATTTGTTTCAGCATCCGGAGCCGTTCGTGGACTTTGAAGTTTATCGCTGACGTGACTGATTGCTTGGAGTTGCTATTTCCGTACTGCCAAGCAAGATACCCTACCACCTTCTCTGTGATTTACATTTTCTTATTTTCAGTTATTTATTTTCAACATTTCTTATTGTTACCATTATAAAACTGCGCGTCCAAGTCATACTTGGGTGCAAGCGACTTTATCGGTCATTTTTTGTCATCTTCCTTATCGTGCCAAGTTTTTGATTACTGACTGTACTCAAGTGACTTTAAATCTGATCATTTGGATTTCAATCCTTTATTGCTCGTGCCTAAACCTTTGATTTAAATTCTTAATAATGACTAGTTCAGTGCTAATCATGATTTAATTTAGCCACTATTCTTCATGTTGGTCGTGCCTAGATGACCTGGCATGACTATACAACTTTAATTTTGTCACGATCCGCTCCCGAATAATCGGACACGAGTCGGACACGCCCAGCCTTCGTCGTTAGACACGACGAAGTAAGATGTACCAATCTAGAAAAAACTAACCAGATAAACATGAGTAAATGTGAAACACAACATCTATAAACGAATCCCAAATCCAGATACATGTCTCAAAGTTATTACATTCCAGCAAATGAAAGTAAAGTCTAATAGTCTCAAAATACAAGAAAATATAAACTGCTAAGGTAAAGTGCTAGGCTTCCTCAGCCTCTAAGTCTAGAGCAACTCCAGCTGGCTCTGCTGCATCTACTGGCTCTCGGCCATAATAGGTATCACACAAAGCCTCCATCTCACATGCAACATATCCTAGTCAGGAGCGGAGCAAAGTACAGTTCTAGGTAATGAACAAGAACATGATATGAAAATGAGTACAGGAGAACATGAATATGAAATACAGGAAATGAACATGAAAGTACAGAAATGAAAGTACAGAAAATAAAGTACACGAATGTAAAGTACAGGAATGTAACTATAATCCTGAAGTACAAGACATGACAAGTGCACCATGTTTGAAATACAACTAGCCTATGTGACCGGCTAAGGGGAGTACAGGAGCATGTACAGGAGTACATGAATATGGTACAGCTTAGGGCCTGCGTGCACGATGCGAGGCCTAAGCTATCTACATGAATATAGTAACCGGGATTTGGTCATATAGCTAGTGTATTTTCCCACCCGACACAGGTAAGTACAAGAACAGGAAATACAGGGTACAGGATATCGTGCCATGACGTGTCACAAGAAAGGTACAAGATATGTAAATGCACAAGACCGTAGAAAAGTACTTGCCTTGCTCCGGGAAGGTACAGGTAATCAGTGGAGCTGGATGCCCTCCTGGTTTATTATGTACAAGTGAGTTAATATCTAAATAAGTCTAATTTACTCATCAAGTACTTTAATATACATATATTTGGAATATACTAGTGATTATAAATTAAACTATTTATTTCCTTTATCAATTAGTACACTAAAATTACTCTCAACTCACCTTATGACAATCCTCACTAGGATGCAATTATACAGAATTAGGATGCATGCTAATTAATATAATTGAGAAGTTTTCCCCACTAGTATCTATTCCTATACACAAAAGACTTACATTAAAAACAGAGTTTTCCTTCTAGTGTAATAGTGTACTGAGATTGAATTCTCAGATTTCACTAAATTTACTAGGACAGTGCTAAGGAATCTCAGATTCACTAAACCTACTAGGACAGTGCTCAGGTTCAGCAAATCTAAGACCCTGGTATATAATTCTATCTTTACTTTATAAAATTCGAATCATTCACTCATATATACCAAGCCCACACATTACTGTTATGCCAAGCTAGGCTACATTCCTAACTGACAGTAACTTAAAGAAATACCACACTGGTTATGATATCAGGACACATTTAACCACTGCTAATCTACACTCAGTTCTAACTGAGCTCAGCCAAATTATCAATATGAAAAATGTAATAGGGAGTTAATAATGGTGGTACTGATAACCTTAAACTGGGATACATCAATGTAATAGAACATGTCCTAGGTAGCCAATTCCTGTAACCCCATTTAGTTCCTGATTCTCCCAGGTTAATTGCAATCCCATAACAACACTCAGGTTGTACTAAGCTCAAACCTGAAATGTTACATCTTCAATCTATATCATGCTTTAGAACTCGACAGTTTCTTTTTACCCCTGAGCAACCATAATGCTTTACCTACATAATCCCCTATATAAATCAGTCTCTGATTTATTCCTCGCAATCCAGAACACTCGACTGAAACATGAATGAATCATTCACTAAACCCAAAAGTGTACCAATACTTGAACCCTGGTTCATCCTGTCACTTAATTTCTACCACAACTATCCTCTTATCCAAAATAAGTTCTTGGCCATAGTCCTACATGTTGAAGCAGTAAAGAACATCTCAGTTTTGGAAGAAATAGATTTTTGGTTGAGAAAACAATCGATTGATTACTTACAAAATAGAGCTACCATAACATTGAATGATACAGATTATATAAAGGATCTAAACAAGACTTTTTAGTCAAAAATCAGAGAATACAAATATCAACTTTGATATTCAACCTAGAATTCAATCGAAAGAGGATTTTGTTTTTCCCTACTCGTTAACCAACCCGAGATAATATATCGACTATTCAGAACTTAATTATTCCAAATCTAACCATCAGAGATTGGATACCATATGTTACTCAGTCTGAACTAAAACTCAGTATCAGATCATTAATGATCTAAGGCTAATTACACATTCGAACACCCAGGCTCAACTTAACTATAACTCAGACCAAGATAACCTTCAATGATCATTTAGAAAAGTTTTTTAGTAATACCTGATCATGGGCTTCGAGTTGATGCTCAACGACACAACCCTCAGGACTGGACACGACCCCTGTGTGTCCAACCGATCCTTGAACCAAAACCTATAAAACCAAGGGTAATTTCAACAAACACCTTATCTACAATACTTCATTTGAACTGTTCTAAATTCTTATTGAAATCTTAACCCAGGAAACTTTAAGAACTTATCAACCGAACCTCAACATTCCCCAAAATAAATCAAAGAAATAGATCAGACACTTACTACTAGGATACGAGCCGAATCCGCTCGATTCGAACAACCAGCAAGGATCAGTGCAGTTGCTACAATTCCTATGTGAAGAAAAAGGATCGACTCACTCAGTCATTCTTAGTCAAGAAGAAGCAAAGAATCAGTGAACTTCAACTCACCTACTACTTCCTTCTCATGACAGGAATCAGAATTCAAATTGATCGACACTTCATTTCGATCTGGACACAAGAATTCAATTGTTCAAAATTGAAGATCGAGGCAGATCTAGCCACACAAAGTTTAGAGCAAGACTCACATTGCTTCTTCACCTGAACTGCCACTGCCAACTCGCCGAGAGGAAGAAGATGCCGGAGATCACTTCACGCGTCGTCGACCAGAGTAGCACCCGTCATTGTCGAAGTAGAATCTCAGTCGTTGTGGAAAGAAACTCCATCAAAGCCATGGTCATCTCGTCCAGGGGTTTGGATTTTAAAATTTCAGAGATTGGAAAAAAATTGGAAACAGAGCTTTGCTCGAGAATTTGTTAGAATGAACAGGAATGAGAGGAGGCTATTTATAGACTGTTAGGATTTGTAGCGTGGGAGTTAGGCGATTAATGGCGGGAAAACTACTGTGCTCTCTTGACAATTCAGTTAGGGAAGGTGAAGGAAGGTTGTTAGAAATTTCGAATTTGCTACAACAACTCTCTCACTCTCCTCCTTAAAGGCATTGTAACTAATTGGTTTAAAGAAATCAAAAGATGGGCTGGGCTCTAAAATGAAATGGCCAGGCCGAAAATATAAATGAGAGAGTTACTACTAATTCAAATATAGGATACTAGAAATAAATTTCAGAATTATCCTCCATGATTTTGATAAAACAAAATATGGGAGAAAAGAAATACTTCAATATAGATTTCTGAAATGTGGGATTACAAATTTCCATGGTTATGATTCTAATAATCGTGAGTGTACGTGTTAACCTTAATTCACAAACCGTGCCTAAATTTTTTTATCTTTGATCGCGACAATCCGATTTGATTATGAACTTAGTCGCGTCAGGATTTAATCGATCGTGTCTGAATAATTTTTTTGTCGTGCCTAATTTCAATTCTCTAGTCACCCGTACTCGAATTTCATTCCTAATCATGACTAGGTTTTAAATTTTTTTCGTCACTCTATTCCAAATCGTGCCTAAGTGGTTTTAGTCATCCCAAAAATTTTGAAAATGTCTGAGCCTCAACTTTGCTCGTGATCAAGTGTTTCAATCCTTAGTCATTGGTCGTGTCAAACATTTCATTATTCCTAACGATACATATCGCGTCGTTTTTGTATTTGAACGAGCCTATATAACCTCGAATATAATCTTATTGAGCCTAGATCGTATTGGTCATTCTATACTTAGATCTGATTCTAACTTGATCGTAATTGAACGATTTTGATTTTCCTAGTTGCGACATCGTGCTTAAATAACATAAAATTTATTCTTGAATTGTGCCTAAGAATTTTGATCTTCGATCACGACTAACTGGGTTGACTACAAACTTAGTCATGTCAGAATTTGAAATTGATCATACGTCCGAATAAAGTTTCTATTGTGCCTAAATGACTTGAGTTTCTTTCTAAATCGTACCTATAAGACCTTGTTTTCGAAATCTTGATTATGCCTAAATTTTATCTTAATTCATAACTAAGTTTTAATCTTGGTCGTGTCAATTCGACCCAAGACATGGTTTTCACCTGAATCGTTTCATACTCGAATTTTAATCATATCTTCGATTCTTTTAGCCGTGATTGAGATCAAGCCTCAATAACTTGAGATATTTCAAAATCGTGTCTATATAATTTTGTTCGTACTAAGATTTTATCGTGCCAATCACTAGTCATGCATAAATGATTTTTGAATTGATTATCTTGATCATGCCAAAGTCGTCATTCTTTGATCGTGCCTAAGTTATTAACTAAATTCCCTATCGTTTTGATTCTCCCTGCCAACCTTAAATTTCGAGGACGAAATTTCTTTAAGGAGAGTAGATTTATAACCTCCGTTATCCGAATTTTGGTTTTTTTTTTCTTTTCAAATTTATACATTTTCTATTTTCCGAATCTTTAAAAATCGTGAGCTTTAATATCAAGTATATTTTCGATCACGATATGCTAACGTTATCTGGTTGGATCATTGGTTTTGAGAAAAAACTATATTATATGAAATTTGTCATATATATAATTATGTGCTTTTCTATAAAAAAAATTCATAAGATATAAATATTTCAATTATATAAGAAATAGTTTGTCAAAATATTATTTTTAAACTAAATATGCTTTTATCACTAATAAATATTTATTGTGAAATCTTATAGTTATAATGATTTGAGTTATTTTTCCCGTATCGGTTAAACCACTTCGGTCTCACTTCTAGCCTATCAAGTTTGGACTTGGATCGTGGACTAGGTTCTTTGGGTTTAAGTGGTGATAGATAGTAGTAGCAAAATTGCAATTAGCTAGTATTTATTGACTAATTAAACTAGTGGAGAGCAATAGTGTTAGTGGTTAGCATTTGGGTTAGTAGTTAGTTTTTCCACTATTTTTCTCTATTTTCAAATACATTTACATTTAGCCTCTTAGGGTTTCCCTTCCAACCCTAAAAATATGCACACTCCCCAAAAAGTTACATCATAACAAATTTCCTAGGCCGTAAAATTACGCTTAGCCGCCAACATCCCTTCCACTGCCATGCTCCTGGCCACTCCTAGGCCTCGTTTGGTTCACGGATTTAAGGAACTAAGAAAGGAAAGTTGTTCCTTTCCTTTGTTTGGTAGCCACAAACTTGGGAATCAATTTTCTGACAAGGGAAAAAATTGGTGGGAATATAGTTCCACTCAAGACCCATAGGATTGATTTTTCCTCCTCCTTTCCCAACATTTATTACAAAAGTTATGACAAAAGTAACCATGTGTCATTGCTTATTTTACCATTAATGTTATTTTTTACGATACTATTTTTATTTTAAAAGGTAAGGATATTATTGGAACATTATCATATTTTCCTTACCTTTCCTAGGTAGTTTTCTTGTTTTACCAAACAAGGCAAAAGAAAATGTGACAGGAATCCTACTTTTCCATTCCCATGGAAAATACAAGAAAATTCATTTCCTTTCCGTGAACCAAACCAGGCCCTACTGTAGCACAGACCCAATACCCCAGCGCACCCGGACCGACCGCAGCTCCTTCACCCGAGCCTTCCCGACAACACATTCTCCGCCGGCCAAACCAACATTACCAATCTCCGCCATCACCCCAGCAACGACAGTCAACTCCGACCACAAACACCCTGATCCAAACCACCATCACCACCAATACTTCCGTGCCACCCGCCACCGATACTGCCAAACCACCATCACCGGTGCAACCCGACTACCTCCACAAACACCACCCCCATCATCACCACTACACCATTGCCTGCACACCTTTCTTCCCGACCCCGGCCAACCTGGCCGAACGCCAGCCACCAGCGTTACCCATGTTTTCCCCAAATTCGACCACACCAATTTCAGAGAGAGGGAGAGAGGAGATGTTAGACCTCACCTAAGCCTCCGGCCAGATCCGGCCTAGCGAAGTCGCCTCCGGTCCAGGAACACGAGCCACACCATGGCTCTGCGGCCAGCAGCGCTCCCCTCTACGTGTTGCCCGACGCAGGAGCTCCCCTGTCGAACCCCGCAGCGCTGGCGCCACCGCCGAGGTCGACGCTTGGTTGCACACTATTTACTCCTTCGTTCGACACCTCTCCTCCGGCGTCGGCCGACAAGGCCCGTGCCGGATCTGATCCGCACTCCAGTTCCCCTCGGCGAGATCCCCCGGGAGAGCTCCCGCCGGACGTGCGAGCTTCTCCTCAGCTGGCGGACGAGTCCCCGCCTCGCCGACTGCCCGTCGAGAACCCCTCCCGCTGTGAGCTTATCCTATTTTTTCCCCTTCTCTCTTCCTCTGTGTTCAATAACTAGGATTTAGTTTGGGGCTGACTCTTTCGGTCTTAAATAAAGGAATTAGCTTATTTTATTAATATAATTAAAGTTTAAGAATGCTATGAGACCGCTTCTCCCCCCTTGTGTTTTAAATTGGAAAGTTTAGCAGAGACAACTCTTCTCTTCTTCCTAAAACATTTGGGAAGATGGGAGGACTTTTTGGTTGTCTGATTATAGTTTAGGGGTTCAACTCTAATATTGGGCTACGGGTTCAAACCGGTGGCCCATGTTTCCGAATAAGTTTTGTTCATTTTATTGAACTGGTCTGGACAGACTAATAGCTTATTAATTAACCTATTAAATTGTATAGGCCAAGCCAGATTATATATAATTATATGAAGTTCCCGTATAGATAAAAATATTGGTATTTTGTATATGAATTTTATACTGTAATATATATGTATATATTATCTGCTATATAGGTATCTCATGTTATTTTATTAATTATAATTGTATGTATTTAGTTGTGGGCGGCGGGCCTGAGCCCAATAGTATTATTTTTCTTTAAAAATTTCGACTAGTGTTATATGCGCTAAGTTTGAGTCTTTGAGTACTAATACTTTGGGATATATTTTTAAAAAAAATATATATGTATTGTTACAAGTAGTATCATTTTCACCAATATTTATTATTATTTTATATTGTCAAAAATATAATGTTAAGTATTATTATTACCTTATTGGTGTCTGTATTTATATGGCACTATTCATCTTTGATACTTAGTAGTAATAGTTTATAATAGTATGGTTATTTGGAAATTATAAAATATATATAATAGTATTTCTAAAATATTGTTAACAAGTTTGACCTAAGACATATTTACAAACTTGAGATTTAGAACTAGGATGAATTTCTATATCTTCAAATATTTATCTAGAATAGTGAGATATAGTTTCTAAAGCATTACAAATAATTTCAAAAAATTATTTATATATATTTTGTTATATTTTCTTTAAAATCAAATCGCAACTATTATAGTCGTTTCCATTTCTTGATCCAATTATCGTACCAAACTCTGATCTTGGGCTTCTATATACCAAACTAGACTATTTGGACTATTCTGGACTCAATGGAACCGCCTGTGATGTTGTTTGGGACCATCTTGTGGAGCATAGTGTCATACATATCCCGTGTCGACACGTTCGTGACGCGCACGTCGACTCCAACCAAATTAAGACGAGTACATTCTTTGATTGTTTTCATCATGATAGTATCTATATTGCCTGCTCTATACTATTTTATTTGATGCTGACACATTGTTAACACGGATTGGTATACTATATGGATTTTGTCTCGAGATGTTATCCCTTTACCGGGTACATCGGATATTTCATGTTCATGTACTTTATTATATACATCATGTACTCCTTGTATTCGTATTATTCATGTACTCTCTTGTGCTCTCATGTACTCTCATATGCTCACATATGCTTCATGTTCAAACTAACAATCATGTACGTAACGTAACATGATCAGATCCTTGTGTATTGATTGGGGTAGGGGAGTAGAAGTGGTTATGTGATTAAATTCCCTAGTGTACTCATGTATATGCCGATTATACCTTCACGTAAAATAGAGTTACCATATATTACTCATGTACAACCTAAACCAATCACATAACTGTCTTGTGCACTAAATCACGTATATTTATTATAGTTTAACATGTTCTCTATCTTATTCATGTACTCAGTTTTCTTATATCTTCATGATGTTATTTATCTATTTTCCTATATTTTTTTTCCAGCATGTCATGTATTTTATTCTATTGTGAGTTATATATTTCCTACCATGCAATGGAACTGCTTTTAGAGTTATGTACTTCGCTCCAATCCTGATTGGATAACTATTTTTTAGGTAATGTTATGGCCCACACCCTGGACTTCATAATGACAGATCTCGATATATTTTTACATTTTGAGTTGACCTCTGGAGAGCTCTAGGCTATTGTATTTTTTTTGCTTTATATTCGTTATCAGATTTGTCTCCGATACAGTCTGGTTATGTATGTTCATTTGTAGACTTCAGTTGTTTCAGAGTTATTGATATCCTTTCATTTCATATCTTCCATGGCTGCTTGTGATGTGATTTGAGTACATTTGTTATTATAGATCATCTAGATGTTGTAGACATTATTGGATACTTGACAGAGTTTTACCGTCGATACTGCGGCATAGGCTGGGTGTGGCCTACGCACTCGTGCCCAAATATCCGGGTGCAGGTTGTGACAAATTGTGATTAAAACAGTTTCAAAGTTTTAGGAAAAACTGGTTTTCAAACTACAAAATTAGATAACTTTTACCAAAACGACGTGCGCCCTGACAAACCAGGTGATGTAGTCGCAACCCATGAGCATCGAAAGATGCGTATGGATGTTGTCGATGTGTGGGATTCGACGGAACTCGATTTCGTTGTACGTGCGCGAAGAAATCGATGCGTATCGGTCGAGATACCCTGTATCAGCCTCTTTGTAAACTAGCCCACAACTTCGTTCACATTTGTCATCTCGAGATGAAACTTGTGCCATAGGACCCATGTGATTTTTGTAGTCCTGTGAGCCAAGTTTGGTCTGATTCTGAGAAGGTCGACCGGAATGCTATTTTGGCGAGCTTGCGACCCGATCCAATGGACCAATTTGTGGCCTACCGGAATCCAACTTTGGATATACGGTTGGGTTCGTATCATCAAACCGAACCCGTAGACATATAATTTGATGACTATAGAGACCGTTGGTATTGACACATTTTTTGGTGCAAAGAGGGTCCAACGACGGACACCGATTTGGTTCAAAATTATGATTTTGCCCCTGTATCTAGAATTGTACTTATGGGTAGGAAATCTTAGACATTTCTTTTGTTTCAAAAATGCTGGTGATGTCTGTTTCAGCATCCGAGGACGTTTGAGGAAATTGGCTTTCATTGCTTTGCTATTCTGACGATTCGAGTTATTGGACGTTGCCATTCTGCACACTACCTCCAAGCAAGATACCTTTCCATTTACTGTTTATTTACTTTAGCTCACATATTGCATGCATTTACTATTATTTAAATTTTTGCAAGATAAAACTATTCTTTTAAGTATGTTTAGTTGTAATTATCGTTTGATTATGTTTTTATTACCTCATTATTTATTTTATGCATATTTGACTTAGATTTAAGGAACCACCATCGTTTGTGTTGCATTCATTTGCCTTGACACATTTGTGCTATGAAGTTGCGAGTCGCATATAGAACTCGGACATGCGTAGCTGGCTGGTCACCGGTACGTATAAGTCGTGCGATAGGATTAACCACTATTAGTATTGCATGATTAGTTTGACTTAGCAGTTAATAGAGGTGATGTGTTGTGAAGACAACATATAGGCATGGGGTGGGGAGGACATTTCCTTAGTGTATAGGCTACGATGCACATTACCTTTGTGACCATCGCTTCGTCGGATATGCGGGTTGATGACCCTTTTTTTATTGCTGGCCACTGACGTTCGAGGAACGGTTATGCTTTGAGGACCCTGGTGCCCAATTAGGGACCATACCGATTATATTTGTAGCCAGAGAGCCCATGCGTTGGTGGTTTGTTCTTAAACTGCATTCACTTAGAATGGTTAGGCTACCTTATCTGTTAGGTATAAGTACTTTTGGTTTATGTACTTATACCTGATTGCGACTTGGAACAGTATCTTGTCGCAGACTAGTTTGCCACTCCTTGTCCTTGTTTGGTTGTAGGTGTGGCTCACTGCTTCGATGAGAAGGTATTGAACCTTGTTGTGGTTCGGATACTATATTGCCTTCATGGCATGGAAAGATTCTTCATCGTGGATTAGGGTGCCATCTCCTGTCCTTGTTTGGTTGGAGGGATGGTACACTAAATCAAGGGTGGAGTGTTGGACCATATTATGATCCGATTGATTTATTGTTGAGCAGTTTATATTCAGTATTATGGTATGTTTTTCTGTATCTTGTTACGTCCCTCTGAGGACCTGGTGATTTCTTCAGGCGTGTGTTTCTTGACTTTTCGCAAGAATTCTAGCCAAGGTCGTGATCTGCTCTAGGGGTGAGCATTCGGTTTATTCGGTTTAAACCGAACCGAATAACCCAAAACCGAATTGGACCGAAACCGAATAAGCAAAACCGAAACCGAACCGAGTTGGCCCAAAACCGAATCAAACCGAACCGAATTAAATCGGTTCGGTTTTCGGTTTATTCATATTTTTTTGATTTTTTTGAGCTTATTTTGTTAATATATATAGTAACTAAATATACATAGACATATTTAGTATATACCTATATATATTTAGTATGTACCTATATATATTAATACTTATATATATAGTACACACACACACACACACACACACACACATATATATAAATTAATTAATTAATTAAATTTTCTTATTCGGTTTTCGGTTTTGGACCGAAACCAAAACCCAAAACCGAAACCGAAACCGAAACCGAATAAGAAAATTTAGTATTTTCAAAACCGAAACCGAACCAATTTTTTTAAAACCGAACCGAACCTCTTATTCAGTTCGGTTCGGTTTTCGGTCCAAAACCGAATAATGCTCACCCCTAATCTGCTCTACTCCTTCGAAGATGACTTCCTCTTGGATCGTTCTTTGCTACTCCTTGACTAAACATTTCTTTGTTTATGTATTACTTCTCCTTTAAAATAGTTGGTAGTAGATTTGTCTCCGCCCAACATCTTGTACAAATGACAATTCATATTGATTATAATATATTTTGTTCTTTTATTTTGTGGATGAGATTAGTTTGTCATGGTTATATTGCATTTACAACTTACATATATTATTATACGGCTAGCATGTCTACGTACCTAGTCCTACGTATTTTGGGACTGTGACATTACACAATGGATGGAGCAATCCTGCTGATCACTGATGTTCAGCTTAACTTGCTAACACACCAAACACTTTGCTACAAATCGAGCTATCTCCCGCTTCATTCCATGCTACCAATAATGTTGCTTCAAATCTTTGTACATTTTTGTTCCTCCTGGATGAATAGAATATGGCGAACTGTGTGCCTCAGTCATCAACTCATGTCGAATCTCTCCATTCAGAACGTAGAGGAGATCCCCACACCTAAAGGTCCCATCCTCGTGAATACGTAATTCGGTCTGCATACTGGCCTCGGTCCTCTGTTGAAGACTCTGAAATCTTGCATCCGTCGGCGGTGCGGCCTTGATCCTCTCGACCAATGACAATTGCACCTGAAGATTCGTCAATTAGCCATCTACTCCTGGCAGTATAACTTCTATCCTCCTCTAATAGATGCGGTTGAGTAGTCAAGAAAAATGCCATAGATCTCCTACTCAAAGCATTGGCTACTACATTCGCCTTCCCCGGATGGTACTGTAGGTGAATCTTGAAATCCTTCATCAATTCCAACCATCTTCTTTGTCACATATTCAAGTTCTTCTGAGTGAAGACATACTTTAAACTCTTATGATCTGTAAAGATCTCCACTCGCTCTCCATATACATAATGCCTCTAAAGCTTTAATGCAAAGATCACTACGGCAAGCTCCAAGTCGTGAGTAAGATAATTCTTCTCGTGAGTCCTCAATTGCCTAGAAGCATAAGCTACAACCTTTCCATGCTGTATCAATACATACCCCAATCCTTTCCTAAAAGCGTCACTGTAGATCATGAACCCTCCGAGTCCAGATGGAATCGTCAAGATGGGTGCAGTGGTCAGGCGCTTCTTCAACTCATCAAATGTCATCAGGCACTCCTTAGTTCATACAAACTTCTGCTCCTTGCGGGTCAACCGAGTCATCGGTTCCACAATTCTCGTAAAGTTCTCTACAAACCTCCGGTAATACCCGACAAGCCCAAGAAAACTTCTCACCTCAAAGGCGTTGGTCGGAATAGGCCACATCTCTACTGCAGATATCTTGGCTGGATCAACTGAAATGCCTTCTCCCGAGACAACATGCCCGAGAAAAGAAACACGGTCTAAGAAGAGCTCGTATTTGCTTAATTTAGCATAGAGCCTCTCCCTCCTCAGTATCTCCAAAACAATCCTCAAATGCTGCTCGTGCTCCTCCCAGCTCTTCGAGTACACCAAAATATAGTCAATAAAAACAACCACAAACTGATCCAAGTATTGGTGGAATACTCTGTTCATCAAATTCATGAACACCGCTGGCACATTTGCCAATTCAAAGGGCATCTAAGAACTCATAATGACCATAATGAGTCATGAAGGCCATCTTCGGAATGTCTTCACTACGCCCCTTCACTTGGTGATATTTTGACCACAAATCAATCTTCGAAAAGACCTTCACTCTTGTCAACTGGTCGAACAAATCATCAATCTGGGGTAGTGGATACTTGTTCTTAATAGTCAATACGTTCAGTGCCCGGTAGTCGATGCATACGCACTGACCCATCCTTCTTGGGAACAAATAGCACTGGGCCCCCCATGATGATGCACTCGGTCGAATGAAGCCTTTGGTCTACAACTCTTCTAACTGAACCTTCATCTCGTCCAACTCCTTCTTCGTCAACCGGTACATATTATGAGAAACCAGTGTTGCTCCTGGCACTAACTCGATACTAAACTCCACTGGTCTGTTAGGTGGTAGACCTGGCAAGTCCTCCAGAAATACATCCATGAACTCCTCAACAATAGGCGGCGGTGGTACTACCTCCATCGACATGAAAGCTTCAACTGCTTGCCCTACTCCCTTCCCGATGCTCCTTCGCATGAATTCAAACTCGGGACGGCCTAGCGGTCTGACGATAACACTTCTTCTATGGCAATCGAACAAGCATGATACTGGCTCAACCAGTCAATCCCCAACTACATCAAAATTCGGCATGAAAAATATCAAAAATTGCGCTCTCAGCTCTCTCCCGCATACCACAACTGTCACGACCTGCTCCCGAATAATCGGATACGAGTCGGACACGCCCAGCCTTTGTCGTTAGACACAACAAAGTAAGCTGTACCAATCTAGGGAAACTAACCAGATAAATATGAACATGTATGAAATCACAGCATCTATAAATGTGTCCCAACCAGAGTAAAGTACAAACTCAGAATTTATTACATTCCAGCAAATAAAAGTAAGTCTACTAGTCTCAATACACGAAAATATAAAAAGCTAAAGGTAAACTCTAGGCTTCTGCAGCCTCTAAGTCACAAGCAGCTCCAGCTGGCTCAGCAAGGATAGCAACATCCTGTCCATAATAGGTGTCGCACAGGGCCTCCAACTCACCTGCAACATATCCTATTTAGGAGCGGAGCAAAGCACAGTTCTAGGTAATGAACAAGACATCATGATATGAAAGTACAAGAGAATATGGTATGTAAAGTACAGGAAAGAACATGGTGAATAAACACATGAAAGAACATGGTACATAAGAACATGAAAGAACCTGATATGTAAGAACATGAAAGAACATGGTATCTCAGGAATCACAAAAAATAAGTACAAGGTATATCTTCTGCATGTGTATACTATATTTGAAATATAACTATATATGTGACCGGCTAGGGGTAAGCACATGAAAGCACATGAAAGTACATGAAAGCACATGAATGGTACGGCTTAGGATCCGCGTGCACGATGCGGGGTCTAAGCTAAACACACCTGAATTGTTTCTTGGGTTTGGTCACATAAATAGTCTATTTTCCCACCCCAGGTACAAGTAATAAGAACAAGGAACATGAGCACCAGAAAGTACATGACGTGTTGCAATGTGTCAATCAAGAAAGCACATGATATAATGAAATGCACAAGACCATAGAATGTACTTGCCTTGCTCCAGGAAAGTACGGGTAGTGAATGGTACTGGATGTCCTCCTGTATTTAATAATGATTATAAATTATAAGTTGACAATAGATAAATATTTCTAGTCTTACAAAGTTACTACAACAAAACTTGGTTTAATCACTAAACTTATCTTTGTATACATGACCTTTACTCTACAATTAATACTCTAATAGAAGGCCACCTCTCATTACTAGACTATATATAATCATGGTTCCTAGAATGGTCAATCCATCCATTGGTATCAATGGTCCCTAAACATGGTCAATTAAGTCTAGGAATATGTTGACAAATCGAATTGTCATTCCAGTATCCTGATTAGTCCAATACAAATCTTAAATCAGTCCTTCTAACATCCCAAACTCAGCTTTCCTAAACATAACTTCAATCCTATAACAGGGCACTTGATTTGGGTTCAGTCTTACTCAAATTAGCTTATCAGTTAAACCACACCAGCCTATAGAAATCTAATAACAGTCTAAAATGAAACCAATAACAGTCTAACATCTAGTTCAAAATCAACCCTTGTGTTGATATAAAATCAAGATTCCACAAGCTTAGGACTGGTATGATTCAGTCCACACAACAGGACTTAATACCAGTCCTATATGCTAAGTATTAGTTCAAATACCATTCCATATACAGCTGACCATTGCATTCTCAGATACAACATCTTATCATACTTGACTTCACAAAATCTTATTTCTCAAGAAACTTCCTGTTACTAGTAATGGATATCAAAATCAGTCATGATATTTCATCCCTTACTAAATTCTCAGATGTACCCAAATCCCAGTTTTAACACAAAGGATAAATCCACCAACATACTCCAGATTTTCTAACATGTCATTCCTTATTCCAACCTTAGCTCTCATGCTAGAATCGACCAACTTGTGAATCAACATGAGACTTGCTACCAAAACCTTCCTAACTGGAACAGTCAATGAACTGAGTTAAACATAAACAAAGGATACATGCCAAGTACTATACTGCTGTGAACTATTGTTACTCAACCTCTCTAGGCATACATTAATGGAACCAAGTTGCAAAGCCATAATGAAACAAAGCCCAGCTTAATATGGCAGACTCACTGAATTAGTAGGGAAACATTCCACTGTCTTCACTGAACAGGTAAATACATAATAGACTAAAGAAGTAACCCTTAGAAAAAAAAAAGAGAAATCCATAGCCTGTTGGTATCAGTAAAACCTAATATGCAGTCCAGACAAAGCTTGGGACCTGAGTTCAAACTAAAACTCCACTCTCAAGCCTCACTGAGCTAGGACAGTGATGGAAACTCGATTAAATGACTGAGCCCCAAGAGTGCAATGGGTTCCCAGGTTCATTGCTTAGTTTCAGCAATCAACCAAGACTCTGGATTTACAATTCCATCATTAACACTCGAATCAAGCCAGTTAACTGATTCCCAAAATGCCCAATCAATAGCCTAGTCTCACATATCAGAAAACTGGGGTAATGAATAACATCAAACAAAATAGAGACAGTCAGCTTATGAAGGACTGATGCCTACAGATTACTCACTGTCACTAGACTCCATAGGTTAGCCTAACTATAGATGCTCTTGGTGACACAGGCACAATAAACAAATGAACAATCTTGCAAGCCTCAAGGCTGATTTAATTCAATTTCAGTTGAGATACAACATACTATAGTGGTGAACCCAAATATGTATTCAGTCTAACAATTGATGCCCTGCTATTGATACTAAGTCTTCAACCTGGAATTGTTCTCAGGAACCACAAAATACAGTTAGATACTCCAACTCAATATATGGTTCAGATTACATTCCAGTAATCCTCAGTTCCTAATATCAGAACACATACCCAGTTCTATGGGAAATCACATGTCAGTGCTATGTAAATCACATGCCAATTCTATGGGATTCCACATATCAGAGCTATGTAATTCACATGCCAATTCCATGGGATTCCACATATCAGAGCATATGGAATCACATATCAAGCCATATGAATCTCTCTCATATCAAATCATATGGAATCACATATCAAACCATATGGATACCCTCATATCAGAGCCACATGCTATCACCTGGTTCAAGAAGTAACAGCCCTCTCCTATATTAACCATCATAGAGACTATAGCAATTAAAATTCATGAAAGGAGTTTAGATTATACATGCAACAACTCGATCGAGAGAACTGACCAAATCAGATCGACACTAAGAATTTCCTACTCCTGATCAAGATCAGATCGATGGTCCTGAAACCTTCAGATCTGTGGATTTTGAAATGAAGAACATATCACAATTTGATCACAGTGTTTGTAGCACCCAGTTTCTAAAATGAGGGTAATTTTGAAATTTTGTATTTATAATCATTTAAAAATAATATTTAAACCATGTTATGATTTTTGGTAATTTTTAATTATTTTAAAACTATTTAAAATGTTGAATTGTGATTTTGATGGTTAACTAGTATAACCCTAGAGACTACATGACCTAGAGACTAACCATGATCATGGGGACCTAACCATGTGATTAGGATGACTAATTGTGACTTTTTAGCCTAAGGGTATTTTGGTCATTTTTGACTTATTAATGAAAATGAATTTTGATTAATTAGTATTGTGCTGATTGAATTGTTAGGGACTAACCTAGTTTTAACTAAACCTAGATGTTAATGATGCTCATGGAGGTTTAGTTAGAAGGTTAGAGACTTAATGGTTAAGTTAGATTAATAATATCTAGATATTTCATAGTAGGATATTTATCCCTTAGGATATTTGTGAAAAAGAAAGCCTTATGACTAGTTGAACCAATAGGAAGGCTTAGAATTGGGTGGACAACTCCTAGCCACTCATCTACATGAAAAACTAACCCTAATTCATCTAATGACCAGCCATCAAGTGCCCCCTCCCTTCCTATAAAGAATCCTTAAGAAAACCCTTGCCTCTTTTTACCTCTACATAGAACCCTAAGTGTTCTTCCCCAAATTAGAGAGCTTCCCTCTTTGATTTGATTTCCTTTCCCTCACATTCCTCCATCCAAACTTCTCCTAATCCATCCCACACCATCAAGGAAGGATTCTATCCAAGAATTTGGACAAGATGCAAAGGGAGGTGTCCTTTTGGATAGATCTTCATATCGGAGCCGTGTCCTAAAGATTTTCATTGGGATTCTACTCCCAATAGGTAAAACCTATCCTCTAACTTGATTTCCTTTGTATATTAATTAGTTTTGAATCCAAAGGATCCACCCCATGCATGTGTCCCCTTTATATTCAATTTTGAGACCATTTGGAGTCCATTTGAGGATGTTATAGGTGTGTCTTGTGTCCTACTTGATAGATCCCAAATTAGGACACCCCTTGTGTATGTATGTATGATAATAGTTTAAATAGATATTTAAATTTGGTTTTAGAATGGTTAGAGAGTGGATTGATCTTAGTTAGGATGGTTAGAATGAGTTTCATTTGGATACCTATGTTGGTATCCAAGTATCTTGGCCAACCCAAATTCGTCATAATTTTTATCCACATTTTTATTAACCAAAGCAACTTAGAAATGTCATAACTTTTAGCTTAGAACTCCGATTTATCTATCGTTTTTTTAAAAGAACCGTATCGAAGTTAGCTTTCCAAATATATATTTTAATAAGCCAAATTCGTTCTGAAACTTTCTGTAAAATTATTTGAGTGTCAGCTGTACGAAAGACGAACGCGTTTCGGTGTTTTTGCGATTCCGGGAGTTTCTGGACACGAAAATGCGATCCGTTTAAATTTTCGAAAAGCTAACACAAAGGGCTATAACATACTTTAATCATAGAAGTTAGTAAAGGTCCAATTGGTACAGTATTGATTTTAAGTAGAAGAGTGACTATACGATATATATGTATTTTGTGTAACCTATGAGCCTATGTAGTATGGATATTAAATGAATATAGAGTATATAATGCATGAGGAGTATACCAGAAACCCTACCGAAGGCTGAGATCATTGTGAAGGAAGAGCTGCCGCCCTCTTTCAAACAAGAGTTATCGCTTGTTAAGGAGGAGGTAATACCAAAAACGGAGGAACAGAAAGGAGAGCTGGCGCCCATTGCTGTAAAGGAGGAGCCCCAGTTTGACGGTGGTAGTACTGGAAGTTCTGACCTTCCTACTTCAGACGAGAATTTTGTTCAAGTACATCCTTCATATGCAAAATGGTTGAGCGATTGGTATATGCGTCCCCGCAACTAGGACTCGTGGGCTCTCACAAACGTTCGTCTTTTGTCTTGATATTTCTGTCTGTTTTTAGCTGCAGTTTGTTTTTTGCTTCTTTTTGGACATCAATGTAATCTTTTTTTTTCCTTCTCGTCTGAATGAAATAATAGAAAACTTTTCTGGCTTGCTCATGAGATGTAGCCATGTGATTGTAATTGATTTTGAACAGAAAGCATTCGCTCTGTTCTTTGCTTGTAGTAGTTGCCCCAATGGAAGACTTTTTGTGGACCTATTATCCTTGGCGTACCCTGGTTCTGGATACGGATAATAAGTTGGGAGAGAACCAACATACTTACTCAGAGGTAATGAGGACAGGGTAAATATGAGGGTTTCTTCGATGGAGCCTTCCCACTCAGAGGTAATGAGGACATGGCAGGAGTGGACTCAGCGGAGAATATTTGCAGTCAACAGAGGACATTTGTGGACCTATTATCCTTGGCGTACTCCGGTTTTGAGTACGGATAATAAGTCGAAAGGGAACCAGCATACTTACTCAGAGATAATGAGGACATGGAAGCATGAGGGTTTCTTCGATGGAGCCTTCCCACTCAGAGGTAATGAGGACATGGCAGGAGTGGGCTCCATGAAGGGGTACATAGAACAACTTAGAGGTAATGAGGACATGGAAGTTCTATGTAGTGGGGTGATTTGTTTTTGGCGGAAGTGAGACGACTCAGAGGTAACATCGACGTGGTCATTTTGGGAATTTTGTGGATCTGTTACCCTTTTTGTGCACTGAAAGTGCGGGTAGTGGATCATACGGGAGAAGCTCTTTTAGAAGAATAAGTTCAGAGGTATGGTTATACATGACTTACTACCTAAAAGAGTGACCGGAATGTAAGTTCAGAGGCACCTGCGGGTACATAACTCAGCAATCTGGGATATTTGGAGGAAGAATGTGAGTTCAGCGGTACTGGAGGGTACATAACTCAGCGATCTGGGATTTTTGGAGGAAGAATGTGAGTTCAGCGGTACCGGCGGGTACATAACTCAATAATCTGGAATTGTGAGTTCAGCGGTACCGGAGGGTACATAACTCAATAATCTGGAGAATGTGAGTTCAGCGGTACCGTCGGGTACATAACTCACTAATCTGGGATTTGGAGAATGTGAGTTCAGCGGTACCGGCGGGTACATAACTCAATAATCTGGAATTTGAAGAATGTAAGTTCAGCGGTACCGGAGGGTACATAACTCAACACTCTGAGATTTGGAGAATATCGTTTAGACATAATATTTCTTCAGGAACTTGCCGTTGACGGACAACATGAGCAAGTCTCCGTTTTGTTTTGCGAGGCGGTAAGCACCGTTGGAGAATACAGCCTCAATGATAAATGGCCCTTCCCACTTTGGCTGGAATTTGCCGACGGTTTTGTGAGTCATGACCATCGGCCTCCGAACTGCCAGAACGAGATCGCCCACTTGGAATGTTCTGATTTTGACCTTCTTATTGAAGGCTCCGGAAATGCGTGCTTAATATAGCTCAATCCGTTACTGAGCCAAGAGGCGCTTTTCATCTAAGGCCTCCAACTCTTGTAGCCGGCGACGGTAGTTATCGTCCGTCGTCAATTGGTAAGTGAGAACGACGCGGAGCGAGGGTATTTGAGTCTCCAATGGGAGAACTGCCTCACTCCCGTACACCAGGGAGAATGGTGTGTTCCCAGTGGCCGTTCGGACTGTAGTACGGTACGCCCATAAGCATTCACCGAGCTTCTCGTTCCAGTCGCATTTGTTGGATGATACGAACTTCTTGAGCAACTTGATGATGGTTTTGTTGAATGCTTCTGCCAACCCATTCGCTGTCGAATTGTATGGCGTCGAAGCAATATTCTGAATTCGATGCTTGTCGCAGAATCGATAGAAGGCATGGCTTGCGAACTGCGGACCATTATCGTGGATGATCCTTCGGGGCAGTCCAAAACCATAGAAGACGTGATGCTTGAGGAATCTGATCACGTTTGAAGTCTTCACTTCTGCAAGCGGAACAGCTTCCGTCCATTTGGAGAAGTAATCTGTAATGGCGAGTATGAAACGATGTCCTCGAGAAGAATGTGGAGTGATTGGACCGATGATATCCATTCCCCATGCTTCGAATGGCCAGGACGCCACTATTGGATGTAAGTGGCTGGTGGATGAAGTCCGCATGGATTTGGCAGGCTTTGTACTTTCTTGTATAGTCTATCGCATCTGCTACCATCGTAGGCCAGTAGTAGTCCATTCGGCGAAGACGATCTTGCAATTTTGGGCCAGGTTGATGGGCTCCGTAGACACCGTCATGAGCTTCGCGTACGGCTTCTTTGGCCTCTGTATTTGATAGACACCGACGCAGTAATCTATCGTAGGATCGACGATACAGCATCTTCGTCTTTGTATCGTAGAAGAATCTGAGGGAACGCCTTCTGATAGAAGTAACTTCCTTTGGGTTCTCGGGCAGGATGTCATAGACTACGAAGTCTATGATTGGTTGTCTCCAGTCTGGTGCTTCGTCGACTGTCAAAGCGGAGTAACTCGCCACGAATTGAACGTTGTTCCTGGGACAGAACAACTCACGGCCTATGATGTCAACCAGATGATGAGCATGATTCGGTACTGCTAGGGAAGCGGCCAGGCCTGCTAGGGCATCGGCTTCAATGTTCTGGAGCCTGGGAACGTGTTCGATAAAGAACCCCTCCAGGGACGAGATGATGTTGATCGCTATTTGGTGGTAGGGGATCATGTCCTCATGGCGAACTTCGTATGAGCCCCGGATCTGGTTGACGATTAGCTACGAATTGAACTTCGTATGAGGCCTTTTTTTTTCTCTTCTATTTTTTTTTTCAAAGATAGCCCTTTATTGATGAAGTAAGGTATCTTTTCCAGTGGGATTACATCATCTGCAGATGGAACATCAGTATAAGCAGCCACATACTTAGCCAGCTCAGATTCTTCTTCAGCCACCCCCTGTGTAAATGTAGACTGAGAGGATGACTTGGGCAATTTGATTATCAGGGGCTCCATGGGTAGAGCAGAATGTGGAGTTGTTGGCATACTAGCTACCCCCAGTTTGGTGCTTGGTGCTGAGCGGGGAGTTGTTGGCTGGCTAGTAGTCCCTAGCTTAGTGCTCAGTTGCCGATTCATCCTGGGAAGACGAATTGTCATCGGCTTGACAGAGGGATTGAGCTCCCCTGTTTGTCGCTGGTCAGCTTTAGGCAGCCTGATTGTCAGTGGCTCTGCCGTGGGTCTTGGCGCTTGGCCAGACCTTGGCAGTCGGATTATCATATGTTCCTCCTGTGCAGAGAGGCTAATTGCGTCCTTACACAGAGTGGCTGTAAGGGGCGCAGTTATGCCAGGCTTGCGGGCTTGGAGGTGGATCGTCAGAGGTTCTTCTGATCCCGTTGCTGCCTCAATTTGCGCTTGAGTATCTCCTTCGACAAGATATTTTTTTGACTTCTCGTATAAGCATGAATCTGAGTAGTAGGATTCGACCCCTTTAAAGGAATCGATGTCGGCGAATTCTGTCCTCACAAGGCCGTGCTTGTCGACGTACTTGAAGCACTGGTGCAGTTTGGAAGGCACGATCATCTAATCGTGTATCCAAGGACACCCCAGGAGGAGATTGTAGGAAGTGTCCGCATCTATGACATAACAGGTCACTTCTGACTGAAGGTCGTCGATTTGACACTTCAGGCAAATCTTTTCGATTGGGTAGCTCATGCCCGAATTGAAGCCGCTGATGGCGGTACTTGTCGGCGTCAGGCGATGCATTAGGACGCGCAGATGATATAGTAGGCTCTTCGGGATGATGCTTATGGAGGACCCGGAGTCAATATGCATCCGATCGACCTTGATATAGCCAATGTACCCAGTATAATACAAAGGGCGATCGTGTAGGTTGGTGTTGATAAGCATATCCTACGGAGTGAAGACGATGTTTGGCATTGACCCTGTGTATGCGCTGTCCTGGAGATCTGTCGGCGAGTGCACCCCAGTGAGATTGGACTGTGCCAGATATGCGTCGGCATTCTGGAGTGCCTCGCTCAGCGCGACGCGGACATCCTTGGAAAGTCTCAGGAGCTCATACAGCGATAATTTGGCCAGTGTGTTGGCCAATTGTGCCAGGATATCAAAGTTGTATGGCCTCTCTAGCCCATGAGGTGTCTCTTTTCGGAGAGGTTTGTCGAAGCGAGTCTCCTTCGGCCTAGGCTTGTCGGTCGTCGAAGGCTGCGCAGGTCCTGGAGCATCAGCAGCTGTCCGGTGGAGGTTGGGTTTGTGCGCCGGAGCGGGTAACAACAGCAGTAGCTTCTTCGACCTCTGTCGAGATCGTGCGACATGATTTGACTTTCCCATTCTTCTTCTTGCTGGTGGAGGGAGGTGTGGACTGAGTCACCTCAGATACCAAGTCCGGATGGACCCACATGATCTCCCCTCGCGATGTAGTAAGGGGTACTAGACCAGCAGCCTGATCTCGAGGAGGTAGAAAATTAGCAATCTCCATTGTCGCCAGAGGGACGGGTACCATGCCATCCTGAGTCTCTGTTGGAGGGAAGCTACCGAACAGTACTGACACCATATTGGCTGCCACGGTCACCTCTTCGAAATCAATGGCCAGAGCCTTCGAATCGATGAGATATTGGATGTATCGCTTCAGTTGGTAGCAGTCGTGTGTAGCATGGTGGACGTAGCGATGGTAATGATAGTATTTTGGGCTCTCCATTTCTGCCGGCCGAGGTTCTCGTCTTGGTGGAGGGAGCTGAATTCTATCTCCTTGTATGAGCATGTCTAAGAAGGGCTTGACATGGCCGTCTTCGAAAGAGTAGGTCATTTGCGGCCATTTCTTGTCTGTCAGTTTTGACTCAGGCTTCTGAGCTGTGTCGGCCACCATAGCCTGCTTGCCCTTGTTATCCCGATTGTTGGAGGAGTTACCATCATTGTTATTGCTGGTATTAGGGCGCTTGCCCTTGTCCTCTCCCTCCGAGATGTGCAATCCTAGTTGGCGAGCTTTCTTCAACCTGTCTTCGGCGCTAGTGGCACTGATGATGAAGGTCTTCCAGTCCTTGAATTGACTTTCACCCATCCAGAGGCTGATTGTTGGGAGCAGTCTCTTTTGGCAAATTTCAATTAAGGAGGAATCCGGATTACCAGACGGCAACTTCATTGCGGTTTGGCGAAACCGCTCAATATAGTTCCTTGTCAGCTCCTTCTCTCCTTGAACGACGTCCATGAGGGTGGACATCGTGACGTCCTGTCCTACTTCGTAGAATCTCTCCAAGAACATGCGCTTGAAGCTGGCGAAGGAGTGGATGAAGTTGTCTGGCAGGTTACGGTACCAGTCGAAGGCGACCCCTTCCAATGCCCCGATGAACAATCGTGTAAGGATGGCATCGTCATGGGGCAGATGGTCGGTGGTGACCTCGAAGTAAGTGATGTACCGACTTGCGGAGGTCTTCACATCATATGGATTGATGTAGAATGGTTTATACTTTGGTGGGTAGGGAACATCTCTCCACGCAGCGGGATACAGTTGTCGTATCTTGAGGTCTTAGCAGTTTTCTCGGGCATGAAACATGGCCCGGACCTCCTGGACCTCTCTTCTTGCCTCCCTGGCCTCGTCTGCAGCGGTAGGAGCCGATATTTCAGGAGGATTATTGCCTGGGTTCGGTGCCGCTGAGTTCGAGTCCGCATTGACCGCGGGACCCAAGTTTGTTTGGCCTGGCATCCCTCCTTGCAGAGTAGGGAGGGCTGCTTTGATCTCGTCCACCGATTTGACCAAAGTGCGCAGTATGGCCTCCAGAGTATCGATGCGTTGGTGATCACTGGGACCATCTTGTTCGTCGTTTGTCATGAATATCGTCCTCACATGAGTAGAAGTGGAGGGGACGGTGGATGACGTGCCCTCCGAATCATACCCCTGTACCGAGAAGTCATCGGGGTATGTGGGAATGTTCTTCTCTGGTTCGGACTCAGAAGGAATAGTACCCCCAGCTTCAGAGCTTGCTTCATCTTGAGAGTCGTGGACGTCCTTGGGGACGTCAGCACCTGCTGTATCTGATGGGAGAGTTGTTTCCCCGGGCTCGTCTCCTTGGAACATCGGATTGTCGTGGATGTTCGGAGGAGTGCTACCCCCAGTTCCAGCGACCCCCAGTAATGTGGATGATGAATCTCCCACTGTAGCCGATTTCGTCTTTGAACGGGTACCTTGAAAAACTCCGGTGGTGGACAACCGTTTAGACGACAGTTTCTTAGTCACAGTGGTTGAAACTTTCGGGCTGGGAACGTTTATCTTCTTCCCTCTCCCATTGGCGGGGATTTTCTGAGTAGAGTTGCAAGAGACGACGGGAGGCGCCTCATCCCCTGAGCTCGGCTGTTGTAATCTTTGGAAGACGGACTACCGGTCTTCTCGTACCGTCGCGTTATTGCAACAGCAGTTGACAATGATTTGGGTGCAGTAATGTCCGTGGGAGGAATCTTTGCACACCGAGGCCTCTTCTCTTTCCTTGCGCTTGTGGAGGATAACCTCACGCAAGTCAGACGGGTCTGGAACGACCATGTTTGCTCCCTGGGTTTTGGGAGACTTTTGGGAACCACTCTGTCCGTTTGCCGTCGGGGGCTGGACTCGAGTGGTTCTGTACAACTTCCTATCAGAGGCCCGCATAACAGTATGCGGAGCGCTCGGATGGTCAGAGGTCGGGACAGCGGACTGAGCTCGCCAAGCTCGCGCTGCCCTAGACTTCTTCAATCTAGTGCGTGAGGGCACATAGTAGGAAGAGTCTAAGTAGTGTTGCAGAGAGTCAGACATATTTTCTCGGAAGCATGAGAGGTCAGGACCATAGGAAAGGCGATCGAAGACTGAGCCTGAGCCGCGTGGAGCAGACAGCATGCGGCTGGAATCAACAATCTTCATGCGGCTGGCAATCATAGCCGCATGGGCTTTCTTCGTGCGGCTGGAAGTCTCGGCCGCATAAGTCTTCTCCATGCGGCTGGAGATCTTGGCCGCATGGGTATTCTGCATCCGGCTGGCGGTTTCGGCCGCATGAACATCATGCATGCGGCTGGCAATCTTGGCCGCATAAATGTTCGGCTTCTTCTTGGAGCACATAGAATCACTCTTTGCCCCTGCAAGTCCAGCATCGTAGTGCTTTCCTCTGTCGGACTTGGAGACAACAGAGTCCTCTATGGCTTGAAGTGGGGCCGCATGAGAGTTGCCTTCGCCGTCTTGGGCAGCAGAGAGTACTCCGTCCAGAGCTTGGAGAGGAGCAAATGATTTTGGCCTCCACTCCCTGCAAGCCTTCTTTGTGCGGGTTCGCTTCTGGACCGGGCCAGCGCTCTCGTCGGAGAGCATTTCTTCAAACGCCTGTTGGTCGAAGCGGACGACCATCTTCTGTTGTGTGGAGCCAAGTTTGGCTGCATCCGATTGTGTCACCAACTTCTCAGCCGTAGAAAAGTTTGTCCCCAGCAGAGTCGCCATCGTGTTTGCCAATGATTGTGAAAGTACAGAACAATTTATATAGGAGGACTGAACTTAAACTCACAATACAAACTCGCTCGTACAAAGAAAGCCTAGGGACAAAAACCTAGGTACAGCAATCTAAGTACAATTGTTTAGTTTTTTCTGGGGGGTGACGATAGAGGCTCGGAAAAGCGACGACAGCTCTGCCTTACTCCTTGGACGATCGGATGTAGCCTTGGCTCTGGTGAAGAAATGCTCTTGGACGTGTGGGGAGACTCCCTTGCGCCTTTGGTTGCTAGATCTCTGGATGTCTCTGTAGTGCTCTCTTCTTTTTTTCGCTCTGCTCTCTTCTCTTTCTCTCTCATCTTCTGCTGCTTGCAAGGGAATGGCACCTTGCTATTTATAGGAATGGGGTGTGCTCATTAGGGTTTGCAAATGATTGCCTCCTTCAGAAGTTGGCGGTTAAGGATCACTTAATCTGGGCCATTCATCTTGAATATAATAAATTTGAGCAATTAATGTGATTGCATCAAATCTCTGTGGGCAATAAATGTTGATTGCCATGAATATTCGTGATTTGTGATAGCCTGCCACGTGTCCAATTTGCTTGATTTGATTTGATCTGGGCAATTATGACGATCGCAACAAATCTAATTTTGTTGGGATTTGTTAGCACCCATAGTTCCAGGGAAGATAAGAATGCCACGTGTCTCAATTGTCGCAGATAGCGCCACGTGTCTCAACTGGACCGTCCTGGCAGAGCCGCATATGGGTGGTCCTTTCGGCCACATGAAGCATGCAGCCGCATGAGGATGGGCAGCCGCATGAGGATGGACAGCCGCAGGGGGATGGGCAGCCGCATAAGGATGGACAGCCGCATGGGGATAGGCAGCCACATGCAGATGGGCAGCCGCATGGGGATGGACAGTCGCATTGGGATAGACAGTCGCATGCAGATAGGTAGCCGCATGGGGATAGACAGCCGCATGCAGATGGGTAGCCGCATAAATGCAGCGGCCGCATGGAGTGGCCTCGGGACTTGGTGGATTTTGCCAGCTGTAAGGAGATTTTCTCCTCTCTCCTAGGATCATGCCATCATGTCAGAGTCATTATTACGTCCTTATGTCAGAGCTGTCATAGCTATTAATTGTCAGAGCAGTCGTCAGGGCATTAAATACAGCTGAATGTAGAGAAGAACTGTTGAAGGCCACGTAGCTTTTTTTTCTGAGCCGCATGGATCCTTGAGCCGCATGGACTCCTAAGCCGTATGGACTTCTGAGCCGCATGGGAATCCTGAGCCGCACGGGGATCCTTCTGTCGGAGCCGCATAGGCCTTTCTTTATTCTTTTCCATGCTTCTATAGATGCCATCCTTACACGGTTGTTCATTGGAGCGTTGGAAGGGGTCGCCTTCGACTGGTACCGCAACTTGCCAGATAACTGCATCCATTCCTTCGCTGGCTTCAAACGTATGTTCCTGGAAAGGTTCTACGAAGTAGGACAAGACGTAACAATGTCCACCCTCATGGACGTTGTTCAGGGAGAAAATAAGCTGACAAGGAACTATATCGAGCGGTTTCGTCAAACCGCGATGAAGTTGCCTTCCGGTAACCCTGATTCCTCCTTAATTGAAATTTACCAAAAGAGGCTGCTTCCCACAATCAGCCTCTGGATGGGCTAAAGTCAGTTTAAGGATTGGAAGACTTACATTATCAGCGCCACTAGCGCAGAAGACAAGTTGAAGAAAGCTCGCCAACTGGGATTGCACGTCTCGGAAGGAGAGGATAAGGGCAAACGCCCTAACACCAATAGCAACAATGGTGGTAACCCCTCCAACAATCGAGACAACAAGGGAAAACAGGCTATGGTAGCCGACACAGCTCCGAATCCTGAACCGAAGCCGACAGAAAAGTAGTGGCCTCAGATGACCTACTCCTTCGAGGACGGCCATGTCAAGCCCATCTTGGATATGCTCATACAAGGAGGTCGAATTCAGCTCCCTCCTCCAAGGCGTGAACCTCGTCCTGCAGAAATGGAGAGCCCCAAGTACTGCCACTACCATCGCTATGTCCACCATGCTACACAAGACTGCTACCAACTGAAGCGATACATCCAGCATCTCATCGATTCTAAGACCCTGGATATTGATTTCGAAGAGGTGACCGTGGCATCCAACATGGTGTCAGTACAATTCGGCAGCTTCCCTCCGACAAAGACTCAAGATGGAGTACTGCCCGTCCCCAGAGCAAGGATGGAGGTCGCTAACCTTCCACCAGGCTGTTGGTCTAGTACCCCTTACCACATCATGAGGGGAGGTTATGTGGGTCCATCCGGACCTGGTACCTGAAGTGACTCAGTCCGCACCTTCCTCCACCAGTAGGAAGAAGAGTGGGAAAGTCAAATCATGCCACACAATCTCGGCAGAGGTCGAAGAAGCTACTACTGTTGTTACCCGATCCGGCGCACAAACCCAACCTCCACCGGGTAACTCGGCTGAAGATCATCAGCCGACAGCTGCTGATGCTCCAGGACCTTCGCAGCCTTCGACGATCGACAAGCCTAGGCCGAAGGAGACTCGTTTTGACAAGCCACTCCGAAGAGAGACGCCTCATGGGCTGGAGAGGCCCTACAACTTTGTATCTTGGCACAATTGGCCAACACACCAGCCAAATTGTCGCTATACGAGCTCTTGAGACTCTCCAAAGATGTTCGCGTCGTACTGAGCGAGGCACTCCAGAACGCCGACGTATATCTAGCTCAGTCCAAACTCACTGGGGAAAGCTCACCTGCAGGTCTCCAGGACAGCGCTTGCACAGGTGCAATGCCCAACATCGTCTTCACTCTGCAAGATATGCTTATCAAGACCAACCTGCATGATCGCCCTCTGTATTATACTGGGTACATTGGCGATATCAAGGTGGATCAGATGCATATTGACCTTGGTTCTTCTATAAGCATCATCCCAAAGAGCCTGCTACACCATCTGCGCATCCCAATGCATCGCCTGACACCGACAAGCAATGCCATTAGCGGTTTCAATTCAGACAGAAGCTATCCGATCGGAAAGATTTGCCAGAAGTGCCAAATCGACGACCTTCAGTCAGAAGTGACCTGCTATGTCATAGATGCGGATACTTACTACAATATTCTCCTAGGGCATCCTTGGATACACGATTACATGATCGTGCCTTCCACACTGCACCAGTACTTCAAGTACGTCGACAAGCACGGCTTCGTGAGGACATAATTTGTCGACATCGATCCCTTTAAAGGGGTCGAATTCTACTACTCAGATTCATGCTTGTACGAGAAGTCAAAAAGCACCTTGCCGAAGATGCCCAAGCTCAAGCTGAGGCGGCAGCTGGATCAGAAGAACCTCTGACAATCCACCTCCAAGTCCGCAAACGTGGCAGAACTGCACCCCTTACGGCCACTCTGCGTAAGGACGCAATCAGCCTCTCTACACAGGAGGAGCAGATGATAATCCGGCTACCAAGGTCTGGCCAAGCGCCAAGACCCATGACAAAGCCACTAACAATCAGGCTGCCTAGAGCTAACCAGCAACAAATAAATGAGCTCAATCCCTCTGTCAAGCAGATGACGATTCGCCTTCCCAGAATGAATTGGCAGCCGAGCGCTAAGCCGGGGACTGCTAGCCAGCCAACAACCCCCCGCCCAACACCGAGCACCAAACTGGGGGTGGCTAGTATGCCAACGACTCCACATTTTGCTCCACCCATGGAGCCCCTGATGATTAAGCTGTCCAAGTCATCCTCCCAGTCTTCATTGACACAGGGGGTGGTTGAAGAAGAGCCAGAGCTGGCCAAGTATGTGGCTGCTCACACTGATGTTCCATCCGCAGATGATGTAATCCCACTGGAAAAGATACCTTATTTCATCAATAAAGGGCTATCTTTGAACTACCTAGAGCTTAATAAGCTTTGTACAATATATGCTATGGAATACGGTATAGGCACCCACCTACACACACAAGTGACAAATGTCTACACCGCAAACCAACTTACTCCAGTGGAAGATGCTTACTGTATAATCGAGGGAGAGGATCATCCAATCATCTTCGGCCGGAAGAATGATCCACAACCCTTCAGGATAGAAGAAGTTG